>JACYFF010031954.1:60990001-61020638 GCA_017589665.1 Selenicereus undatus
GGAAGGACTGTGGCGTGAACACGACCCGGCGAGGTCGGGGTGTTACAGAAATAAATTAGCTTATTCAATTTGATAACTTGTTGGCCCAATGTCCCCGCGATGATCTTGAGCATTGGTGTCTTTGCCAAGTTGTGTATGAGGCTTTGGACCAACAAACTAGGATTATGCTAGAGTCTATGTGTCAAGGTGGATTCTTATCTACGAGTCCTACTGCAGCTTGGGAATTCTTAGAAGACCTAGCTGAAAAAACAATGAAGTGGGAAACTACTAGAGATGATGGTCTAAATGCTTCATTGACATGTTCTCACTGTCAATCGCTAGGCGATACGTTGACTGCTTGTCCCTAATATGCCCTCCAATTCTCAACTGGAACTGAGCAAGTGAACGTGACATACCAAAGGCGAAGAAATGACCCTTTGCCCCAACCTACAATCTAGGTTGGAGGAATCACCCAAATTTCTCCCGGAGTCATGGTCAGAACTCAAGAGGTCGTAGTACCCAAACTGGAATGTTCCCTAAAAACACTTTTGTCCAACCCTACCAAGGCCACTAAGGGGTGCTTAGACTCCCTCCTTACTTTCTTCAATTACCAAGAAATTACCTCCTAGCTATATTGAGATTAATAAAAGATTTAGCAATCTAGTAAGATCGTAGAATAGCTTAGACAAGGTAATGAGGACTATGGCAGAACTGTTATCTCAACTAGTCACTGTCAATAAGGAGAAAGGAACATTTCCCAGTCATACTAAACCATACCCAAATGCAGATCCATCCTTGATGCGGCCACCAGTCTAGGATAATCTGAAAAGGGTCAATGCAATAACTTCACTGAGGTCTGATCATTTAATTGATCATAACTTAGAAGACATGGTGGATGTTTCTATTCAGCTTTCCCTATCTCTGTCTACACCACTTCTCCCTAACAATGATTCTTCTCCTAGGGATGCTAGTGATGGCACCCCAATTGACTCTTGTCCTTCCCGATCTATTGACTTAGTGGAACCCGAGACTAAGCAAGACGAATCCAAGAAGGGAGATGGTACATCTCAGCCTTTGACTATTGAGCGAGTTCATAAAGCCACTGCACCCTTTTCGAATAGGCTAAGGAAGAAGAAGGACCAGACCCATGTTGATAATATTAGAGAGACCTTCTCCCAAGTCGAAATCAACATTCCCCTTTTAGATTCTATCCAGCAGATGCCTCCCTATGCCAAGTTCCTTAAAGAGTTGTGCACCACTAAGAGAGCGATCAATATCACCAAGATGGCTTTCTTAGCCTCAAATGTGAGCTCAATTATCTTACAACAAATCCCATCCAAATACAAAGACCTCGGTTGCCCTACTATCTCCATAGTCATTGGGGAGCTGGCCATTAGTAAAGTATTATTGGATTTAAGGGCCAATGCATATTTGCTTCCATACTTATTGCATGATAAGCTGGGATTGGGAGAGTTAAAACCCACTAAGACAATCCTCGAGTCAGCTGATCCTCAACTAGAACCCCTAGGGGAATAGTCGAGGATGTTCTTATTAAAGTGGGTGAGTTCATATATCATGTGGATTTTGTTGTTATGGAAACTGAGTATGTTGCTAACTCTGAGATTTAAATACCTGTCATTCTTGGTCGACCTTTCCTAGCTACTTCAAATGCTTTGATCAACAGCTGGAAGGGTATGCTAAAGTTGTCTTTCGAAAACATGACTATTGAGTTAAATATTTTTAACCTGTAAAGACAACCTGATATTTTTGATGAGTGTGACAGTGTTAATTGGTTTGATATTTATACTTGTGATGACTCATGTGTTGATGGTTTGATTGATAATAACGTATGTGATGAGATTGATTCACTCTTCCCTAATTATCCCCCTTCTTTTACACATACTCACGACGCGACATTAGAATTGAAACCTTTGCCTGATTCCTTTATGCATGTCTTTTTATGTCCTAATGAGACTTTTCTTGTGATTATTGCATCTGACATAATTGATGACCAATAGGGTAAATTGTTGAAAGTACTTAGGGAACAAAAGAGGCCATATGGTGGACCTTACATGACGTTAAAGGTATTATCCCCTCCATTGTGCAACATAGAATTCATCTTGAGGAGAGTGCTAAACCTTATAGAGAACACCAAAGACGTCTAAACCTACCCTGTAAGAATTCGTCAAAAAAGAGGTCGTTAAGTGGTTAGATCGCAGGATAATTTATCCTATTTCTAATAGTGATTGGGTTAGCCCAATTCAAGTCGTTCCTAAGATGACTAATATTACCGTGATTAGGAATTATAAGTATGAGTTAGTCCTTACTAGAGCCCAGTCTGGGTGGTATGTATGTGTTGACTATAGGAAACTGAATGCAACCACTAGAAAAGACTACTTCCCTTCACCTTTTATGGACTAAATGCTTGAGAGGTTACCTGGACATAGTTATTCCTGCTTTTTAGATGAATACTCTCGCTACACCCAAATCTCCATAACATCTAAGGACCAACACAAGAACACATTTACATGCCCCTTTGGTACTTTTGCCTTTAGTAGAATGTCGTTTGGTCTTTGTAATGTTCCTGTCACTTGTCAGCGTTGCATGATTTCTATATTTTCTGATATGATTCAGCAATGCATTAAGGTGTTTACGGATGATTTTTTTTGTGTTTGGTTCCTCATTTGATGACTGTTTAGCCAATCTGAAAAAAGTTTTGCAAAGAAGTAGGGAGAAAAATTTGACTCTCAACTAGGAAAAATGTCATTTTATGGTAAAAAAGAGAATTGTTTTAAGGCATATAATTTCACATGATAGGATTGAAGTTGATAAAGCAAAAATTGGTTTGATCACTAATCTTCCCTCTCCTACTTGTGTGAAGGATTTTAGGCCATGTTTAGGGCATGTAGGATTTTATAGACTGTTTATCCAGGATTTCAGTAAAATTGCTAAGCCCTCGACCAATATTTTACCCAAAGATATTTCTTTTCACTTCTCTAGTCCTTTGAGGAGTGTTTAGAGGCATTCAATAGGCTAAAGGAAGCCCTAATTTTTGCACCTATTTAACACCCTCCCATCTGGAGAGAGCCCATTGAGCTGATGTGTGATGCTTCTGATTATGCTGTAGAGGTTGTCTTAGGGCAATGTGTAGATAAGAAACCTCATGTCATATATTATGTGAGTCACACTTTGAATGGGCCCCAGTTGAACTACACTATGATTGAGAAACAACTTTTCGCAATTGTATTCAATTTTGAAAAATTCTGACCCTACTTGATTCGCTCTCATGTGATTGTACATACTGACCCTGCTGCACTAAAGCATCTCTTTTTCAACAAGGATGCAAAACCTAGATTGCTTAGGTAGATTTTACTCTTATAGGAATTTTATTGTGAGATTCGAAATAGAAAATGTTCTGAGAACCTGGTTGCTAACCATCTGTCACATATCATTTTGCGAAAAGAGAGCGACTCCACCAGATCTGAGTGCTTTCCTGATGAGCAACAACTTATAGTAACTAGTGAGATACCCCTGGGTTGGAGTAAACATGATAAGGAAAAGTTCTTTTATCTGGTGAAATTTTACTATTGGGATGACCCTTATTTATTCAACTATTGTTCCGATCAAATTTTGAGGTGTATCCCTCATAATGGCATTATAAGTTTCCTTTCTTTTTTTCCCAACCAAGTATGTGGGGGGGGGGGGCATTTTACTGGGAAGAAAACAACTACCAAAGTCCCTCAATGTGGCTTGTATTGGCCTACCTTATTCAAAGATGCCCACTTGTATGGTAAAAGTTGCTCTAGGTGTAAATAGTTTAGAAAAATCAGTAGGAGAGATATGATGCCCCTTAACCCGATTATTGTTGTTGAGATCTTTGATGTCGAGTGGATTGATTTTATGGGACCAATTCCTTTGTTCTTTCGGGAATGAATATATTCTTGTTGCTGTAGACTATGTGTCTAAGTGGGTGGAGGCTATGCCAACCAGGACAACTGAGGCTAGAGTCATTATCAAGTTTCTTAAGGAAAATATTTTATCCAGGTATGCATGCCTAAGGCCATCATGAATGACTGAGGGGACTCATTTTGATAATCATTCTTTTGAGGCATCGTTACAAAAGTACTCGATCAGTCATCTTTTAGCCACCTCTTATCATCCGCAAACTATAGGCTAGGTAGAGGTTTCTAATAGGCAGATTAAGCAGATTTTAGAAAAGATTTTGAGTAAAAACCATAAGGATTGGGCAAATAAGCTCCTTAATGCTCTCTAGGCCTATAGGACAGCTTTTAAGAACCCTTTAGATATGTCACCTTTTACAGTTATCTTTGGTAAGCCTTGTCATCTTCCTATAGAACTTGAGCATCGAGCTATATGGGCAAAATTGTTCCGTGATAGGCATATTCACCGAAAAAAGGTCTTCCTAGGTCATAAGGCTTTGCTTTATGACTTCAAATACTTGCTTCCTGTGATAGCGAGTCAATAAAGCAGTTCATATCTTGTCCAGTGGGAATGAGTCAAACTCTAGTTAGCCTAATTCCCATGGTGATGGTACACTTGCACACTATGCACTAGGATGAGTAGATTGTTGTGTTGGTCTGTGAGGTGAAAAGTTGGAATTAGATGCTATCTGTGAGGACTTAAAGTTTTGAAGTGTACAATTTGTTTATATACAGGCTAATATCTTAACTAACAGGGCTGAAATCTTATTTAAATTTTATACTGGCCCCCTCAATACATTTGTGTAAAGAATTTCTTTTCTTTTTCTTTTCTTTCTTTTCTTTTCTTTTTCCTTTTAAATATTTTATGGGTATATCTTTAGCAAATCCTCAGGTGACCTTACTCACCCATTAGGGGGAACCTAGGGGTTTAAAGGGCTTGTTGCATATGCTAAATGTATTTTTTTTTCTCTCCCCGTTTTTTTATGATTTTTTTTATTTTACTCAGGGACATGCAAAATTTAAGTGTGGGGGTATTTGTTGATCAAAAGATCATGTAATTTTATACTTCTAAACCTATGATTTTGGCTCAAAATAATTATTATTTTAGAATTTTTATTTGGGTTTTGTTTATTCTTGTAGAAAAATCAAAAAAATTGAGGAAAGTGATAAATTGGGTTGAGAAGAGAAGCTGAAACTACAATCCAACAAAAATACAACACAACCCACCTTATATTTTTTTTTTTTACCATCAGACAATAAATTAAAAAAAACCCAAATTCCCCACCCCTCCACCCACTCACGTGCTCCCCCTTCTTTTATTTTTTCTCTCATCCCATATAAATCAGAAAAGCCATCTTCATCTCCTTCTTTTTCTCACCTTGCTCCATCAAACTCCATCACCACGATTGCATCAACGGCTTCAACAGTTGAAGCAAATCTCTCCTAGACCTAGTCACCAGCCTTCATTCTCGCTGAATTTCACTAATCAAATGACACAGGACGGATCCATAGTGAGATAAACGAAGCCTTCACTGAATTTTCCGAAATGGGACCTTGGCAAGTTTATGTATAAAAAGGGATGGAATGAGAGGGGGTACATGCAGATTAGACTAGCCACACTCAATTGTTATCTAGTTTCCTATTTGTTCCCATTCCTCTGTTTAAGATTTTAATAGTTCTTGGGCTCTCCTCCATTGTTGATTCAATAGCTTGGGAAGTCGTTGAGCTTTGAGCTACTTAAATAACAACCCTTTGGTCTTTGTCTTCTAATCTACTAATAATCTGACTATTGAGTTGAATTAATTGGTAAACTTTGACTTAATGTTTTGTGGTTTGAGTGCCCTGTTCTTGTTGTTCTTCGTGCTTTACTTTTCTCCCTTGCGTTGCTCTGTTTCATACCTTTTTTTGTTGCTTGTTTCGTTTCCCAGACAACCCCAACCCCTTTTGTCTTTTCCATTTCTTAGTCTATGTTAACATCTTGTTCCCTTGTTCTTTGACATTTACTTTGTTTGGCTTTTATTGCCAGTCGGTTTCCACTAGTTAAGTTTTTTTTTAAAATTTAAAATTTTTTATTTTATTTTGTTTAAAGTCAAAAGGGATAAAGTTACTCAATATTGGTAGGGTCTAATTTCTTAAGTGGCAAAAATTAGAAAGGCTTTATTTTGTAGATCCTAATATTGTTATTCTTATTACTTTATTTAATTAGTTAGTTAGTGTTTGAATTTTTTGCTGTCTTTTTTTTTCTCTTCCTTGAGTATAATTTATTAGTTTAGTCTAGTTATTAATTTTTGTTTAGCAAAGATATTTATAGTTTAGTTAATTAAGTGGTTAAGTGTGATTCTATCATCTTTGTGGGAACGACCTGTATTCACTGAATCATATTATAACTTGACACTGCGCGCTTATGGCAACATTTTATATTAACAAGTTTTTGGCGCTGTTGCTAGGGATGGTAAGTATTCGATTGACCACTTTTTGTTCTTTGCTATCTTTGTCGATATTTGTGTCTTTTACTAGTTTTGCACTTCATTTCATTTAGTATTAGTTTTTATTTATTTATTATTTATTGTCTTTCTTGAATAGTTTTTAGTTAGATCACTTTTATTTATTTTCTTTCTTGTAAAAAAAACACCAAAAATACAATTGTAGGTGTGGGACTTGCATGATTGCTTGGGTTAGAGAACCTAAAAGAAGAGGACTCACTAGGATTGAGCCTAAACCTGAACCTAAATTTGACCTTGAAAAAATGGTTACATAAGATTGGAATGAAAGGGCTTTAAATGAGGTCTTTTGCACTCCACGTTCAACCTTACCTTCATGTTTTAATCTACACGGCCTAGGTACTAACGTGAACCTGAAACTGGAACCACATTATATTCAAATGCTTCCTAAATTTGTTGGACTTGAAGATGCTTATTTATTTTTAATTGAATTTTAGGATGTACGTAATATGATACCTTTTCATAATGGGAATACTGATGTGGCTAAACTGAGATTCGTTCCTTTCGCTTTAAAAGATAATGCCAAGATATGGATGTATAGTTTGCTTACTAACTCTATTTCGAGTTGGAATGATTTCATTAAAGTATTTTTACGAAAATGTTTTCCTAATGGCAAAACTGTTAAACTAAGGAATGAAATAAATCAGTTTATTCAATTTGACAAAGAACCTTTTTGGAGGTACATAGAAAGATTCTAGAACTTATTGGCCTAATGTCCCCACCATGGTCTTGAACAATGTCGTCTTTGTGAAGTTGTGTATGAGGGTTTGGACCAACAAACTAGGACTATGCTAGAGTCTATGTGTCAAGGTGGATTCTTATCTAAGAGTTCTACCGCAGCTTGGGAATTCTTTGAAGATCTAGCTGAAAAGACAATGCAGTAGGAAACCACTTGTAACAGCCGTGGTTTTCAACCTTGGGCTGATCATTCAAGTTAATAAATTTCATTAACTTATTTGATTGAGTTAGCTATATTAGGCTAATTTTTGTGCGATAATTGGGTGTAATAATTATCTGAATAATTATTATTAATTTTCATTGATGAATTGCGCGATCTTCATGAAATTAATGAGTCCATTGAAAATTTAGTCGAGGCGTAATCACGCAAAATTACAAATAGTGCGAGAACATGTGGGGGTTGAGATTAGTAAAATAGATGATTTAGGACCGAGTTAGTATTAGCATGTGAGCCTAAAAAACAAAAATAAAATAAAAAAATAAAAAGGAACAAGAAGAGGGCCCAGACCCCCTTCCTTCTTCTCAAAAACGGGTCAAGGGGGTTGTCTCTACCCCTTCCTTGCAAACCACTAGAGAGAGAGAGAGAGAGAGAGAGAGACACACACACACACACACACACACAAAGAGAGACAGAGAGTCGGAGAGTAAGCCGACGGCAGGCGCAAAGGTGGCCAGCTAGTTCGCAACATCGACACTAGCGGGCTTAGGATGAGGGTCACACGAAATGAGGGTCTGAAGGTTAGGGTTTTGAAAACGTCAGCACCACGCCACTGCGGCCCTTTAACCCGACCACTAGAGAGAGAGAAAGAGAGAGGATGAGAGGGCGCCGGTGACGAAGCGGCGATCAAGCCTATATCTGGCGATGAGGGAGGTCCTATAGGGAGCTAAAAATGGGGCTGGATAGGCTGGTTCTAGATGGCATTCGGCAGCGCATTAGGAGTTGACTTTTTGGGTTCCTGAGCATCCACAGCAGCACCCAAAAACCCTTAGAATGGGTCCTCACTTGGATTCGAGGTGGGTGTTTCTCGCATCCTAAATTATTAGTAATTTCGAAAACATTTTAGCCCTCAAGTTGTGCTGCATGCTAATTTAAGATTAGTCAAATTAAAGGAGTGATTATTCATGTTTTATTTTAACTGAATTCTGCTTAGATTATGCATGTATAGCTGCTGACTAAAGCCTCTCATAATTGAACTGATTTTTATGCCTGAGATGCTGCTTAAATTAGGTTAGAACAACCTCTTTAGTTCGGCAGAAAGTATGCCCTTTAAATTGATAAAATTTTTGGTTTTCATGTTTAGCAAACTGGACATTATGTGAGTAAATAACGCTTTAAATCGATGCACGCTAATTTAGTTCATTCATGTATGAAAGTGGCTTCGAAACAATCCAAGAATGCTTGAATCAATGCATGTTAAGTTGGTTGATTCATGTCTAAGAATGGCCTTTGAAACATACTAAGAATGCTTCTAATCGATGCTTGTTAATTTAGTTAATTCATACTTGAAAGTGGCTTTGAAACAACCAAAGAATGCTTTGAATCGATGTCTGTTAAGTTAGTTAATTCATACTTGAAAGTGGCTTCGAAACAACCTAAGAATGTTTCAAATTGGTGTCTGTTAAGTTAGTTAATTGGTACTTGAAAGTGGCTTCGAAACAACCTAAGAATGCTTGAATCAATGCATGTTAAGTCAGTTGATTCAAGTTTAAGAATGGCTTTTGAAAATGACATAGAATGGGCATGCTTATTCCCTAAACGTGAGTTATGAATGCAAGTAAGTTTCATGCCTTGTTGTTCATTTCGGGTCGTTGAGGGCCTTATTTAAGTTAATGAACTATATATGTTTATATATGCCATAATGTGCCGGTGGATGGATGTTGCTTGCTCGGTAAGTTTATATATGTCGCTATTTGATATTTCATTATGACCTTTGTGATAAAATGCTATGATTGTGAAATTAAGACCAAGTTGGTAGTTTGACGGTTTGAGGTTCAACTAATGAGAGTTTTGAGGTTCTTTGTGGTCGGTGTTGTGTAAGGAGGGAGTCTGGGTTGTGATTGACCGCAATCGTGTCAATTGCGAGGCCATGTGTGGCTTATTGAATAGTTTACGCCAAGTTGATTTATGAAGTGTTTGAATGTGTTACTTGTAAACCCCTTCCCTTTAATGTCGTTAAGCTTTATCATGTGTGTGAGGATGAGTATGAAAAAGAAGGTTTTCGTGGTTAAAAGTAAAAGCTGGCATGACTATTAGCAAATGATGGCCTGTTTTTAACTATACGAATACAGTTTTTGAGGTATACAGAATTTGAAAAAGGAGTCGCCAAGGAAATTATGTTTTATAAACTCAGAAGGCATATGTATGAATCAGTATAAGTATGTAAGTGTTTGAGTAATTATGTTCATGCTTATATGTACATGGAGGAGCTACTCTAGAAACTTTAAGCCTAAGTCTGAGACCGAGGGACGATGGCTTAGTATCCCGCCTAGTATATCATGAGCTACGTCAAGATGATTCAGGGATGGTGGTTTGATTCCCACCGGAGGTCTAAGTATGTAAGTTATGTCTCAGCATAGTATGATGTCTGTGCATATAGGCGTATGTTGCCGCTCAAGTTTGGCTGACTCAGGAT
Source organism: Selenicereus undatus (assembly GCA_017589665.1). NCBI lineage: Eukaryota > Viridiplantae > Streptophyta > Magnoliopsida > Caryophyllales > Cactaceae > Selenicereus > Selenicereus undatus. Next base: position 60,999,794 of record JACYFF010031954.1, read on the forward strand.
GGCAGTACCAAAGTACCTCTAAGAGTTTAGTCTCCTCACTTGTGTGATTAAATTGTTATGTATGTTTCTTTTAACAAATGATGATCTTACAACAAGCCTATTTTCCTAAGAAGTAAGAAAAGCAGTTCGCATTTCGCTATTTTAATTATTTTAAGAAAAAGAAAGCTTTTAAGGCCCATTAAGAGGCCAATTCGAATGAGATTCGAACAGCTCATAAGGGTCACCAGAGGACTAATACGAAAGAGATTTCTTTCAAAGAATATAAGCCTCAAGAGGCAAAATAAAGTGTTTTCAGGAAAAAGAAAGAAAGATTCACATGCTTATCCTGTGCATATCTTATGAATGGGATTCCAAGTGTAGTTTGAATGAAATTCCAAGCAAAGTGTTGTTGTATTCTTGTAATGCATCGAACATTTAAGCTTTCAAATGTGCATATCCTATGAAAGAAAGTCCCATGTGTAATCCTTGTTACTTGTTTATGTGCCTAAGTGCTTGTTAGGAAGGAAATTTGGTCATTAAGGAGCTAGAAACGAGTTTGACTTACATTTTTATGGGTAATAATCCTTTCTTGGGGACTATGATTGCCTAATATGATAGTAATGTATAAATGGATGATATGTAACTATTATTGGTATTATTGCCTGCAACTCTTTTGCTTTCAAGGAATAGGGGAATACTTACTGAGCGTGTGGCTGCTCATCTTATTACTCTTTCTCCCTTTCCCAGGTTTTCATTGTGACAAGTAGAAGTCGATTCACTTACGATAAGCTGGAGTTTACCATGATTGATAAGGTGTCATGTGTGCACGTATAGAAGTGGTTTTATGTCTTTAACGATGTAAAATGATGTATCCTGTAATTGTAATTATACGTGATAAAGCACTTTAATTCATGTAATGCATATTGGTTCGGAGTCGCTCTGTATGCCCATGTGAGCCAACCATCTTATTAGTCAGATGTCTTTTTAGCTACAGGGCGGGATGTAAACCCTAATACTCTGGATGTGTGATCCGTTGAGTTGTATATTTGATTTCCTTCTTTATTATTGAACATTATGGTTGGTGTACTCCGGGTGAGTGGCCCGTAGAGCTGTGGACTCTGGCGTGTGGCCGTTGAGCTTATTTTAGAAGTTTTATATGTTTCCATTCAATGCACGGATTTATTGTAAGGCTTTTAGCTTGGGAAATGGTCAGTTTTTGGGCGAAACTCTATCCGTTTTGCCCTAGAAGTTAAGTAGGATATAAGAAAATTTAATACTCCTAGCCCTAGGAGTTAGGGGTGTTATAAATGATATCAGACCAAGGTTCTGCGACCACAGGCCGCGACCTAAGTCTTGCATTTCATATAGTTATCTAGGAACGCGTTCGTGATGATGTGATATATGCCTGCCCTATGTCCAAAAGTGGGTTTTGTATAAACATTGGTGCACTTAGCTAGTTATGTGTGGCTCGAGTAGGTCGATTGATTAAAAGGGGTAAGTTATGTGTTAGTATAGGAGCTAAATGGCTCCCCATACCTTGAGCCGGCATTGTGGGTGCTCCATTTGTGCAATGTATTCCTAACGTACTAATTGACTTGACTGACTAGCTATTATGCGATTCGGTTAAGCCAATGGGATAAAAGGTGACTCATGTGTCAGAGTGTGAACCCTAGTTAACTTGCACCTTCTTGTGTGAGCCAAGTGATGGCTTGAATAGTAAATATTTTATTCATGCGCCTGGATAAGGCAATTGAAAGTTAAAGCTCGTTGATTTGAACTTAAATGATCGAAGATCTCTTTCCAAAACTCATTCTTTGCCCCTATGTGCAGATTGCTCATCAGGCCGTACAATAGAGAGAGCAGACGTACTTAGAGATGATAGAGAAGATGCTAAAAATGGATGAGTTATTTTCCACCTTTGAGGTTTATGATTTTGAAATGTTAATGTCTTTTTGGCTATTGAGTTTAGTTTTTACTTTGCACCCAAGGACTTCCGTTCCTTTAGCAATGATGAATGAGTTCTTATATTATGCGCATTGAGATGCTGCTTGTAAATGTGTATGTGCTAAGATGTGTACATCGATAGAATCATTCTTAATGGCCTAGGAAAGGAATGAATGGAGATTTGTTGCCATAATTGATCATCCTACTAAATGATACCATTTCACACGTTAGTACTACTATTCGTCAAACCTAATGTCGACGTTTACATGGATATGAATACATTATGTCACCTACATATATCTTGATTTAATGATAATCGATTCCATATGATAACCTAGGACATGCCTTACCGTTATTAAAACTGTCATGATTACCCCATCTGCTTGTCTCTTAACTATGTGCTTGTTCCGAAAATCTCCAACTTTGGTAAGTGCAATTATCGAGTTGTCTACGTAGGAGCCCTAATTGACTACTTAGTGGGCTCCCCTCCCTATGAAAACTACAAGCCTCCTAGTAACAAGGCCCATGTGAAATCACGTTACCTTGGTGGTTAGACACTTATGAAACGGTAGTTAACATATATTAATGCGTGTGAAGTAGGTGGATTGTATGCCAAACCTATTCCAACCAAGAAATCAATGTTCTTACCTCTCTTGCGCAGCCGGTGTTGAGGCCTATAGCACACTTTCATTGTGCATCGACCACATTCTTGTCATATAGCTTCTCCAGGTTCTATCCCTGCGTGACAATTTTAGTTGCATATTTTATCCTCTTGGAAGTGCTTGTCATATACATGTTAGACTGATTCATATCGCTATGATTGTTAAGCATGAGAATGTTGAATTGTCGATTCTATGCAATGTCATGGTACTAATACGATGCTATGTGATGCCCTTATTGTTGTGATGTATTATAGGAGTTTCCAATTTAACCAACTTGCTACTAGAAGGAATTGTTGTCATGCTTTAGAATGAACTTGAGCCTATTTGACTGCTCGTATATGATCTTGATTTGTTATGGCTTAGGTGTCATACCTTTACATGCCGATTCATGGCGATGCATGTACATAGAGTTATTGGTCACAACGTGGATAATGTTTAGATAATTGAAAGTTTATATTCCTTTTTAAAACAAGCTTAATATGGTTTTGAATGCCAACCCATTTGCCTCTCTTCTATGCGTTTGCCCTTGGCGCCTAAATAAAGTGAGTAGATGCTTGAAGACGATTAGCGAGGAGGAGACTGGATACCATAAGACTTCTTCTTTCAATCTAAAAGATGTGGTTGATTATAAAATGAAATTTTTGGATCCTAGTGCAAGTCGTATAGATCATAGTACACGTCTGTATGCATCTTGTGTTTGATTGAATTGTGAACTTTGGAAATTCAAGGACGAAATTCTTTTAAGGGGGGAGAATGTAACAGTCGGGGTTTTCAACCTTAGACTAATCATTCAAGTTAATAAATTTTATTAACTTATTTGGTTGAGTTAGCTATAATAGGCTAATTTTTGCGCGATAATTGTGTGTAATAATTATCTGAATAATTATTATTAATTTTCCTTGATTAATTACGCGATTTTCATGAAATTAGTGAGTCCATTGAAAATTTAGTCGATTCGTAATTACGCGAAATTAGCAAATGGTATGAGAACATGTGGGGTTGAGATTACCAAATTAGATGATTCAAGACCGAGTTAGATTTAGTAAGTGAGCCTAAACAACACAAATAAAATAAAAGAAAGAAAAAGGAACAAGAAGGGGGCCGAGAACCCCTTCATTCTTCGCAAAAATGGGTCAGGGGGGTTGTCTCTACCCCATCCCCGCAAACCACCAGAGAGAGATAGAGAGAGACAGAGAGTCGGAGAGCAGGTCGGTGGCAGGCGCAACGGTGGTCGGCTAGTTCGCGGCGTCAGCATTAGCGGGCTCAGGACGAAGGTCACATGAGATTAGGGTCTGAAGGTTAGAGTTTTGATAACCTCAGTACCATGCCACTGCGACCCCTAAACTTGACCACCAAAGAGAGAGAAAGAGAGCGGAGGAGAGGGCGCTGGTGACCAAGCTTTATCATGTGTGTGAGGGTCAGTTTGAAAAAGAAGGTTTTCGTGGTTAAAAATAAAAGTTGCCATGACTATTAGCGAATGATGGCTTATTTTTAACTGTACGATTACAGTTTTCAAGGTATACAGAATTTTAAAAAGGAGCAGTGTTGTAAGGAAATTATGTTTACGTATTATAAACTCAGAAAGCATATGTATTAATAAGTATGAGTACGTATGTGTATTAATGATTACGTCCATGCTTATGCGTACATGGAGGAGCTACTCTGGAAACTTTAAGCTTAACTTTAAGACCCGGGGATGGTGGCTTAGTATCCCGCCAGGTATATCGTCAGCTACGTTAAGATGATTCAGGGATGGTGGTTTGATTCCCACCTGAAGTCTAAGTATGTAAGTTATGTCTCAGCATAGTACGATGTCTGTCCGAATAATCATATGTTGCCACTCGTGGTTGGCCGACTCGGGATGGCAATACCAAAGTACCCCTAAGAGTTTAGGCTCTTGACTTATGTGATTCAATTGTTATGTATGTTTCTTTTAATAAACGATGATCTTACAGCAAGAATATTTTCTTAACAAGTAAGAAAAGCAGTTGGCATTTCGCCATTTTAAGTATTTCAAGAAAAAGAAAGCTTTTAAGTGACATTAAGAGGCAAGTTCGAATGAGATTCGGATAGCTCACAAGGGGTATTAGAGAACCAATATGAGAGGTTTCTTTTAAAAGAAAATGCGCCTCAAGAGGCTAAGTAAAGTGTTTTTAGGAAAAAGAAAGAAAGATTCATGGGCTTATCTTGTGCATATCTTATGAATGGGCTTCCAAGTATAGTTTGAATGAAATGCCAATTAAAGCATGGTTGTATTCTTGTAATGCATCGAACATTTAAGCTTTTAAATGTGTATATCCTATGAAAAAAAGTCCCATGCATAATCCTTGGTTCTTGTTTATGTGCCTAAGTGCTTGTTAGTAAGGAAACTTGGTCATTAAGGACCTAGAAACAAGTTTGAGTAATTAGTATAAAGTTTTATAGGTAATGATCCTTTCCTGTGGACTATGATTGACTAATATGATAGTAATGTGTGGATGCGTGATATGTGACTATTATTGGCATTATTACCTGCAATTGTTTTGCTTTTAAGGAGTCGGGGAATACTCACTAAATGTGTGGTTGCTCATCCCATTACTTTTTCCCCCTTTCCCAGGTTTTCATTGTGACAAGTAGAAGTCGATTAAGTTATGGCAAGCTGGAGGTTACCCTGGCTTGATAGGGTGCCATGTGTGCATGTATAGAAGTGGTTTTACATGTTTAACGATGGAAAATGATGTATCTTAGAATTGTAATTGTACGTGATAAGTCACTTATTTAATGTAATGCATAGTGGTTAGGAGTCGCTTTGTATGGGCATGTGAGCCAACCATCTTATTAATTAGATGTTTTTCTAGCTACCGGTCGTGATGTAAACCCCAGTACACCGAATGTGTGATCTGTTGAGTTGCATATTTGATTTCCCTCTTTATTCTTGAGCTTTATGGTTGGTGTACTCCGGCCGAGTCACCTGTAGAGCTATGGACTCTGGCGTGTAACCGTTGAGCTTGTCTAAGAAGTTTTATATGTTTCTATTCAATGTAGGGATTTATTGTAAGGCTTTTATCCTGGGAAATAGTCAGCTTTTAAGAGAAACTTTGTCCATTTCACCCCAGACGTTAAGTAGGATTTAAGAAAACGTAATACTCTTAGCCCTAGGGGTTAGGGGTGTTACACCCCTACGGATGATAGTTTAAGTTCTAGAATCACTAGTGCCAAGGGCGGTATGCATGTAGTGTCAGACTTAAGTCATATAGAGTCTAGGTTTATAGCTTCAGGCAACTAGCTAAAGGGGTTGACTGTCCAGCAACCTTAGGTTATTCAATGTGCTTTAATGTCATGTTCTGACTTTCAATCTTCAAACCATACCTTGAGTGCTTGTCCCTACTATGCTCACCAGTTATCAACTAGAACTAAGCAAGTGAACATGGCATACCAAAGGCCAACAAATGACCCTTTTGCCCTGAACCTACAATCCAGGTTGGAGGAATCACCTAAAATTCTCCTTGAGTAAAGGTTAGAACTTAGGAGGTCTTAGTACCAAAACTGGAATGTTCCCCGAAAACTCTTCTATCCAACCGTACCAAGGCGACCACAGGGCGCCTAAACTCCCTCCTCCCCCTATTGCACACACACAATGATATTGGCAAAAGATTTAACGATCTAGAGACATCTCAGAATAGCTTAGAGAAGGTAATGAGGACCATGACAGAATAGTTGTCTTAACTAGTCAATGTCAATAGGGAGAAAGGAATGTTTCCTAGTCAGACTAAACCAAACCCAAATGTAGGTCCATCCTTGATGTGGCCAGCAGCCCAAGATAATCTGAAAAGGGTTAAAGCAATAACCTCACTTTGGTCTGGTCCTTTAATTGATCATAACTTCGAAGACTTGGTGGATGTTTTTGTTCCACTCTCCCCATCTCTGTCTTCACCACCTCTCCCAGATAATGATTCTACTTCCAGTGATGCTACTACTGGCACGCCAATTAGCTCTTCTCCTTCCCGATCTATTAATTAGTAAGATGAATCCAAGAAGGGAGATGATACATCTTAGCCTTTGACTCTTAAGCGTGTTCATAGACCCACAACACCCTTTCCAAATAGGCTAAGGAACAAGAAGGAACAAACCCATGTTGATAAGATTAGGGTGACCTTCTCTCAAGTTGAAATCAACATTCCCCCTTTAGATGTTATCCAGCAGATGCCTCTATATGCCAAGTTCCTTAAAGAGTTGTGCACCACTAAGAGAACGATCAATGTCCCAAAGAAGGCTTTCTTAGCCTCAAATGTGAGCTCAATTGTCTTACACTAAATCCCAACCAAATGCAAGGACCCCGATTACCCTACTATCTCAATAGTCATAGAGGACCAGACCATCCATACTCAGTGTATGAGAAGCTGGGATTGGAAGAGTTAAAACCCCCTAGGGGAATAGTCGAGGATGTTATGATTAAAGTGGGTGAGTTCATATATCCTGTGGATTTTATTGTTCTAAAAATTAAGTCTGTTGCTAACTCGAGGACCCAAATACCTGTCATTCTTGGTCGACCTTTCCTAGTTACTTCAAATTCTTTGATCAACGGCAGGAATGGTATGCTAAAGTTGTCTTTCGGAAGCATGACTGTTGAGTTTAATATTTTTAATTTGCAAAGACACCCTACTATTTTTCATGAGTGTGACAGTGTTAATTGGCTTGATGTGTATACTTATGATGACTCATGTCCTAACGGTTTGATTAATAATAACGTATGTGTTGAGATTGATTCCCTCTTCCCTGATTCTTCTGATTCCCCTTCTTTTACACATACTCCCGATCCCGCATTAGAGTTGAAACCTTTGCTTGATTCCCTTAAGTATGTTCTTTTGTGTCCTGATGAGACTTTTCCTGTGATTATTGCATCTGGCTTGATTGAGGACCAATAGGATAAATTGTTGAAAGTACTCAGGGAAAATAAGGAGGCCATAGGGTGGACCTTGGGTGACATTAAAGGTATTAGGCCCCCTATTGTGTAACACAGAATTCATCTTGAGAAGAATGTTAAACCTTAAAGAAACCACCAAAGACGTCTAAACCCTACCTTACAAGAAGTCGTCAAAAGAGAGCTCATTAAGTGGTTAGGTCATGGGATAATCTATCTAATTTCAGATAGTGATTGGGTCAGCCTAGTTCAAATCATTCCTAAGAGGACCGGTATTACCATGACTAGGAATGATAAGAACGAGTTAGTCCCCACTAGAGTCCAGTCTGACTAGCGCGTATGCATTGACTATAGGAAACTGAATGTAGCCACTAGAAAAGGCCACTTTCCTTTACCTTTTATGGACCAAATGCTTGAGAGGTTAGCTAGACATAGTTACTACTGCTTTTGGGTGGATACCCTCGCTACACCCAAATCTCCATAGCATGTGAGGACCAAGACAAGACCACATTTACATGCCCATTTGGTACTTTTTCCTTTAGGAGAATGTCGTTTGGCCTTTATAATGCTCCTATCACTTTTCAGTGTTTCATGATTTCTATATTTTTTGATATGATTAAGCAATGCATTGAGGTGTTTATGGATGATTTTTCTGTATTTGGTTCCTCATTTGATGACTGTTTAGCCAATCTGACAAAAGTTTTGCAAAGATGTAGGGAGAAGAACTTGACTCTCAATTGGGAAAAATGCCATTTTGTGGTAAGAAGGGAAATGTTTTAGGGCATGTAATTTCACATGATGGGACTGAAGTTGATAAAGTAAAAAATTGATTTGATTGCTAATCTTCCCCCTCCTACGTGTGTGAAGGATATTAGGTCATTTTTAGGGCATGTAGGATTTTATACACAGCTTGTCCAGGATTTCAGTAAAATTTCTGAGCCCTTAACCAATCTTTTAGCCAAAGATGTGCCTTTTCACTTGTTCGAGGAGTGTTTAAAGGAATTTAATAGGCTAAAGGAAGCCCTGACTTCTGCACCTATTTTACACCGTCCCATCTATGGAGAGCCCTTTAAGCTGATATGTGATGGTTTTAATTATGCTGTAGAGGTTGTCTGAGGAAAATGTGTAGATAGGAAACCTCATGTCATATATTCTGCAAGTCACACTTTGAATGAGGCCCAGTTGAACTACACGTGACTGAAAAAGAGTTTTTAGCAGTCGTATTTCATTTTGAAAAATTTCGACCCTACTTGATTGACTCTTATGTGATTTTACATACTGACCATACTGCACTAAAACATCTCTTCTCCGAGAACGATGCAAAACCTAGATTGCTTAGGTACATTTTACTCTGATAGGAATTCGATTGTGAGATTCAAGATAGAAAAGTTTCTGAGAACCTAGTTACTGACCATCTACCTCAGATCATTTTGCAAACAGAGAGCGAGTCCATCATATATGAGCGCATTCCTGACGAGCAGCTACTTATCGTTTAATATGAACCATGGTATGTTAATATTGTCAACTATTGAGTGACTGGTGAAATACCCCCTGGGTTGGAGTAAATATGATAAGGGCAAATTCTTTTATCTGGTAAAATCTTTCTATTGGGATGAGCCTTATTTATTCAATTAGTGTTCTGATAAGATTTTTAGAAGGAGTGTCCTGATAATGAGAGTAGAAGTGTCGTTTCTTTTTATTACAACCAAGCATGTGGGAGAATTTTAGTGGGAAGAAAACACCTGCCAAGGTCATTCAATGTGGTTTGTATTGGCCTACCTTGTTCAAAGATGCCCACTTGTACTGTAAAAGTTTCCTTAGGTGCAAATAGTTTTGGAAAATCCGTATGGGAGATGTGATTCCCTTTAACCCGATTATTGCTGTTGAGATCTTTGATGATTGCGGGATGGATTTTATAGGACCATTTCCTTGTTCTTTTGGGAATGAATATATTCTCCTTGCTGTAGACTATGTGTCTAACTGGATGGTGGTTGGGTCGACTAGGACAACTGATGCTAGAGTCGTCATCAAGTTTCTTGGGGAAATTTTTTTCTCTAGGTATGGCATGCCTAGGGCCATCATTAGTGACTAGGAGACTCATTTTGACAATTGTTCTTTTGGTGCATTGTTAAAAAAGTACTCGATCATTGATCGTTTAGGCGCCTCTTATCATCCTCAGATTAGTGGCATGGTAGAGGTTTCTAATAGCTAGATTGAGGAGATTTTAGAAAAGATTATGAGTAAAAATCGTAAGGATTGGGCAGATAAACTCATTGACGCTCTTTGGGCCTATAGGATAGCTTTTAAGAGCCCGTTAGATATGTCACTTTTTGGGGTTGTCTTTGGTAAGGCTTGTCATCTTCCTGTAGAACCTAGGCATTGGCTATGTGAGCTATAAAGACTTTGAACCTTGACTTAGACGCGACTAGAGTAGAAAGGAAGTTATAGTTGAGTGAGTTCGAAGAGATCAGAGCTAAGACCTACGAAAACTCTAGGATACAAAAGGAGAAAGCAAAATTCCATGACAGGTATATTCACAGGAAGGAGTTCTTCTCGGGGTAGAAGGTTTTCCTTTATGACTCCAAACAACACCTTTTTCTAGGTAAGTTGAGATTTCGCTAGACTAGTCCTTTTATTATTTCTTATGTTTTCCCACATGGTGCTGTCAAGATTTAGGACACCATAAGAGGTACACATTTCAAGGTGAATGGACAAAGGTTGAAACCATTTTTGGAGCTACCTGCAGAGGAGAGAGAAGTAGAGTGTCTGATGCTCTACGAACCTGACTACAGAGACTGACGACGTGGAGATTAGCTTGGATTCATCCATTAAACCTGGTCCTGTTGTTTCTTTGTATAAATCTTATTTTGTATATACAATCCTCTTATTTTATTTTATTTATTTATTTTGTTCAATAGAGACATTGCATTGTTTAAGTGTGGGGGTAAGGGCCTTTGCATTTCTTTAAAAAAAATACCAAAAGATTTTCTTTTCTTTTCTTTTTCTTTCGTTTCTTTCGTTTTGTTTTGATTTGTGGAGTGTACACTATTTTGACAAGCTTGACCCTTTGTGACTTGGTATTAGGTTGTATATACGTGGGATGTACATGGTAAAGACGTAATCTGAAGGGTGACATTCTATTCCCCGCTATTATCCTCATTATTCCCTTATAACTCTGAATCCAATCCTTTCTTTAAAACATGACTATTATTCTATAATCTTAGGCTTCCATAATTGACTCTCCCACTTGTCATTGTACATTTGGTTTTATTTTTTCTCTGAACTTGCATTCAATAAGAAAAAAAAAAGAAGAAAAAAAAGGAAGAAAAAAAGAGTCATAAAGGTACACTTGCACACTGTGTATTAGGATAGGTACATTGTTGTGTTAGTCAATGATATGAAAAGTTGGAATTAGATGCCATCTATGAGAACTTAAAGTTTTCAAGTGTACAGTTTGTTTATGTGCAGACTAATATCTTAATTAACAGGCATGATATCTTGTTGAAATTTTATACTGGCCCCTTTATACATTTGTGTGAAGAACTTCTTTTCTTTTTCTTTTCTTACCTTTCTTTATTTTCTATTCTTTTTCCTTTTAAAAATTTTATGGGTATACTTTCTGCAAACCCTCACAGACCTTGCTCATCCACTAGGGGGAACCCAGGGGTTTAAAGACCTTGTTGCATACAGTAAATGCAAGTGTGATTCCTACGAAAATGAGTTAGGATTTTTTTTCTAATTTTTTTTCTCTTTCCCAATTTTTCTAGGATTTTTTTTATTTTGCTCAAGGAAGATCAAAATCTAAGTATAGGGGTATTTGTTGATCAAAAGATAATGTAATTTTATACTTCTAAACCTATGATTTTGGCTCAAAATAATTATTATTTTAGAATTTTTATTTCAGTTTTCTTTATTTTCGCAGAAAAATTAAAAAAATTGAAGAAAGTGATAACTTGGGCTGAGAAGATAAGCTGAAACTACAATCCAACAAAAATACAGCCCAACCCACCGTACATTTTTTTTCTTTTACCATCAGAAAACAAATTAAAAAAAACCCAAATTCCCCACCCCTGCACCCACTCACGTGCTCCCCCCTTCTTTTATTTTCTCTCTCCTCCCACATAAATTAGAAAACCCATCTTCATCTCCTTCTTTTTCTCACCTTGCTCCATCAAACTCCATCACCACGATTGTCATCAACGGCTTGAATGGCTAGAGCAAATCTCTCGTAGACCTAGTCACCAGCCTTCATTCTCCTTGAATTTGACTTATCAAACAGAACGAGATGGATCCATAGTGAGATAATCGGAGCCTTCACAGATTTTTTGGGAATGGGACCTTGGCAAGTTAATGTATAAAAAGGGGTGGAATGAGAGGGGTACAGGCACATTAGAATAGCCACACTCAATTGTTATCCAGTTTCCTATTTGTTCCCATTCCTCTGTTTCAAATTTTGATAGTTCTTGGGCTCTCCTCCATTGTTGATTCAATAGCTTGGGAAGTCGTTGTTGAGCTTTGAGCTACATATATAACAACTCCTTGGTCTTTGTCTTGCAATTTGCCGATAATCTGACTACTGAGTTCAATTAATTGGTAAAATTTGACTTAATTTTTTGCAGTTTGAGTGTTGTGTTCTTCTCGTTCTTCATGCTCTGTTTTTTCCCCCTCGCGTTGCTCTATTTCATGCCTTTCCAGTTTTGTTTAATATAACTCATTTTCTTTTCTAGTCATTGAATTGGCTTGCTATGTTTTTTCTATTTTTTTTCGTACTCCGTTTTTTTTGTTCTTCTCGCAGTATTACTCTGTTTCCACAATATTTTGCATCTTGTTACTTTTTATTTATTTAATTTATTTTATTTTACATTTTTTTTGCTTGTTTCGTTTCCTGACAACCCCAACCCCTTTCTTTGTTTTAAATCTCCTAGTCTATGACAAAATCTTGTCCCCTTGTTCTTTGACATTTACTTTGTTTGGCTTTTATTGTCAGTATGTTTCCACTAGTTAAGTTTTTTAAAAATATTTTATTTTATTTTATTTTATTTTGTTTAAAGTCAAAAGGGATAAAGTTAGTCAATATTGGTTAGGTCTAATTTCTGAAGTGGCAAAAATTAGAAAGGTTTTACTTTGTACATCCTAATTTGATTATTCTTATTCTTTTATTTAATTAGTTAGTTAGTGTTTGAATTTTTTCCTAGCTTTTTTTTTCTCTTCCTTGAGTATAATTCATTAGTTTAGTTTAGTTATTAATTTTTGTTTAGTAGAGATATTTATAGTTTCGTTAATTAAACCGTTAAATTTGATTCTGTTATCTTCATGGAAATGGTCGTTTTCGCTAACACCGTGCTCTTATGGCTACTTTTTATATGAACAAGTTTTTGCCGCCATTGAAGGGATGGTAAGTATTCAATCAACCACTTTTTGTGCTTTGCTATTTTTGTCCATATTTGTGTCTTTTATTAGTTTTGCACTTCCTTTTTTTTAGTATTAGTTTTTATTTTTTTATTATTTATTCTCCTTCTTGAATAGTTTTTAGTTAGATCACTTTTATTTATTTTCTTTCCTGTCCAAAAAAAACCAAAAATACAATTGTGGGTGTGAGACTTGCATGATTGTTTGGTTAGGGAACCTAAAAGAAGAAGACCCACTAGGATCGAACCTGAACCTGAGCCTAAATTTGACCTTGAAAAAATAGCTGGACAAGATAGGAATGAAAGGGATTTAAATGAGATCTTTTACCCTCCATGTTCAACCTTAACTTCATGTCTTAATCTACTCATCGTAGGTTCTAATGTGAACATGAAACTGGAACCACATTATATTCTAATACTTCCTAAATTCGTTGGACTTGAAGATGCTTATTTGTTTTTAATTGAATGCGAAGACGTGTATAATATGATACATTTTCATACTGTGAATACTGATGTGGTTAAACTGAGATTTGTTCCTTTTGCTTTAAAAGATAATGCCAAGAGATGGATGCATAGTTTGCCTGCTAACTCTATTTCGAGTTGGAATGATTTCATTAAAGTCTTTTTACGAAAATATTTACCTAATGGCAAAACTGTTAAATTAAGAAATGAAATAAATCACTTCATTCAATTTGACAAAGAACCTTTTTGGAGGCGCATGAAAAGATTCAAGAACTTGTTGGCCCAATGTCCACACCATGGTCTTCAATAGTGGCCTCTTTGTCAAGTTGTGTATGAGGGTTTGGACCAACAAAATAGGACTATGTTAGAGTTTATTTGTCAAGGTGGATTCTTATATAAGAGTCCTACCACAGCTTGGGAATTCTTAGAAGATCTAGCTGAAAAGACAATACAGTGGGAAACCACTAGAGATGATAGTCTAAGTTCTAGAATCACTAGTGCCAAGGGGGTATGGATGCGGTGTCAGATTTGAGTCATATAAAGTCTAGGTTTACAACTTCAAAGAACCAGTTAAAGGGGTTCACTATTCAACAACCTCAGGTATTCGAAGTGCTTTGATGATATGTTCTCACTGTCAATCACTAGACCATACATTGAATGCTTGTCCCTACTATGCTCACCAGTTATCAATCGGAACTGAGCACGTAAACATGGCCTACCAAAGGCCAAGAAATGACCCTTTTGCCCCAACCTACAATCCAAGTTGGAGGAATCACCCAAAATTCTCCTGGGGTCAATGTCAGAACATAGGAGGTCCTCGTACCAAAACTGGAGTGTTCCCTGGAAACCCTTACGTCCAACCGTACCAAGGCAACCAAGGGGCGCCTAGACTCCCCCCTCCCCTTGTTGCTTAAACACAATTACCTCCTAGTTATAATGAGATTGATAAAAGATTTAACAATCTAGAGACATCATAGAATAGGTTAGAGAAGGTAATAAGGACCATGGCAGAACAGTTGTCTCAACTAGTCACTGTCAATAAGGAGAAAGTAACATTTCCTAGTTAGACTAAACCAAACCAAAATATAGGTCCATCCTTGATGTAGCCACCAGCATAGGATAATCTAAAAATGTTCAATGCAATAACTTCACTTAGGTCTCGTCGTTTAATTGATCATAGCTTAGAAGACTTGGTGGATGTTCCTGTTCAGCTCTCCCCATCTCTATCTCCACCACCTTCCCAAATAATGATTTTACATCCGGGGATGTTACTGATGGCACCCCAATTAACTCTTCTCCTTCCTGATCTATGGACTTAGTGAAATGTGAAACTAATTAACAAGATGAATCCAAGAAGGGAGATGATACATCTCAGCCTTCGACTATTGAGTGGGTTGATAAATCCACTGCACCTATTCCGAATAGCCTAAGGAATAAGAAGGACCAGACCTATGTTGAGAAGATTAGAGAGACCTTCTTTCGAGTAGAAATAACATTCCCCTTTTTATGCTATCCAACAGGTGCCTCCTTATGCCAAGTTCTTAAAAAAGTTGTGCACCACTAAGACAACGACTGATGTCCCAAAGAAGGCTTTCTTAGCCTCAAATGTGAGCTCAATTATCTCACGCAAAATCCCAACCAAATATAAAGAGCCCGGTTTCCCTACTATCTCCATAGTTATAGGGGACCTGACCATCCATAAAGCATTGTTGGATTTAAGGGCCAATGTTAATTTGTGTCCACACTCGGTGTATGAGAAGCTGGGATTGGAAGAGTTAAAACCGACTATGACAATCCTCCAGTTAGCCAATCACTCCACTAGAGCCCCTAGCGGACTAGCCAAGGATGTTCAGATTGAAGTGGGTGAGTTTGTATATCTTGTGAATTTTGTTGTTCTGGAAACTGAGTTTGTTGCTAAATCTAAGACCTAAATACCTGTCATTGTTGGTCGATCTTTCATAGCTACTTCAAATGCTTTGATCAACTGTAGGAATGGTATGCTAAATTTTCCTTTCAGGAACAGGACTGTTGAGTTGAATATTTTTAATCTACAAAGACAACCTGCTATTTTTTATAAGTGTGACAGTGTTAATTGGCTTGATATGTATACTTGTGATGACTCATGTGCTGACGGTTTGATTGAAAATGGTGTATGTGATGAGATTGATTCCATCTTCCCTGACTCTTCTAATCCCCCTTCTTTTACGCATACTCCTAATCCCGCATTAGAGATGAAACCTTTACATGATGACCTTAAGTATGTCTTTTTGGGTCCTAATGAAACTTTTCCTGTGATTATTGCATCTGACCTGATTGAGGACCAAGAGGATAAATTGTTGAAAGTGCTTAGGGAACACAAAGAAGCCATATGGTGGGCTTAGGTGACATAAAGGTGTTTGCCTCTCCATTGTGCAACATAGAACCCATCTTGAGGAGAACGCTAAACCTTATGGAGACCAACAAAGACGTCTGAACTCCACCCGGCAAGAAGTCGTAAAAAAAGAGGTCATTAAGTGGTTAGATCATAGGATAATCTATCCAATTTCTGATAGTGATTAGGTCAACCCAGTTCAAGTCATTCCTAAGAAGACCGATGTTACCGTATTAGGAATGATAAGAATGAGTTAGTCCCTACTAGAGTGCATTCTTGGTAGCGTGTATGTATTGACTATAGGAAACTAATTGCAGCCACTACAAAAGACCACTTCCCTTTACCTTTTATGGACCAAATGCTCGAGATGTTAGCTAGACATAGTTACTACTGCTTTTTGGATGGATACTCTCACTACACCCGAATCTCCATAGCCCCTGAGGACCAAGAGAAGACCACTTTTACATGCTCTTTTGGTACTTTTGCCTTTCAAAGAATGTCGTTTGGTCTTTATAATGCTCCTGTCACTTTTCAGCGTTGCATGATTTCTGTATTTTCTGATATGATTGAGCAACGCATTGAGGTATTTATGGATGATTTTTCTGTGTTTGGTTCCTCATTTGATGAATGTTTTGCCAATCTTACAAAAGTTTTGATAAAGATGCAGGGAGAAGCATTTGACTCCTAACTGGAAAAATGCCATTTTATGGTAAAGAGGGGAATTGTTTTAGGGCATGCAATTTCACATGATGGGATTGAAGTTCATAAAGCAAAATTTGATTTGATCAGTAATCTTTCCCCTCGTACTTGTGTGAAGGATATTAGCTCATTTTTAGGGCATGCAGGATTTTATAGACAGTTTATCCAGGATTTTAGTAAAATTTCTAAGCCCTTCACTAATCTTTTACTAAAAGATGTGCCTTCTTACTTCTCCGAGGAGTATTTAAAGGCATTTAATAGGCTAAAGGAAGCGCTAACTTCTGCACCTATTTTACACCCTTCAATCTGGGGAAAGCCCTTTGAGCTGATGTGTGATGTTTTTTATTATGTTGTAGGGGTTGTCTTAGCACAATGTGTAGATAGGAAACCTCATGTGTTATATTATGCAAGTCAAACTTTGAATCATGCCTAATTGAACTACATTATGATTGAAAAAGAGTTTTTTTCTGCTGTACTCAGTTTTGAAAAATTCCAACCCTACTTGATTGGTTCTCTTGTGATTGTACATACTAACCACATTGTACTAAAGCATCTCTTCTCCATGGAGGATGCAAAACCTAGACTGCTTAGAAAGATTTTACTCTTGCAGGAATTTGATTGTGAGATTCAAGATAGAAAAGGTTCTGAGAACCTAGTTACTGACCATCTGTCTCAGATGATTTTGCAAAAAGAGAGCGAGTCCACCATGTCTGAGTGCTTTCCTGACGAGCAACTACTTATGGTTCAATCTAAACCATGGTATGCTGATATTGTCAACTACTCAATGACTGATGAGATACCCCTAGGTTGTAGTAAACATGATAAGGACAAATTCTTTTATCTCGTAAAATTTTTCTATTGGGGTGACCCTTATTTATTCGAATATTGTTCTGATCAAATTGTTAGAAGGTGTATCACAGATAATGAGATTAGAAGTGTCATTTCTTTTAGTGGGAAGAATACAGCTACCAAAGTCGTTCAATGTGGTTTGTATTAGCCTACCTTGTTCAAAGATGCCCACTTGTACTATAAAAGCTACCTTAGGGGTAAAACGTTTGGGAAAATCAGTAGGTGAGATATGATGCCCCTTAACCTGGTTATTGTTGCCAAGATCTTTGATGTCTGGGGGATTGATTTTATGGGAACATTTTCTTGTTCTTTGGGGAATGAATATATTCTCGTTGCTGTACACTATGTGCCTATGTGGGTAGAGGTTGTGTCGACCAGGACAATTAAGGCTAGAGTCATTATTGACTTTCTTTGGGAAAAGATTTTCTCCAGGTATGACATGCCTAGGGCCACCATTAGTGACCAGGGGAGTCATTTTTACGATCATTCTTTTGACGCATTGTTAAAAAAGTACTCAATCATTCATCATTTAGCCACCTCTTATCATCCTCAGACTAGCGGGCAGGTAGAGGTTTTTAATAAGCAGATTAAGCAGATTTTAGAAAAGATTGTGAGTAAAAACCGTAAGGATTGGACAGATAAACTCATTAATGCTCTCTGGGCCTATAGGACGTTTAAGAGCCTTTTAAAGATGTCACCTTTTAGGGTTGTCTTTGTTAAGCCTTGTCATCTTCTTATAGAACTTAAGCATCGGCCTATGTGGGCTATGAAGACTTTGAACCTTGACTTAGAGGTGACTGGGGTAGAAAGGAAGTTACAGCTGAGTGAGTTAGAAGAGATCAGAGCTGAGGCCTATGAAAACTCTAGGATGCATAAGGAGGAGCAAATTGTTCCATGATAGGTATATTCATAGGAAAGATTTCTTCCAAGGTCAGAAGGTTTTGCTTTATTACTCCACACTACACCTTTTTCTAGGTAAGTTAAGATCACATTGGACTTGTCCTTTGATTATTTCTCATGTTTTCCCACATGGTGCTATTGAGATACAGGACCCCATGAGAGGTACAAATTTCAAGGTGAATGGACAAAGGTTGAAACCTTTTTTGGAGTTACCTAAAGTGGAGAGAGAAGTAAAGTGTTTGATGCTCTACGAACTTGAGTATAAAGACTGACGATGTGGAGATTAGCTTGGATGCATCCAATTTAACCAGGTACTATTGGTACTTTTTATAAATCTTATTTTGTATATGCTTTCCTCTTATTTTCTTTTCTTTGTTTTTTTATGTATTTTGTCCTTCATTTTAATACTTTTACAGGCGATAAAGACATTGCATTGTTTAAGTGTGGGGGTGAGGGCCTTTGCATTTCTTTCAAAATAAAAACCAAAAAGATGTTCTTTTCTTTTCTTTTTCTTTCGTTTCTTTTGTTTTGTTTTGATTTGGGGAGTGTCCACTATTTTGATGAGCTTGACCCCTTGTGACTTGGAATTAGGTTGTATATAGGTAAGATGTACATGGTGAAGACGTAATCCGAAGGGTGACATTCTATTCCCCACTTCTATCCTCATTATTCCCTTATAACTATGAATCTAATCCTTTTTTTAAAACATCACTATTATCCTAGAATATTAGGCTTCCATAATTGACTCTCCCACTTGTCTTTGTACAATTGTCTTCATTTTTGCTGTGAATTTGCATTCAATAAAAAAAAAGAAACAAAAGAAGAAAAAAAAAGAAAGAAAAAAAGAAAGAGTCATAAAGTTGGGAATGGCAGTATGCCTTTGAGGCATGCACTACTGGGTACTACCCTTTGAGGCAATACTGCTACTAGCAAAACTTACTTCTTGTGACAGCGAGTCAATAAAGTAGTTTATATCTTGTCAAGTGGGAATGAATCAAACTTTGTTTAGCCTAATTTCTAGGGTGATGGTACATTTGCACACTGTGCACTAGGATGGGTACATTGTTGTGTTGGTCGATGAGGTCAAAAGTAGGAATTAGATGCCATCTGTCAAGACTTAGAGTGTTGAAGTGTACCCTTTCTTTATGTGCAGGCTAATATGTTGGCCAATAGGCATGATATCTTTTTGAAATTTTATACTAGCCCCCTTTAAACATTTGTGTAAAGAATTCCTTTTCTTTTTCTTTTCTTACTTTTGTTTCTTTTCTTTTCTGTTTCCTTTTAAAGTTTTTATGGGCATATCTTTTGCAAACCCTCACAAGACCTTGCTCGTCCACTACGGGGAACCCAGGGATTTAAAGGGCTTATTACACATGATAACTGCAACCGTAATTCCTATGAAAGTGAGTTAGGATTTTATTTTTAATTTTTTTTCCCTCTCCGCTTTTTTCAAGGATTTTTTTATTTTACTCAGGGATAAGCAAAATCTAAGTATCGGGGTATTCATTGATCAACAGTTCACGTAATTTTATACTTTTAAACCTGTGATTTTGGCTCAAAATAATTATTATTTCCTAATTTTTATTTGGGTTTTGTTTATTTTTGCCGAAAAATCAAAAAAATTGAAGAAAATGATAAATTGGGTTGAGAAGAGAAGCTGAAACTACAATCCAACAAAAATACAGCCTAACCCACCTTATATTTTTTTTTCTTTTACCATCATAAAATAAATGAAAAAACCCAAATTCCCCACCCCTCCACCCACTCACGTGCTCCCCCATTCGTTTATTTTCTCTCCCCTCCCACATAAATCAGAAAACCCATCTTCATCTCCTTCTTTTTCTCACCTTGCTCCATCAACCTCCATCACCACAATTGTCATCAACGGCTTTAATGGCCGAAGCAAATCTCTCGTAGACCCAGTCACCGGCCTTCATTCTCCTTGAATTTGACTTATCAAATAGAACGGACGGATCCATAGTGAGATAACCAGAGCCTTCACAGAATTTTTGGGAATGGGACCTTGGAAGTTAATGTATAAAAAGGGGTGGAATGAGAGGGTTACAGGCACATTAGAATAGCCACACTCAATTGTTATCTAGTTTCCTATTTGTTCCCATTCCTCTGTTTCCAATTTTAATAGTTCTTGGGCTCTCCTCCATTGTTGATTCAATAGCTTGGGAAGTCGTTGTTGAGCTTTGAGCTACATAAATAACAACTCCTTGGTCTTTGTCTTGTAATTTGTTGATAATCTGACTACAGAGTTGAATTAATTAGTAAATTTTCACTTAGTTTTTCGTGGTTTGAGTGTCTTGTTCTTGTTGTTCTTCGTGCTCTATTTTTCCTCCTCGCATTGCTATGTTTCATGCCTTTCCAGTTTTGTTTAATTTAACTCATTTTCGTTTCCAGTCATTGAATTGGCTTACCCTTTTTGTTGTTTTTTTTTTCATACTTAGCTTTTTTTTTGGCTCCTATCTCAGTATTACTCTGTTTCCATGGTGCTTTGCATCTTGTTACTTTTTATTAATTTAATTTCATTTGTTTTATGTTTTTTTTTTCCTTGTTTCATTCCCCAGACAACCCCAACCCCTTTCTTTCTTTTCCATTTCTTAGTATATTTCAGCATCTTGTCCCCTTGTTCTTTGACATTTACTTTGTTTGGCTTTTATTG
>JACYFF010031954.1:61035638-61070527 GCA_017589665.1 Selenicereus undatus
AAACGATTAATAGAGTAAAGATTACAAACACTAGTTAGGCCTGTTTGCAGATCATGTTTGGAGCAACACTACTTGGACACATTTTTGCACTTGGATTTGTTATCATCAAAACTTGAATATAAAGACTCAACAAATTCCCCCTTTTTGATGATGACAAACCAAGTGACCATATTGACAAAACAACCACAAAAAAGACTGCTGATAGGGATTCACGTAAGTCAAGAGCAAGTCAAGAACAGGTCGGTCAGGTCAGATTCTCACATGTTGTTTGTCAATGTTAATAGGTATCACCACTTTTTCACTCGGTCAGGTCAGATTCTCACATGTTGTTTGTCAATGTCAATAGGTATCACCTCTTTTTCACCTCTTTTTCTTCTTTTTCTTCCCCCTTTTGGCATCATTAAAAAGCAATAATAACAAGTAGAAAGGAGAAGGAATAACAAGCAAGAGAAATTGCAAATGGATATGTCATTAAAGAGCGAAGCAGTACAAAGGTAAAAACAAAATAGAAACAGCAACACACACAGAACCAGAAACAGCCTATACAATCAGGGAGCAGGGGGTGGTTTCGTCTGCAAGGGAGGAATACTAGGAGCAAGGGAGGATAGAAGAGCAAGCAAGTCTGCATGACGCTTAGCAGAGAGGGCTTGTTCTTCAGCAAGAGCAGCCTTGACAGCGGAGAGCTCATCCTTAAGGCACGCATTGTCCTCAAGAACAGCCTCTACCTTGGTGGATGGTTGCTTAGAAACAGGTGGTCGAGGTGGTCGACGACCCTGTTTGGAACCGGACCCTTCGCCAAACTCAAAGCCACACCTAAGCAGAGTGTCAATCCCAATTGCATCGATTACTTGGGCCTCCACTCGCCTTGTGAGCACTATGCCAAAGTGCTCAAACACCCTTGTCAGCAGAAACCCATATCCGAGATCATGAGCCCGGGTGGTGTTCGCAATTCGCCCAATGTGGCGAATCATGATTGCTGGAAGATTGATGGGTTCCTCCCTGTCCAATAAGTCGACCAGGCACTGATCAAAAAGGTCGGCTGAGTTTCTCCCTTGACCCCTTGGAATCACGTTCTTAATGACGAACATGAAAAGGAGTTGGTGGGGAGGAATCAGATCACCCTTTTTAACAGAGCAAGGTGTTCTCAGACCCTGTTTGTGACTTAGGCGTTTGGACACCTCCAGGAGCCTGGCTTGTTCCATGGCTGTTTTGTCTTCCTTCACATACACAGCAAAACCTTGTGAGGGTACTCCAAGAATTTTCCCAAGTGTGGGCGCATCGACCCTGATGCCCTGCCCATTTACAGAACTTGTCACCATCCCTTCGGTGACTCTGCAGTTGGCGTAGAATTCAGCCAACTCAGGCACAGAACACCCCAACTGGGTGTTTGCAAACAACTCAAGCCAGCCTTGGGCTCGAAGCTTGGTCAAAAACACCCCGAGACCCTGTTCCTCAAAGAAACTGACAGATACTACCTTCCCCCTGACAACATTGCGCTTAAGCAACTTGGCATGTTTGTCAGACATAGGAGAGGAAGTGGACTGCCTTGGGCGTTTGGAAGCAGGAACAGAGGTAGTCGCTTTTGGTAGGGGGGTTGTTCTTGGTTTTCTTTTGAGGGGTGGTTTTGCTGGAGAGGACTTCACAGCAGGTTTAGTGGTTGTTTTTGGAGGGGCTTGATCTTCAGAGGACTCAGAAAACACCGGTGTCCCCTATTTGAAGGTGTTGTCCTCAGAATCAGAACTCGAGAACCCTTCAGTAGAAGAGGAGATCTCTTCGATAATAGGAACGGAGGGTTTAGAGGTTCTGGGGGTTGATTTGAAGATAATTCTCGCAGACTTGCGAGGAGGTTGAGAAGGAGGTGAAGAGGGAGTTAGAGAGGGGCGAGACCTTGGTTGTGGTCTTGTTCTTGGCGTTCGAGTGCGCCTAGCAACCATCTTCACCCTTTTCCTCTTCTCTCTAGTTTGAGAGTGGAGAGGAACAGAGTCATCCCCAACAATGGTTTCTGGGTTCTCCAAGAATTGGTCTTGGAAACCCGAAGAATCAGCACTTGCTGCAGAAGGAATAGGACAGGGGATTGTTCCCACATACACCATTAATTCCCAACCAAAGGGGTAGGGAATATCATTCAACCCAAGCCCAACACTCGTGAGGTTAAGCTAAGTGAGATACCCGAAGGTTTTGTGGATAATTGGGCGAGGAGGAGACGGAATTGAGGGTAAACTCAAGTTGCAAGAAACAGGGTTGAGAGCCATTATCGCAAGGAGGAGTTTCGGTTTTTGGGAGGTTTCTTGCTAGGGTTTGAAAGCAAGAACAAAGGAGAGAGATAGCAAGATGAAGAGGACAGACGCACGCAAGGCAGTTTTTAAACTCCTCACCTGACACGAAGGATTACCTAGGGAACACCTGGAATTTTAGCAGGCAGCAATCAATGAAAGCAATTAAGGCATACCTGTTCGAGCCGCCTGTTCTTGAGCATGCTTTTCTCATCCCAAGGTTTATCATGATTACTCTTTCTCCATCTCCCAAGGCAGCAGTACATAATCAAGAGAGTACACAGACTACACATATTTCGCTAAGCACAGACCGCAAATATTAGAAACAAGAGAGAAGAACAGGTATTATAGGGTGTTTTTCGACAGCTTGATCTACCTCTGAGAACAGGTGTTCTCAGGGTGTTTTCACCAACCCCAGTTCCAGTCTATTTCTCTCAAACTGATCTCTAGCTAGTGCCTTAGTGAATATATCAGCAATCTGTTTTTCCGTTGAGCAAAAATTCATAGAAATTAAGCCTTTTTCCACATTATCTCTTAGGAAATGATGTCGAATGTCAATATGTTTTGTCCTTTTGTGTTGACATGGATTTTTGGCAATATTAATAGCACTTGTGTTATCACAAAAAATAGGAATACATCCAGTGTCAACACAAAAGTCCTTAAGTTGTTGTCGTATCCACAACAACTGAGCGCAACATGAGGCTGCCGCCACATATTCTGCTTCAGCTGTGGACATGGCAACTGAGTGTTGCTTCTTGGTAGCCCAAGATACCAAACAAGGTCCAAGAAAGTGAGCCATACCTGAGGTACTCTTTCTATCAACTAGGAAACTTGCATAATCAGCGTCAGCATATCCAACAAGATTAAGATTGCAACCTTTAGGATACCATAGAGATAAGTCAGGTGTATGCTTTAAATATCTTAGTATCCGTTTAACAGCCTTAAGATGAGTCTCTTTAGGACTAGACTGAAAACGGGCACATAAACCAACACTAAAAACGATATCTGGTCTACTAGCGGTTAGGTATAAGAGTGACCCAATCATGCCCCTATAGAGTTTTTCCTCAACTGAGGGACTCCCATCATCCATAACCAATTTGGTTGAAGGAGAAATAGGAGTGTCTATGGGTTTGGCCGACTCCATCCCAAAACGCTTAAGTAGCTCCTTGATATACTTTTGTTGATGGATCATGGTGCCGTTTGGAGTTTGCTTGATTTGTAAGCCTAAGAAAAAGTTAAGCTCACCCATCATGCTCATCTCAAACTCACTCCTCATCATATTTGAAAATTCATGGCATAAATCATGATGAGTTGCACCAAATATAATATCATCTACATATATTTGGACAATCAATAGATGTTCCCCCTTAGATTTCAGAAACAAAGTATTGTCTACCTTGCCTCTTCTAAAATCATTTTCAAGTAAAAAGCTTAACAACCGTTCATACCAAGCTCTTGGAGCTTGTTTTAAACCATAAAGTGCTTTGTCAAGTTTAAAAACATGATTTGGAAAATCACCATTTTCAAAACCAGGGGGTTGTTTGACATACACCTCTTCTTTAAGGTATCCATTGAGGAATGCACTTTTAACATCCATTTGATATAGCTTGATCTCCATATGAGCTGCAAATGCTATTAAGATTCGAATAGCCTCAATTCTAGCAACTGGTGCAAAGGTTTCTTCGTAATCAATCCCTTCTTCTTGATTGTACCCTTGAACCACCAGCCTTGCCTTGTTCCTAGTGACTGTTCCTGACTCATCCAGCTTATTTCGGAACACCCACTTAGTTCCAATAATTGTTCTGTCAGTAGGTTTAGGTACAAGGTGCCACACTTTGTTTCTTTCAAATTGATGAAGCTCTTCTTGCATAGCCACGATCCAATCTGAATCTGCAAGAGCTTCATTCACACTTTTTGGCTCAATGTTAGAAAGAAAAGCATAGAAAGCACAAAAATTCTTAAGTTTAGATCTAGTTTGCACTCCAGTATTAATATCTGACAAGATTTGATCAAGAGGGTGCGAACTATGGTGCTTCCATGGTCTTGGATTAATTGGATCCACAGCCACATGTTTTGTTCTAACTGAAGTGTGTGTAGGATCATGCTCAAGAACACCTCCTGATCCTGTTTCTGCACCTGTTTGCAAGCTGGTTCCTGAAGAACATGGTTCCGAACAGGGTTCAACGGTGTTTCCCCCTGTTTGGAGCTCACCTTGACTATCGCTTTGAAGAACAGCTTCTGTACCTGTTTCCTTCAGGGTGTTCTCACCTTGTTTTTCTTGATTTAACAGCTCCTTTTGGACAAGACCTAATTCAAACTCTTCATCCTGTGCAATACTCTCATTCAAGGAGTTAGATTCATCAAAAAACACATGCACACTTTCCTCAACACACAAGGTTCTTTTGTTAAAGACTTTGTATGCCTTACTGTGAGAGGAATAACCAAGAAATATTGCCTCATCACTCCTAAGGTCAAACTTTCCTAAGGCATTCTTCCCGTTGTTATGCACGAAACATCTATAACCAAATGTTCTTAGATGCATAATGTTGGGTTTCCTGCCTTTAAGAAGTTCATAAGGAGTTTTGTTCAAAATGGGTCTAATCATGCATCTGTTTATAATGTAACATGATGTGTTCAAGGCTTCTGCCCAAAAGTTCTTAGGAAGACCACTAGCAATAAGCATTGTTCTAGTCATGTCTTCTAAGGTACGATTTTTTCGTTCAACCACCCCATTCTGCTAGGGTGTTCTTGGGGCTGAGAAGTTTTGATCAACACCATGTTCATTACAAAATTTTGTAAAACTTGCATTTTCAAATTCAGTGCGATGATCAGACCTCAAGCTAACCAATGAGTGTCCTACTCTCTTTTCAATCTTTTTGAGAAGGGCAATAAAATTCTCAAAAGTTTCATCCTTGGAGGCTAAGAACATTGTCCAAGTAAATCGAGAGTAATCATCCACTATTACAAGCACATACCTTTTCCCACCTCTATTAGCTATCCTCATGGGACCACATAGATCAATATGCAATAACTCAAGAGGTCGGGTGGTGCTTACACACTTTTTAGATTTTAAGGAAGATCTGACTTGTTTTCCTTTTGCACAAGCTTCACGTACCTTGTCATCATTATACTTGATGGAAGGTAGTCCAACAACCAAACCCTTGGAAACAAGTTTGTTTAGCAAGGACAGGCTTGCATGACCTAGTCTCTTGTGCCATAGCATTATATCATCATTTAATGCATTTAAAAAAGTCAGACTATTTTGGGGAAGAGTGGAAATACTAACTTTATAAACATTTTGACATCGCTTCCCCCTCAACACAACATCTCCTGTGTCATCATTCACAACCAAGCAACGTGTTTTTGAAAACAGTACTAGGTTGTTCTTGTCACACAGTTGGGACACACTTAGCAAATTGTGCTTTAACCCATCAACTAAGTGCACATTATCAATTGAGTGGGAGAGAGTTTTACCAATATTACCTATACCGACAATTGTCCCAGACTTGCCGTTTCCAAATGCTACACTCCCACCATTCAAAGCTGTAAGTGAGAGAAAGTTTGATTCTTTTCCGGTCATATGCCGCGAACACCCACTATCGACATACCACAACTGCTTGTTTTCAAGGGTGTTTGTGGGGTTGTTCGTAAGGTTGTTTTCTCTCACTTCAGCCTGCAAAACAAATCACGGGTTAGTTCTGGGAACCCAGATCCACTTGGGTCTCATTCCTTTAGACATGTAAAGCTCATCCTTTCTAATCCAGATTTGTTTCACATACTTTTCATTCTTTTCATTGGCATGTTTTCTTACAGGACAAGTATATCTATAATGACCCGTTTTACCACAATGAAAGCAAACAATATTTTCAGGCAATCCCACATACTTCCTATGTATTGGGTAAACGGTCCGTTTAGGCTTGTATCCAAGTCCCTTTTTGTTTCGACTGTGGTGAGTGTTTAACCAATCAAGGGCTTGTGAGGACTTGTTCCAACGCTTGATCGTGGCAAGTTCGGTTTCCAGTTTTTCTATATTAACATGCAAGCTCTTGTTCTCTTTGAGTAAGTCTTCAACCATTCCTTCCACCTCAAAGAGTTTTTCTTCCACTCGAGTATAATCTCCTTCTTTTATAAAGTGATTTTCTTTGAGCATGTTAATATTTTCATGTAAACCAAGTTTTTCATTTTTAAGAATTTCATTTTCAAGCTCTAGGTCACGAACTTCTCTTTTTAGATCAGCACAGGTGTCTAACACATTATATAGAAGTTCTTCTAAAGTAGCTTTGTTAAGACCATGTACCTTGTTCTTGAGATCTGAGAGGCTGATTGTTGATTCATTACTTGAATCTGAATCACTTTGTGCCATTAGTGCTACAGCCTCTTCTTCAGCTTCAGATTCTCCTTCATCTTCAGAGGAATCTCCCCAAGCAGCCAGCATAGCTTTCGAGAATCGCTTGCCCAGATTGTGTACAGGGTGTTTTCGACCCTGTTTTTGAGGTTGTTCTGGCAACTGATCTTCTCGAAGCAGAGGACAATTTTTGACTAAGTGATCTGGTTTGCCGCACTTGAAACACCCTATAGGTTGATCTTTAGGGGTGTTTTTGGACTTACTGAATTCTTTTCTTTTGTTGTTCTCCTTGACCTTTTTGAAGAATTTCTTGAATTTTCTGGACATTAAGGCCATATCTTCATCTTCAAGGTCAGAGTCAGTGTCCTCATGCGCTTTTAAGGCAAGCCCACGATCTTTCTTTTGCTCCTCTTTCTGTTGTGAGTTTTTCCGGAGTTCATAGGTTTGGAGATTACCAATCAACTCGTCAAGGGTGATTTTGTTCATGTCTTTAGCCTCTTGGATGGCTGTTACTTTGGCCTCCCACGTACGAGGTAAAATTCTGAGGATTTTCCTCACCAACTCTTCAGTGGTGAAAGACTTTCCCAGAGATTTTAATTCGTTTGTGATGTGGGTAAACCGTGTGTACATATCCATCACGATTTCACGATCACCCATATCAAACAACTCGTATTGTCGCATAAGTAGCTCAATTCTAGATTGTTTAACTTGACTCGTACCTTCATGAGCAACTTGCAGGGCGTTCCAGATAGCTTGGGCTGATTCACACTCAGAGATGCGAGTGTATTCATCTGGACCTAGGCCGAAATATAATAGCTTCTTGGCCTTAGCCTTCTTCTCCATTTTCTTGTAATCTTCAGAGTCAAATTCAGAAGGTTCCTTGGAAACTTTCTTGCCATCGTCAAGTATTTTGTAGGGAACAAGTGTCCCGTTCTTGAGGAGCATCCATAGCTCATAGTCTTCTGCCTGAATGTAGTTCTCCATCCTGTTCTTCCACTAACTATAATGTTGGCCGTTGAAATAGGGTGGACGAGTGATGGATTGCCCTTCAAGAATTCCTTGTGGTGTACTCATTTTCAGAATCTCTCAAGGTGTTAGCCTTGTTGTGAGAGAACCTGCTCTGATACCACTTGTTAGATCTTAGAGTATACTTCCACAAGAGGGGGGGTGAATTGTGGTGTCTGATTTTCGCGTTATAAGTAACAAACACCCTGACACAGGTTGTTCTCCGATGACGAACACCCTGTTGACTTGTTTGTATGGGGTGTTTTCAGATATTGTAAATGCGAAAATCACCAAGATAAATGCGGAATTAAAGCACACAAAATTTTTACGTGGAAAACACCTCTAGCCCGACTGAGGTGTGAAAAACCACAACCTACCTCGTGTAGGATTTAACCACTTCACTAAACCGGGCTTAACACGTTACAAATGTAACACACCTTGTTACAACTTGTAACCACGTAATCTCCTTCTCAAGGCAGATTACACCACGTCCAAATCTCACCAGATTGGACACGTCCAAAGTCCACACGACTTAGGACCACTCACTCACTTTTCTGATTCAAGATCAGGGTTACAAACACCTTACAGGGGGTGCTTCTGACTAAGCAGATGTAAGGTACAATGAAGTTCCTATTATGCCAATATATTGAAAGCTTGCTTTAAACACAACTTGAACTGGTTTTTCTTTTCTCAAGTGAAGCTCAGAAATTCTTTTCACTAGAAAAACCTCTTTTGAAATTTGCCTTTTGGGAATGTTGTGTTTCAAGATTTCTTTTTGCTTTCTTCTCACTATCGCTCAGTATGTGTCTATCTGTATGTGTTTCAGTGAAAGCAAAGCCGTTTTTAACCACAAATTCCAACGGTCAAAAACCAAGGAGAGGAAAGGAAATCATCTAAGTTTGGAAGGTGATTTTTCAAAACAAAACTCCCAACGGCTAGTGATAAAATATTTCCCAAAATCTAAGGAATTTGTTATCTTAAGAGATAACCTTTATCTCCTTATAGCCGTGGGTAAGCTTTTAGCAAGGCAATCAGAAATTTTTAGCAGTTTAAAAACTTTATCACATCCGAAGATATGGGCAGAGAAAATCTTTCAATTTTGGCAAATCTCCCAAAATCTATTTTCCCAAATCTCCCATAATATATTCAAGAAATATATTTTCCAGAAGAATAACATTTGAAAATATTCTGGAGATTTTGGCCAACCGAAATAATAATTTCAAGGATAATCGGGTGTGGCCACTTCAGGTCAGAAACACCTTAGGCACCCTGTTTGCAGGGTTGTTCGCAGTCTGGTGTTCTGAAGCACTTAGTGCAAATACCGATTCAAGAGATGTTTAAAAAGCTTTTTCAATATTGGCATATTAACAAGAGTCTAAATAAATAAAACCTATATACCCAAGACTTCTTGTTTTGAATCTTGTCCAAGATCCGTAGAGCTGCTGTGAACATCAAGGCTACCTTGTTTGCTGGGGTTGTTCTTTGCATCGCTAGAGAAGCTGCTGGGAACATCAAGACTACCTTGTTTGTTGGAGTTGTTCTTTGCATTGCTAGAAGAGCTGCTGGGAACATGCCTTACAACCAACTGTAAGATGGCGTTCTTGACTTATTGTAGAA
Organism: Selenicereus undatus; assembly: GCA_017589665.1. Taxonomy (NCBI): domain Eukaryota; kingdom Viridiplantae; phylum Streptophyta; class Magnoliopsida; order Caryophyllales; family Cactaceae; genus Selenicereus; species Selenicereus undatus. The sequence goes on from JACYFF010031954.1 coordinate 61,044,879, forward strand.
TCACCCAAAGAACCTGTTTTAGAGGCTTGTTCTCACATGTAGCAAACGATTAATAGAGTAAAGATTACAAACACTAGTTAGGCCTGTTTGTAGATCATGTTTGGAGCCACATTACTTGGACACATTTTTGCACTTGGATTTGTTATCATCAAAACTTGAATATAAAGACTCAACATGCCATTTCCCAGCCCCCACTATCCTAGCTTTCTCCTCTCTTTTTACACAAATCCTCATCTAAATCAATCCGTAAAATCATGTAACAAAGCTTGGATCCTCCCATCACCATTCAAAACCATCATACTCAATTTCACTTCATAATCCTCTACATCAAAGATTTGTTTCTCAATCAAATGTACACTAACAACATGCATGCTATTAAAGGAAGGTTAAACCTTGCATAATCAATAAAACCCTAACTTTTGGCCAACTTACTTCCTCTTCACTTCATCTAAGATCACCAAAAACATCCTCATAACATTATTAGAGATTAAAACCACTAAATCAAATACAAGAATCAAAGGAAAACAAACTTCCCACTTTAAGCTTCCATGATTATGAATAACCCCTAAAACCGTAACATGCTCCAAACTTTTCCCCAATTCAAACACCACAATAACTCTTATTTCTTATCAAAACATCATGATCAATAATCAGAAACATCAAAACAAGAATCAAAACTAAGATAAAAATCAAAACCAACAAGATCAAGATTAAGGTTACTCACTTTGTTGCTTAGAAAAGGGGTGAGAGAAGTAATTGATGAGGGTGGGGGTTGAGAGGGGATGATGACTGAGCTGGTGGTGGTGGGCTGGTGGTTGTGGCTGCTCCGAGGAGGTGCTGGTGGCGACAAACAATGGCGAAAAGGTGGGGCTGCTGTGGGTTTGAGGGAGAGAGGAGAGAGAGATGTTTGTGTGTTTGTGTTTGCTTAGCTAGGAATGAACCTTGGTTTACTTGGCTGAATTTATCCCCCAAAAAGTAGCTTTTACCTAACTGTGGTTCGAATTCAGCCATGGTAACTTAGCTAGGTTAAGTGGGCAAGTTTGTTGGCTTTAAATTTGACCAAAATAAATAGGGTTCAGTAATAAAACGCTCTGTAACGATAACGTTTTTCGGTAAATTGAATTCAAATTTTTGTGAAGATATGGGAAAATAAGTTAAATCGCTTTGAATATAATTATTAGGGCCTACTATAAATTTTTTTCAAAATTTTCCTTAATGAATAAACAAATAAATAAAACCCGAATTGAACAATGAGAGCCTAAATAATTTTTCCCTGTTGGGATGATCAAATGCAATAAATTGTTTCGAGAAAAATCATTAACATGAGCTAATTAAATAAATAAACACAATTTAGGGTTGGGCTTTTACAGGCTTTTCCCCTTAAAGAGTTTCGTCCTCAAAACTTATGAACGTTACCATTCCATGCCATGCACCTTGACTAAAGGTATCTACTTGTTGCGTAACTGCTTTATCCTGCGATCTAGTATTTAGACCGGTCGCTCTTCATACACTAGATCCCCAGTGATTTCAATGGGTTCAGGTACAATGGTGTGGTTTGGGTCTGGGATATGCTTCCTAAACTGAGAGATGTGAAACACGTTACGTCAAGTTCTACTAGCAGGTCTAACTGATAAGCTACGGGATTTAACTTTTCGATGATTTCATATGATCCAATATATCTTGAACTCAATTTTCCTAGTACTTCGAATCTCTTGATACCCTTAGTTGGCAAAATTTTCAAAAAGACTTTATCGCCTACTTGAAACTCCAGAGGCCTCCTTCTTTTGTCCGCATAAATCTTTTGCCGACTCTGGGCAACCTTAATATGCTCTTGAATTCTTCTTATTGTTTCCACGATTTACTGGATCATTTCAGGGCCTATAATTAATGCCTCATCCAAATCACCCCAACACAGTGGGGTTCTACACTTTCTCCTATATATAGCCTCAAATGGGGCCATTCTGATAGTGGACTGGTAGCTATTGTTATAAGAAAAGTCCACCAGCGGTAAATTATCTTCCCACTTCCCCTGGAACGCCAACACACAAGCTCTTAACATATCCTCTATAATTTGATTCACTCTTTCAGTCTGCCCATCTACCTTAGGATGATAAGAGTTACAAAACTTCAATTTGGTCCCAAAGGCTTTTTAATGTGCTTGCCAAAACGGGCTTGGAATCTTTGATCCCTATTTGATACTATGTTTAAGGGGATTCCGTGTAGTCGAACTATCTCTTTAACATACAACTGGGCTAGTTTTTCAACTCCCCAAGTATCCCTAATTGGTAAAAAATGGGCTGACTTAGTAAGTCGATCAACTATGACCTAGATAGCATTCTTTTTTGAGACAGAAAGGGGTAAACCCATAACAAAGTCCATTGAGATTGAGTCCCACTTCCAAGTGGAAATTTCTAGGGGTTGCAGTTCACCCATGGGATGTTGATGCTTTGCTTTAACTTTTTGGCATGTTAGACACTTGTCTACATATTCTGCAACCTCCACCCTCATATTATTCCACCAAAAGTATTGTCTTAGGTCTTTGTACATCTTGGTTCCCCCGGGATGCATCCGGTAGCGAGTATTGTGAGCCTCCTTTAGGATTTGTTTCCTCAGCTCTTCATTTTTGGGTAGACATAGGCGATTTTGGAAACACAGGGTCCCGTCCTCATGTACTACAAACCCAGGAGACTTCCCTTTCTCTCAATTTTGCTTTATTCTTTGGAGTTCAGGATCACTCTCCTGGTTCACCTAAATTTCCTCCACTATGGATGGTTGTAAGGTAAGTACTGATAATTGAACATGTACTTACCCATGGGACACTAGTTGAATTCCTAAATCCTCAAGCTCTCTCAAGAGACTCAACTGAGTAATCACCACAATGTTTGAGCTATGTTGCTCTTTCCTACTCAGGGCATCTGCTACAACATTTGCTTTTCATGGATGGTATTAAATCTGCAAATCATAATCCTTAAGCAACTCAAGCCAGCACCGTTATCTCAAATTGAGCTCCGTCTGGGTGAAGACATACTTCAATCTTTGATGGTCAGTATAAATCTTGCATGGTACTCCATATAAGTAATGTCTCCAAATTATCAGTGGGTAGGGTAGTTTTTCTCATAAGGCTTGAGCTGTCGAGAGGCATAAGCTACTACCTTGTCTTCCTGCAGTAGAACACACCCTATTTCGTCCTTTGAAGCATCACTATAAATGGTATACTCCTTACCGTCCACTGGCAGTGTTAGGATTGGAGCAGTAGTTAGTCGCTGCCTTAGCTCTTGAAAAGCTTTCTCATGTTTCTCAGTCCACTCAAATTTGTTCGCTTTCTTTAGCAGATTGGTCAGGGGTGAAGCTATTTTCGAAATGTCCTTAACGAACCTTCAATAATAGCCTGCTAAACCCAGAAAGTTTCTAATCTGAGTGACGTTGGTAGGCCTTGACCATTCCGTGATTGCCTTCACCTTTTAAGGGTTAACTTTGATTCCTTCTTTTGTAACTATATGTCCCAAGAACACCACTTTTTCCAACCAAAATTCACACTTTTTTAATTTTCCATACAGTTGATGCTCCCTCAAGGTTTGTAACACCATCCTCAAATGATCAGCATGTTCCTCCCTGTCCTTAGAATAGATAAGAATAGACCTGGCAAATGGGTCATTCGGTTCGGGTACGGGTCGGTTTAAGTTCGGGTTGTGTCATGTTCGGGTTAAGTGGCATTTCGGGACGTTTCGGTTTGGGTCGGGTATGGTTCGGGTCGGGTCGATTTCGGGTCAACCAATTTTTGGTGAAATATGCTCGTCATGCCAAAACAAGCAACTTTGTTGAAAATTTTGGGTCGGGTATGGTTCAGGTCTGGTGAATTCGGGTTTCGGGTCCACTTTCGGTTGAACATACTTCAGGTGTCGGGTCGGGTATGGGTCCGGGTCATTCGGTTCGGGTTTCGAGTCTCGGGTTAGTTTTGCCAGGTCTAGATAAGAATGTCATCTATGAACACCACCAAAAACTTCTCTAATTAGGGTCTGAAGACTCTGTTCATAAGATCCATGAAGGCCGCAGGAGCATTGATGAGGCCAAACAACATCACTGTAAACTCATAGTGATCATACTTAGTCCTAAACGCAGTCTTAGGGATGTCTTCAAGTTTAATACTAAGTTGATGGTACCTTGATCTCAAATCAATCTTAGAGAAGACTCCTACTCTTTGCAGTTGGTCAAACAACTCATCTATTCGTGGCAAAGGGTACTTGTTTTTTATGGTGATCTTGTTCAGTTCCCTATAGTGAATACATAGCCTTACGATTCCATCCTTTTTCTTTACTAACAACACTAGGGCACCCCATGGCGACACACTTGGCCTAATAAAGCCCTTTTGCCATAGCTCATCTAACTCAATCTTCAGTTCCTTAAGCTCAGGTAGGGCCATACGATATGGGGCTTTAGAGATAGTTTGGGCACCAGGGGTTAATTTAATTCCAAAATCAATTTTCATTTGCTGGGGTAGTCCTGGTAACTCTTCAGGAAAAACACCTTCAAATTCACAAACTATAAGAATATTTTCTTCTTTCTCTTCTTTTGTTTGGGTGTCGAGAGCATAACACCAATATTCAATACACCCTTGACATAATAGCCTACTTGCTTTCATAGCAGAGATCAAGGGACAAGATTTTTCCTCTCTCTGTCCATAGAAACATACTTCTCTCCCTTTTTCATCTTTTAAAATAATCTTAAGATCTTCACAGTCAATCTTAGCTCCATAAGTGTACAACCAATTCATTCTCAAAATGATATCAAAATCAGACAAATCAAATTGAATCAAATCCATAGGAAAGGTGGTTTCACCAATGGTAATAGGAACAAGTGCATAGGGGATGGGACACTCAATCACAAAATCATTGGGTAGCTTAATCCTATAATTGGTTTTGGTTCTCCTACCCTCCAGGTTCAATTGCATGGTGGATCAGGTGGATATAAATGAATGAGTAGCACCCGAATCAAATAATACACAAAATGGCTTTGAATTTGAAAAGAGTTCCAATGACTACCGTACCAAAGGTGGCAGCTTCCTTCTTGCTCATTACTTACGCCCGTCCTACTGCTACATGCCTTGGTGGTGGGGCCCCTTGGCGAGGTGGGGCTAAGGGTTTTACTGCACATTTGTCTATAGCCTTCAACCTTCGGGGGCATGCAGCAATAAGGTGTTCAGGGCTTCCACACCACATGTAATTGTTTGTTCGTACTCGGCATTCAGGGGTGGTGTGATTTTCTCTTCCGCATTTCCCATAGGGCTCTGCCGAGCCTGCATAACGGCTTTTGGGAGGAGCAGGAAAAGGCTTCTTCTAGTTCACACTCTCACTCGGAGCTCCTCGATCAATTCCCTTTCTCTTTTATTTAATCGGGTTTAGGGCCCTCAACTCTATCTTCACTCGCTCCACTTCAGTAGCTCACTCATATAACTCTTGGTAAGTCAAGATTGGTTGCCTAGCTAACTGATTTTGAATGTAGAAGGCCAAACCCCCTTCAAACCTCCTCATCTTCAACCTTTCGGATGACACAAATTCAGGAACAAACACGGATAATTCTGAAAACTTACTGGCATACTGCATCACAGTCATATTGCCACTCATCTTTAGCTCCATAAACTCTTTCTCATTTTGTCTTTAGACCATAACTGGGTAAAAGTTTGCCCTCAACTCACCCAGAAATTTACTCCAGGTGAATTCAGGCCCTACGAGCTTATCCTTTCCATTAAATATCAACATCACCAGTCAAATAATATGTCCCACTGTTTACTTTCTTTTCTTCTGGCACCTGTACCACTGTGAAGATTTTTTCCATTCCCCTTACCCATTCCTCCAATAGTACTGGATCATAATTTCCATCATACACTTTAGGGCTGCGTCGTGCTACCCTATCTACTAATTTATCATCATTAGGAGGGGTTTCAGTAGGTACTTGGGAAATTTGCTTCATTAGTTCAGCTACTAAGGTCAGCCAATAGTTCACATCCCCAATATTATTAGCTAACTTAGGGGGAATTGGTGGCATTTGACCAAAATTTGGTGGCATATGATGTGAGGCTTGTTCATCCGATGCCTGGCCATGATTCGAGATTTCCTCTATATGAGGCTCTGTATTGTTTTGCACTGCTTCGGACATTCTAATCATACATTAAACGAAACAATTCAATCACTAGAATATCCAAACGTGTAAGATAAGCATGCCCAACAAATACATTAAATATAACTCAAATATTATTGGAAACAAACCCAAAACTTCATTATGTCATTTCATAACTGCTTATTTACATACATAGCTGTCTGTTCATAGACATGAATAACAAAAACATAGCACATCTAACTGACTATGCAAAATCAACTATGACTCTTACCCTAACCCCAAACACTAACTAGCCCCAAGACACTAGATCCGTCATATGACCAAAAGAGAAACGGACCATGTCATCACAGTCGGAAGGATTGGATTAACTATATATAATGTCATATGCTACACAAAACACAACTATCCAATATGACCCTACCATATATACATGCGGGGCTCAAAATGTAATATACTCAGGTGAACTCCTAAAACAACCTAACGATCCCTAGATGGATCGTAACCTGGGTTGGACTCATCCTCCGGCTCCTTAGTTGAGTCGAAGCTGCTGTCCGACACTCCTAACTGTACCTCTTCAGTTGCCTATTGAACTTGCTACTCAACCACCGCCTCATCAATCTTCTGATCCAACTGTTGCTCCACTACTGCCTCATCAATGTCCTGATACTCATCGAGATCATCCTCCTCTTCCAGATGGCCCTCAAAACCCTCCATGGTCTCGTCCTCAAAACTAACTACCATAATCCCTTATGTATCAGGGAGAACCAGCACCATATGAGCCTCCCTAGGACTGTCAGGCATCAGTGGGGTACCTAGTGCGAGCGGGGAGGGTGGACCCCGTGGTGGTGCAGGAGGTACAGGCGGGGGATGTGCCTGATGTAGGGGAAAGACATGCTTATAAGTCTCCATAGTAATTCCCGTCTACTCGAACTCCTCCCTAAACATCAACTCCAATGTAATGGTCGCCCAAGCCCCTTGGACCTGAAACCTACGCCCATCCCAACTTGGGTTCCCCGTCATCATGAAAAGATGATAACGGAGTCTAAACTCTACCGACTGATCAACTGTGGGCAAGGACCATAGTAGTCTACACGCACAGATTGTGATGCTGTAAAACTCAAAGAAAGGGTCCTATGCATGTGCTATCATGCTTGCATGCAATACTGAAATGTGGGCGGCCACAGGCACACCGGGCATCATGCTAATACCATAAGGATCCATCTATCAAGGAAAATACAAATGAGGGGCACATAAAGGGCAAGCAATATGCATTTCTAATATCACAAGCCTATGTCTAATATCACAAGTCAATAATAATACAAGTCATTCCTTGCTAATAACCCTTTTCACCCTCCTATATCTAACTCTATACTCCGTATCCCATCAGAAAATCAAAACCTAACTCTGATACCAAATCTGTAAAGCCCCAAATGTACATAGTTTACTATTTGCGTTCTCTTCTTTAGTTTCACCAATTAGAAGTGACATCCCGAATGATCAGGGCGTTATCGCCGTCCAAAAGTGACAAGACTTGTTAATAATAAGTTTAGCAACGCTAATTAATGTCTACCATCAGAGGCATTCACACAATCACAACCCATCAAAACCATATATATATGCATATATGTACATATGTATACACACACACACATACACACACATACACACATACACACACACATATATATATATATATGTATATAAATATATATACATTTACATATATATATATATATATATATATATATATATATATATATTTATATGAACTGTTCTAACATCAAAACTATTCAACTATCTCAAGGATTGCACCAAAATATAGAACTTTGGTAGAGTATACAGTTTCAACATTAAAATATATCACAATATACTGTTAAAAGTATCTCAACACTAATACACCGCCATTCCATTTAGACGTCCTTGCTCACCTATCACCTTCAGTGGTCCTACCCGCCCAAGGGCAGTTCACTGAACATTTTCCTAAAATAAAACTTGAAAACATTTAGAACTGTGAGCCAAAGCTCAGTACATGCATCTCTGTATTGTTAAATGATCATTGAAAAACTGATTGGACCTGCATTGCAATTCATTTTAATTAAAAATACGGAATGAGATAAATATGAAATTGCATTGTCAATTATTATCTAATAGTGAACCCCTAGTAACTGTTGCGATCTGAGGATAGGTGCACAACTGCCAAGCCGATCGGGGGACCAGGGCTGAAGCCGCATTGGTAACTGAAGGGCAATGCCCTGTAACCGATAACTGATTGGGTCAGTAGTTATGTGGTAAATCACTGATTAAACTGATTCATTGATGTATTTACCTAAACATTATAATTTTCATAATTATGTGCTGATTTCTAATGATGCAGGCAATGAACATATCTGGTATTTTTAATGAAATTCACTGAAATGGGATTATACACAAAAGGGGAGCAAATGGTAGATTAGGCCCTAATTCTGTACAAAAATATCATTGTAGGAACATATAGTTAGGAAGTGTATGTTTTTCATAGCTAATATTTTACTAAAGGAAAAGCAAGAGCATATCAAGGGCTTAGAAAGAATGACTCGTAACTTTGTCTTTCGATCTCCAATTAAGACCCAATACCCTAATATTGAAAGCTTAAGAAGTCTTGAAAAACTTTCACTTGGAACACCAAGCATGATTCCCACCATAGGGTTCCTAAAATGGGGCTAGAACACAAGTATGCCAGTTTTGGTTTAACCTGTGCAGGTCTGGTAAAACGGCGATAACAATGTCCATAGAACTTGGATTAAGGTAATTCAAAAGGCATTGAAACACTAACACACTGACCTATCTACCCACCAAAATTCACAATTTTTGACTAGGCCGATCATTACCAGTTTGTTGGTAAAGTTTCCCCTGTTTTCTACCATTTCGCAGCCCCACTGTCCTAGCTTTCTCCTCTCTCTTCACACAAATCCTCATCTAAAATCAATCCCTAAAATCATGTAACAAAGCTTTGGTTCTCCCATCACCGTGTGGAGCCATCATACTCAATTTCAATTTATAATCCTGCACATCAAAGATTTATTTCTTAATCAAATATACACTGATAATATGCTTGCTATTAAACGAAGGTTAAACCCATCATAATCCATAAAACCCTCACTTTTGGCCAACTTACTTCATCTTCATTTCATCCAATATCACCAAAAACATCCTCATAACAATATTAGAGATTAAAACCACTAAATCAAATACAAGAATCCAAGAAAACAAACTTCTCACTTTAAGCTTTCATGATTATGGATAACCCCCCAAACCCTAACATGCTGTAAACGTTTCCCCAATTCAAACACCAAAATAACTCTTATTTCTTATCAAAACATCATGACCAATAATCAAAAACATCAAAACAAGAATTAAAACTAAGTTAAAAATCAAAACCAACAAGATCAAGACTAGGGTTTAGAGAAGTGATTGATGAAGGTGGATGTTGAGAGGGGATGATGGATGAGCTGGTGGTGGTGGGCTAGCGGTTGTGGCTGCTCTGAGGAGGTACTGGTGGCAGCAAATAGTGGCTAAAAAGGGGGGCTGCCGTGGGTTTAAGGGAAAGAAGAGAGAGAAGGATGTGTGTGTGTGTGTGAGTGTGTTTGTGTTAGCTTGGCTAGGAATGAACCTTGGTTTACTTGGTTGAATTTGTCACTCCCAAAAGTAGCTTTTACCTAACTACGATTAGACTTCAACCATAGTTACTTCACTAGGTTAAGTTGGCAAGTTTGTTGGCTTCAAATTGGACCAAAATAAATTGGGTTCGATAATAAAACGCTTTGTAATGATAACATTTTTCTGTAAATTGAATTTAAATTTTGTGATGATACGGGAAAATAAATTAAATCACTTAGATTATAATTATTAGGGCCTACTATCAATTTTTCTAAAATTTTCTTGAATAAATAAATAAATAAAACCCGAATTGAACAATGAGAGCCCGAATGATTTTTCCATGCTAGGATTATCAAATGCAATAAGTGGTTTTGAGAAAAATCATTAACATGAGCTAATTTAATAAATAAACATGATTCAGGGTTGGGCTATTATAACGCTAAAGGTCTAGTGAAAGGGTGAAGCCCGCGCCAGGAGGTTTGTGCACTAGTTTTTCTAGGTGTCGTTTATTTCTGTCACTCTGTATAGATTATTTTTGGCAAGTAGCACGCACCACCTGTCACCCTGTCCCTCACCTACTAAGCATTGCTTCGCCTTGGGGAGTACACAAGTTAGCATTCTTTTGCTTCTGTCTACATACAGGTGTTCCCGGAGTCCTACTTTCCCCACCCATCTTTATGTTAGTGAAAGAAGCAATTCTTTTTTTAGAGGGAGAGAGACTGTAAATTCCCTCAAGGTTGTTCATACTCTGCCTAAGCAATCTCCAAACTTTCCTTGAGCCTTCAAGCACCCACCTTTAAATCCTCAATTGTTTTCTACTTGAACCTTCAACTCCTCATCAAACTCTCAACTTCAGCATTCGAACCTTCAATAATCTTCAACCTCCCACAGGTACGCGCTTATGTGTACTTCCTTTGAACTTATGTTTGTACTATTAAATAAATTATGCAATCTTCATGTTCATCTAGTGAGTCTGTCCAGGAACGGGCAGTCGGCCCTCAAGAAAAGGGCCATCACCCTCAGTTTCCTAACCTTCTGACTAAAATTGGTGGTTAGAAGATGGCATTTTTTCCCCCAAAGAATTAGCTTAGGGAGCCTCAGTAGATTTCTTATGCCTTACCTATCAGTGAGCCAGGGCCTAGCTCTTGATCGAGCTACGAGTACTCCTTTACTCCTAGCATCCCTACTATAGAAGAAGAGGTCGTTTATCCCTAGGAACTTGCCAACTGGCTAGGACCAAGACGACTACAAGACTAAAGACCGTACCATAACTCATGATCGACGGGATTTTCAAAGGTAACTCTCCCTCCACTTCCAGTTCCTCTGAGCGAAGTAGAGAGGTTGGTTCTTCCAGTCTTCCATTTCGACCGTCGGAAGGGGTCGCTTAAAGAGGAGACTGCCTCAGGAAGTTGTGGCGGAGGGGACACGGTTCCCTGGGGCGTCCACCCAATCGGATCATGGTAATGGGCCTAGCTCGCATTTCCTTAAACCCAAGGTTGTCTGATCCATTAAGAGGTCGGTCGTTAAGGAAGAATACCTTCTTCCGACCAGATATAGATTCGTAATTTCAGATCCCCTGATGCCCTGATAAATAAGCGCACCCCCAGTGTGTGCCCCCATTCATTAAGCGGGTTTGACCTACGGCCTCCGCTTTCCGTTACACAAGGTCATTCTAGAAATTCTGAATAAGTACGAGCTTGCGCTTGCATAGATTGTGCCTACATCCTGTCATAACATTTGTTCATTTATTGCCACGTGTGAGTTGTATGGGCTAACTTGCTCGAGTCGGGCATTGGGACTAGTGTATAACGTCGAAAAAGCACCACGTGAAGCCGGGGAGATGGGTTGGTACGGCTTTAACAACCGGACGGGTTTTATAATGCCCATAAAGAAAAATTTGAAGCGGAAGAACTAGTAGTACGACTTCCTTTTCAAGCATGGGAGGGCAGTTGGCTGATGTCCCTTAATTAAATAAGGACGGCCCGATTAGGAACCTCTTTGGCGAACCAACTTGGGAAGAAAGGGCTACTGCTCAATACTTCTGAACATTCGTGAGGATGACTAGTCTAGGCCCCTTCCAACCTTTATGTCGCGCGTAATAGATACGGAGATGGATCTTGAATGCAGGAAAGTCGAATCCAGTGACAAGGAACCCTTTAATTGGCTTCCCAGACTGTCTTACTCTGAGAACGACTTTTCCATGCAGTTCCCGGCCTTCTCGTGCTTGAAACATTTTCCAAGGGTACTTCACGTTCCTCTCATAGTTCTTCTTTTGTGTAGTTTTGACCTGACTTTCCTCTCCTTTATGCAGATTAAGTCCACGCAATGCTATCTTACTTCGAGAGGGGGGACACCACCGTCAAGGAAGTCATCGTAGACACCATCCAGCACAAGGAGGAGGAGAGTTGTCGTCGCATCGAACCTCTGGCCAACAAGGTACACCAGGTTCACTTCAATGTTTTGTCGCTTAATTACTCTGTCTAGCAGCTTACTTTTTTGTTTTTACAGTTTCCAAAGGTTCTATCATGGTCCAAGGAGCAGTTCATCATGTCCCTCAACTAACTTGTATATATTTATGGATGGATGGATGTTTGTGTGTATGTATGAGTATGTATGTATGTGTGTATATGTCTGTGTGTGTGTCTGTGTGTCTGTGTGTATTGATTGGGACAAAACCCCTAACCTCCTAACCAGGTTAGCAATCACGTTATGGACCTTGAGGAAAAGGCCCAGATCTATCATAGGCCATCCAGGGCGGAAATTTTGCTTTGTCTAGGCCCCCAAGGGTAAAACTCTTTTGAATTAACCGTTTTACCCTTTGTTATAGTACTCGATAAATACTGACCTACCTGATCCAAAAAGGTAAGTAATTTAATGTAGAAATCTATGCACTGACATCATGTGCATCACTGAAAAGATTCATGATAACTATAACAGACACTTTATTACACCAGGTGACTAAGCAAGTTAAAAAAGACAATGGACATAGCAAGCTCTATAAGGCCACTCCCTGCATTTAACTATGAGCCAACCCAAGGATGTGAGTCCTCTCCTCACCGAGACTGCTTCGGGCTATGCCGTGATGGGCAGAAGCCTCGTAGCATTACTGAGCCTCTAGCTAATAAGCAACCATGCCTCGAGCACCATGAGTAAGCAACAGGAATGGACGCCCGAAAGATTATTTGGGCACGATAGGCCCTTCATAAGGCCCTGGCCAACTTGGCGTTATCTAGGATAGCCTTAACCCCATGCACCACCCACTCCCAGTGTATGGCCTGATTTGAGAAGCAAGAGCAGACTTCATGTCCCAGGGAGGAAACTCAGTAGAAGGGATGCTCCCCAAAATGGTGCATGATTAGGGAGCGCACTCGCAGTCCAGCAACGCACAACCATTACTTGCACAGTCAAGAGCCGGCGAGGACCAGTTGCTTATGGCACGGCCCACCAAGGATCTGTTTTATTCGCCACACACTTCGTACTGAAGTCATGAATTCCTCAAGGGCAAAGAATGTGAAGATGCCAAATTTAAAGTTGTATGATGGGACCACTAACCCCGAGGTGCACTTAGAGTGTACAAACCCAAATGTGTGTCCAAGACATGGATGACACCACCTATTGTTAGTATTTCCTGGCCACCTTGAAAGGAGTAGCCTAGGCTTAGTTCAATGTCCTAACTTCTTAGAGTGTTACTACTTTTAAGACTTGTTCGACCGTTTTGTGAGCCAGTTCATTGCCAGTCGTAAGGAAATGCGAACTAGCATACACCTGTCCAAGATAAAAAAGGTCCAAACAAATCATTGGCAAAGTTTGTAACGAGGTTCCATCAGGAAGCGGTCCTCATCCTAGATCTAGAGGATCTAGTCACTTATACCTCTTTCCTCAATGGTTTGAAGAAATTTCCTTGGCGGAGGCCCTAAAAAAGGCAGCTGACTTTATCGGGGCCATTGAGATTTATACAGAAATAGGGGACGATCCTTAAAAGAGCAAGGCCACCGAGGAAAGAAACCCTACGTAGAACCGAGAGGAGGCAAAGGATCGAAGTCTAAGACCAACGTTTTAATGCAGATCTTTGAAGTTTACCTAGGGAGATCAAGGGCATCTCATGCTGAAAAAGTCGTGGTCCATAGCCACGATGCCAAAACCATGCAATCCAGGGAAGTACTCTGAATTTCATAAGCAAAATGGCCACATGACCGCGAAAGGGCGATAAAGAAGGTCCTCCATGAACTCGCGGACAAGGGCCAGATCAACCGATTCTAGAAGCAAGGACAAAGAGCCTTCAATAGGGAACAAGCTCAACCCCGGGAGGATCCGCATGAGGAAGAGTGTTCCACCGAGATCATAGTTAGCATAGCTGGTGGGTATACTGAAAGCATTTCCCACATAATAGGGAAGGCGTAAATGCATGACACCCAGCAGTGATGGCGGCTGAGAGGGGAAGTCCCATGAGTATACTGTTGACTCTATTGGGAAATTGTTGACCTCATACTTGTATAAGGTTTTGATCATAACAAACACAAATGTGATGCTCTGTATAGTTGTGCTTGAGTTATGTGTTGTTGACAAGATCCAGAAAATTTTTTTGAAATATCTTGCTTGATTAATAAGTGTTTGAGAACAGTATCTTAGAACAGTTCCCGGAAAGTATATGTGTTTCAAAACATCGTTTCAGAACAGTTCTAGAAACAGTTCTTCAGAGCAGTTGACTGACAAGGACCCAAGGAGCATCAAAAGAACATGGAGTACTTCAGAACAGCTCAAGAAACAGTTCTAAGAAGCGGCAAAGCATTTGGAGCAACAAGTCAAATCGTATACAAGCTGTCCAACTGATTAACAAGAGTCATTGGTTTGGTATTTATTTTATTTTATTAGATTCTTGTTAATATGCCAATTAGAAGATCTTAATTTAACATTTACCTTGAATGGTTTTTGAGATATCTCATAACAATGTCTCAGACCAGTTCTGAGAACAGGGTTCAGAGTGCTTTTAAGCCAAAATTGAATTTCACGGTTTTCCTTGATTTTTAGGCTGACGTTTTTGAAATATTTGAGATATATTTTCTGTAGTCAAAAAGAGTTATTTTTGGATTTGGAAATATTGTGGAGAGTTTTTAGCCTACTTTTTGCGGTGAATTTTTCACCAAGTAAAACAACTCCTATTTTTAGAATGTGGCTAATAGGTGGAGAAAATTGTGGGCTTGGCTACTGGAAATTTGTGGTACTCATTTATCCTTGCTGCTCAAGCTGCTAGTGGTAGAGTGGAGACATTGGTTTTCAAGGCATTTCAAGTTCTTCAAAGACATAGATTTTCAGAAAGAAAACCATCTAAAGTAAGTGAAAATTCGAGTCCTCTCATTGGCATACTAGGCGCTCAATTGTATCTTACCCTTACTTATTTAGAAGCACTTAAAGTAAGGTGTTCATCTCATTTTCTTCTTTCATCAGTGATAATTGAGTGTGTCCAAGTCTAGGGAGACTTTGGATGTGGTGTAACTTGTCTCGGGGTAGAGGGTTACGTGAGTGTTACATTTGTAATGGTGTAGGTTACTTCTGTAACGTATTTGGCCCGTATAATGGAAGTGTGTGAAAATCCCACAGGGGTAGGTCATGGCTTTTCACCTCAGTTGGGCCGGAGGTGTTTTCCACGTAAAAACACCGTATGCATTTTGTTTACTTTTTGCTGTTATTCCGTTTCTGGGTCACTGCAAACACTTTGTCCGAACTATTCTTGAGGGTGTTTCCAGAAATTCTGAAAAATCGACCAACACAATTCACCCCCCCCCCCCTCTTGTGTTCATGTACTCTCAAAACTATCATATACTAACCATGGTTTTCAACGGGTATGAGGGTCATGCCTTCTTCTCCCCTCACAACGATCCCATGGTAGTTGAGCTGAAGGTGGCCAGTGGCCTTGTCCATAGAATCTTAGTTCATATGGGGAGTTCATCTGACATCATTTCTTGGGATTTCCTCAAGAAACTCAAGCACCCTAAGAGGGACAGACGGTGACCCCGGTGGGAGTGATTCATTTGCCCTTACGATTTGGGGATAAGACCAAATCAAGGAAGTTAGGAGTTGATTTTCTGGTCATGGATGTTCCCACCGCATACAACATCATCCTAGGCAGCCCAACCCTTCAAAAGGTTAAGGTCGTCATTGCGTCTTACCTCATTTAGATTTAGTATGAGGCTAATGGTTGATGACCAGAGTATAGGAAAACTTTACGGAGATCAACAGACTGCTCGAAAATGCTACTTAGCAACAAGCCTCTGCTCGATCGCCAAGATCATCGTTAAGCCCAGTAGCTGATTCTCAACTAAATAGCCCCAGCTCATACTCCCTAGTATAGCTGAGACCTTGTTCATTTGCCTAGTTACCATGACAGATTGAAGTTGTCCCCACCCCGAAGTTATGGATGACGTGGAAACCGTGCACTTGGAGAAGGAACGTCCAACCCGCATGGCTAAAATTAGCCGAGAAATGGCGAATCAAACCCTATGGGCTCTTGTAAGCCTCCTCCAGAAGTACCAAGATATCTTCAGCTTTGGGCTGGTGGATATGCTCGGAATAGACTAGCAATCAAAGAGCACCGTTTGTATGTTGGTTTGGCCTATAAGGCGGTGGTGCAGCAGAAAATACATATGGAAGCCAAGCGATGTGCAGCCATGAATGAGGAGGCCGAGAAACTCTTAGACGCGGCGTTCATTCCAGAATGTCAGTACCTGATGTGGATTTCGAATGTAGTTCTTGTCAAGAAACCCAATGGAACTTGGCCAATGTGCCCGAATTTTACTAATCTCAACAAGGCCTGCCTAAAGGACAGCTTCCCACTGCCCAAGATTGACAAGTTGGTGGACGCCACGGCTGGGCACGCAATGTTGAGCTTCATGGAAGCCCTCTCTGGTATCATAAAATCCCCCTACATAAGGGCGATCAAGAAAAGACGTCGTTCATTATGGATCGCATACTGTATTACCACAAGGTCATGCCCGTCATCCTTAAGAATGTGGGGGCAACTTACCAGCGGCTAGTAAACAAGGTGTTTGAACAACTAATTAGGAAGAGTGTGGATATGTACGTTGATGATATTATTGTTAAGAGCGCATTGGATGAGGGATACTTGCAAGAGACATTCCAAGTCCTTCACAAGTATGACCTAAAGCTAAACCCTAAGACGTGCATTTTTAGGGTAAGGTTCGTAAATTTCTTGGGCTTCATGATCAACAACTAGGGTATAGAACTTAACCCAGACAAGGTACAGGCGGTGCTTGACATGAAGACCCTTCGAAACACTAAGGAAGTCCCCACTTTGTAAAAGGCAATGGGGAATGCATTGTCGTCATTGGGGTGGATGGTTCGTGTTACAGGGGGTAAATCTTTGGACTTGCCGCATTTTCTAACCATTTTCATTGCATCCAATCGGAGTGTGGGCCAATAATAACCAGTCCTCAATGCCTTTGCGGCCAAGTTGTGTCCCCTAGTGTTTGACCCACACTCCCCTTCATGTATTTCGGCCAAGATCCTCTTGCCTTTGTCCGGTTTAGAGCACCTTAGTAGGGGATGTGAGAAGGCCTTCTGGTAAAGGAGTCCTTCATACAGCAAGAACCATTCAGATGTTTTCTTTATGCGATTGGCCTCCTTCAGGCCTTGCAGTAGGGTTTGTCAGTCAGGACAACAATGTGATGCAATCGACCTCCTTCGAATCTTTTCTTCATGCGATCAGCCTCTTTCACACTTCTCAGGAGTGTTTCACAAGGGTTGGTCAACCAAGACAACAATATGATGCGATCCGAAGTACGGGTGTAACTTCCTACTTGCGATTAGTAAAGCATATGCATAACTTTTCAATGAGGGGGTAGCGGTGCTTGGCCCCTGCAAGGACGTGGCTAACACAGCAGACCGGCAGCTGTTGTCTATCTCTTTCAACAAGTAGCACTGCACTCACCGCATGATCAGAGACGGCGAGGTATGCTAGCAATGGTTCCCCTGTGGCAGGGCTTACCATTTGAGGGAGTCTTCCTAAGTACTCCATGCGATTTTGGAAGGCTTACTCAGCCTCCCTATTCCAACCAAAGCATGCTTTTTTCTTTAGGACAGTGAAGAAAGTAAGGCATTTATCTGTCGATCTTGGCATGAACCTTCCAAGTGCGGCAATGCAGCCAAGGAGCCTTTGTGGCTCTTCCACAGTTGTTAGAGATTTCATTTTTAGCACCGCTTTGACTTTGCGAGGGTTGGATTTAATGCCTCTTTGATCGATTATGTACCTCAAGAACTTTCCAGACGTGACTCCGAAGGTGCACTTCTCGGGGTTCAGCTTCATTTTATGTGCCTTAGGACTTTGAAGGTCTCCTCAAGGTCTGTTACATGATTGATTTCTTTAACACTCTTAGTGATCATGTCATCAATGTACATTTCCACAATCTTCCCTATGAGTGCCGTGAAAACTTTCTTTACAAGGCGCTGATAGGTAGCTCTGACATTCTTCAACACGAATGGCATCACCTTATAACAGTATAAACCAATGTCAACAATGAAGTTCATCTTGTCTTTGTCTTCCATAGCCAAAGGGATTTGGTGGTAGCCCGAGAATGCATCCATAAAACTAAGGAGTTCGTGGCCGGCCATAGAATTGACTAGCTTCTCTATCTTTGGCAATGGGCATCTATCTTTGGGGCATGCTTTATTCAAATCAGTGAAGTCGAAGCGCATTCTCCATGTCTCATTGGGCTTCTTGACCAAGACGACATTCGAATACCGTCTCAGGATAATGGCATTCTTTGATGAATCCTGCTTCCAAAAGCTTTTGGACCTTAGTTGCCGCAGCCACGCTATTTTCTGCCCCCAAGTGTCTCCGTTTCTAAATGATCGGCCTATGATTTGGATCCACACATAGTTTGTGTTCCACGACGTCATGCACTAAGCCTAGCATCTCAGAAGGATCAAATGCAAGCACATCCTTATATTATTTCAAGAGTTCAACAATTCCATCCCTTATCGGGGGGTCAAGTTCTTTGCAGATCCGAACCGTGCGCTCTGGGCATGTGGGCTCCAAGGGTACGGACACCACCTCAGAGGTGGGTTCCAGGTGGGCCTTCTGTGCTCCTCTGCCAAGGCTGAGAGTACTACCACTGCTTCCACGCCAGACTTGTTGTTGATCTTAAGTGGTCGAGCTACCGATCTTAGGTGGTCGAGAAGGCTCACCTGAAAGGGGTTCTTCCTTCCTTCCTAAGGACTTCAAACCCAGGTAGTAGCATTCCCTTACCATTTTTTGGCCCCTATATAGTTTTCCCACCTTTCCATCGTCCAGTTCAAACTGTAGGAGCAAAAGGTAAGGTGCCACCATGGCTTTGATGGCTTTAAGGTTTGGTCTCCCCAGGATGACATTATATGCCATAGGGATGTCCACCATTAGAAAGTTTGTTTCCACGGTACATTAGTTATCTTTATCGCCCTTCTGGACAGGCAGTCATTTGGTTCTAATGAGATATTTGGGTTGTCCCCCGGACCCTATAACAGGAGCTTTCGCAGCTTCCAAGTTTTTCTCACTGTACTGCAACTTCTTTAAGCACTTTAGAGTAATGATGGCAACCGAACTTCCGGTGTCTGTAAGTATTTGGCGAACCATGGATGTTGCTACCTTGAGTTGTATTACCAAAGCATCATTGTGAGGGGTTTACAAGGGGCGCATGTCCTCCGGACCAAAGGTCATGACTGGTCCCACAAATGGTTTCCATTCTCTGGTGGCCGTGACCTGACTAAGCTTTCGGATCTGAGCTTTTCGGTACCGTATGCTCAACTCCTTGGCATCGATCCCTCCGATCATGGTGGCTATGATCTTCGTGTTACAATCATCATCCTTGTCCTTCTTTCCCTCTGGGTAGCATCAGTTGTGATCCCCACCTCCTCACTTTTTCAAGAATCGGTTGAGCTATCCTCGATCAGCCAACATATGGAGGGCTTTTTTGAGTTCACGGCATTTAGCAGTAGTATGCTGATCATCGTCATGGTACTCGCAATAATTGTTCATATTCCTAAATTTCACTAGGGTGTTAATGGGCTTTGGGTGCTTTAGTATAGGGCTGGCCTTGATCTCCATGAGAATGTTACCGGGCGTAGTGTGGAAATGCATTATTCTCTCGTCACCCTTCTTCGAACGCTTGTCTGCCGACGGAACCTTATCCTCCCCTCCTCTTTTCCAATTGTCAGGCCGGACGAAATCATCCCCAGCACATATCTATGTGGCCTATATGAAATCTTGGGCCCTCCTCAAAGCCTTTGCTAATGTCGTTACCTTGCTCTTAGCTAGGAAAACTTGAACCTTCCGGGGAGCAACCGATTGAGAAAAGCCATATACGCCACCCCATCCGGTAAGTTCGAGATTAGGTCAGCTTCACTGTTGAACGTCACCACGTAGTCCTTCAAGTCCTCTCCACTAGCTTACCGAATCTTCATAAGATGAATGTCGGTCTTCTGCTCTCTTTTGCTCACTATAAAGTGAGCACTGAACAAGTTGGCCTACTAGTGAAATGAGGTAGTGCTCCCAACGGGGAGTCCATTGAACTGTTTCCGTGCGATTCCTTTCAATGTGGCCAGGAAGTAGCTACAGTAAGTTGCGTCATCGATATCCTGGACGTACATATGTGCCTTACAGACATCTAGATGATCATCAAGGTCGGTAATGCCATCGAAGGAAT
This sequence comes from Selenicereus undatus, assembly GCA_017589665.1. Classification (NCBI taxonomy): domain Eukaryota; kingdom Viridiplantae; phylum Streptophyta; class Magnoliopsida; order Caryophyllales; family Cactaceae; genus Selenicereus; species Selenicereus undatus. The sequence continues at coordinate 61,065,323 of JACYFF010031954.1, forward strand.
TGATTGTTGGCATTTTGACCTTTTTGTGGCACGACCCCTCTATAATTACCCTACTGAAGGGTGTTTAAAAAGAAGGCAAGCATCCTTTCTCCAAGGAGCCCCCAATTCAAAGTGCAGGGTGCCCAGCTCCATGACCAATGGTGACCCATGGTGCTTAGATAATACCCCTTGCTTCTATCTCCCTCTTCACGCTGGCCGTTTGGAGGGGGATCAGTGCTTCCAGCTACCCGAGTCCATGTTAGGGTCCTTCTTACAGACTTAAGCGGCAACGAAATTCTTTCTTGGGAGCCTCCTGCTTCCAAGTAACGAGGGCAAGAGGATTCCTCTTGCTCCCCATACCACTCGGCTCCCCGACCCTTGGATGCATAGGAGTCGTGACGGAATGGGAGAGAGCGATGCTATTTTGCGATTTTCGCATGGCCTTTTTAGCTTCGATAATTCTCCTGACATCTCCGCCATGCAAGGCGTTTGCATCCCTTTAAAGGTGTCAACTCCGAGCTTACTGGTATGGGGGGTGTATCCAGGCATTGGCTCATACTCGAATCCCCGGATCGGCTTAGCCTGAAGCTCAGTTGCCTTCATCTTCTCGCACGCCCCACAAATCACTGCCTCTTGGACTTGCTTTGGCACCTCCCCCAATAGTTCAGTGGTGGCAAACTGTCGAGCGGAAGGACTATCCACCCAATTCTCTCCAGTGCTTTGCACCGCGGAGGCACCCTGCCCCCCTAGGAACCCTCCGCTACTGCCCGCTTACCTTTGTCTCGCTACTTCAATGCTTTCAATCGAGTGTGAACCATCTTGTCGATGCATTCCCACAAATGGCACCAATCTGTTTCGGAATGAAACTTACTTGAGGGATGGTGATGCCCGGACTTAAGTGTAGCAGACGCCTCAATCGATTGAACGCACTGACGTGTCCTCCTTCATTGACGGGCAGGAAGGTCGATGTCGGGCATTTCTCCTGAGAAAGGCCCCTTCGATGTTCAAGTCAGTCTTAGGAAGAATTTGAGAAGCAAATTCAATGTGCAAAGAGTAGAAAGAGAGAGAAAGAGAGAGAGAGAAAGAGAGAGAGAGAGAGTATCAACTTTGTCCAAAGTACAAAGTAATAAGTGAGAACCTGAAGTCCCCACAAATGGAAAAAGTTAGGGCATTTATAGCCTTGGGGTTGGCCCTCAAGGGTTGGAGGGTAATTTCCCCATTCAACATATCAAATTACCATTATACGCCCTTCATGCTCTTTCTAGAAGCATGCGGTCAACTAGGGCTCCATGTTGACTTGGAAGGCACCACGTGTTGCCTTCTTATTGGACGGGTCATTATCCACACCAATCAATTCTTTTGAGCAATATTTCTTGGTGGCCTGGTATTTTGAATAATAAATTCCTGAGGAATAGTAATTTCATCCCAATCCAATAATTTAGGAGTAAAAGTAGTATTATCTAATTGGCCTTTAATAATATTGTTTCATCTAAAGTAGGTTTTAATATACATTTACGATCGAGTTGGGATAATAATAATTTAAAATATACTCTATAAGTAATAGTCGAATTTTTTGAAACCTCACGAAATTGAATTCTTAAATCATTTTGAGTATTAGGAAGATGAATATCTAATACTAAAGTATCTAAAATCCAAGGGTCATTCAAATCTACCGAATAATTTGGACAATAATTAAAATAGATGGGACCATTGCAAATATTAGTTTGAATCATAGCTAATAAAGAATCTTTGCAACATATTAATCTATTGTCTGTAAGGGCCATGAATATAAAACAATCTAACCCTATTCTTATTAAAGGTTTGAGTGCAACTTGAATCATACCAAAACGAATATATCTATATTTCTCTTTATATTTTTAATAGCCATTTTAGAAAGTTATTTAATAGTTTGAAATTCTTTGTCTAAACTAAATGTTTCCTCGTGATCTTTTATTGATAGAGCAGCGTTGAAATCAAACTTACCAATTTGACAAATTGTTTCTACCTTTTGTTTAGGAATTTTCTAATTTGAAAAATCAACTTGACAACTGACTTCCTTACTATTACCCACTTTAAAATTCTTACTACTACCTAAACTAAGACGATCTCTAAACCAAGAGGCCATCAGAGTTATGTTTGAACACTTAGCTAAGAGTCATACACATCCTATCGGGACCACTACAGCCACCCCACCGGGACCAACCACCTAACACATGTGGCTGATAGATGGACTTACCGGGGCTGACCAACAGTTGACCAACACTAGCAACGGCGTGATATTAACTAAATATGCAAACATGCCTCTGATACCAGTTGGGAACAGGATCCACCTAAGTGGGTAGGGGCAAGGGCCTGGATGCGGACTTAATGCGAAGGGAGCAGAGTGACGAATTTATTAGGTTGCTATTCAACACTATTCATCATGTCAATTCATCATGATTACCTTGATGAGTCATGATGAATTGACATTTTAAATTGTGTTGAACAGTCTAATCTTCTTCCCTGGATCGTTGAAGTGGGATGTGTTTGTAATAAAGTGGAAGGATGGATACCTATAAAAACACATTAGCGGTAAAAAATTCTCATTTTTTTTGAATATATAGAATGGGTAGGAAATCTATTCGTATATGATAGGGGTCTTAGGCACATGGACCACCAAATGGATCGTGAGGTGAATAATCTGAGGAGGAGGATGAATCTATTCACTTGGCATTGTATATTAACAATAACAATTTTTGTTTCTCGAGTAATTTAATCTCCTTTGCGAGTAATTGGATTTCGTCAAGGTCATTTGAGCAGGTAGCTTTGTCATCCTTTTTTGAAGTGTCTTCTTGTTTCTTTTGTCGAGTTAAATGATGTGGAAGATTTAGTTAGAGAGCTTATGTGATCCTTGCAAAAACTCTCTTGTTAAAAAATCTGGTAAAGAATTATCTTTTCCTTAAATAGATTCACTTTCAAAATCGAATGGGGATAAAATAGCTTACCGTCAAGCAAATATTTGCTTAGAAGTAACATTTTCAATATCTTTTTGAAGACTTCGTTTGCATATTTGCAATTTATTTGGAGAAGAAATTTCTTGTTGAACAAATCATCTTAAAATTTGGAAATACATAAAACGATTGACAAAATTTCCTTTTTAATGGTTGAATAATTTTTTTTTGCTCTGTTCCAAATGCCCAAATGATATCTAACTATTTGTTCGATAGAATCAAAGGTGGATTTCTTTTGTTTATGTATACTGTCATAACCTATTTCTAACGCATCGGTTTCAACTATCATGAATGCATTTGCGCGTGGTATGCCTAGACATGGTAAGGCTTTGATCTTCTGTTTGAGCATTCGGAGGAATTTTGGAATGTTCTTCAGACCAAGGCAGGGAATCTTTTCATAATCATTTATATAAAGGTTCACAAACCTTTCTTAATTTTCGAAAAAAGTCAAACACATAATGAAGACATCCTAGGAACCGTTGTAGTTGAGTTTTATCTTTAATTTCGTCTAGAAATTTATCCACAAATTCAATTGCTCTAGAAATTGGGCATATAGTGCCTTAACAAATATCATGTCCTGAAAATCTTATTTTAGTTTGGAATAATTTCATTTTACATGCAAATACAACCAATCCATTTCTCTTGATAACATGTGAAAAGGTATGAAGGTGTTTAAAGTGTTGTTCAAAGCTATTTGAATATACAAGGACATCATCTATGTAAACTATTGTAAAATGAGTGTAAGGATTAAAAATATCATTCATAATGTTTTGAAATTATAAAGTTGCATTCTTTAGTCCAAATGGCATAACATTCCACTCATAATGTCCAAATGGGACTGTAAATGTTGTTTTATACCGATCTTCTTCTGTAATTTGAACCTGCCAAAAACCACTTTTCATATCGAATTTTGAGAATAATTTTTCATTGCATAAACGATTGCGTAAGTCACGCTTAATAGGAATTGGATATCTAATCCATTGTGATACTTTATTTAATTGTCTATAATTGATAATTAAACAAAGGACTCCACGTTCTTTTTTTTCTTGATTATTGACATAAAATACGGCACAACTCCAAGGAGATTTAGGTCATCTAATTAATCCCTTTTTTCAATGATGTTTCTATTTCCTTTTTTCAAAATTCAAGGGGTTATTTATTCATTTGAATAGGCTTAGCTTTAGTTGGAATATTTTTCTCCTAGAAGTCTTTTTCATATGGGAGCATTACTATCTGCCTTTTTCTTTGCCAAATTGTATTAGGAAGATCAGAACATACCACATTCTCAAATAGTTCTTGCAACTCCCATATTTTCCTTTGAATAGAAGGTTGCTATAGCATTTCTTCAATCTTTTTATAAACAAATACTTTTTGTAGAAAATGAATATGTTTTTTCTTTTCATGAATAAGATTAATTTGTTTTAATAAAGATAAATCCGTTTGATAGACAGGAGTTATAAATTTAAATGATATTGTTTTTCCCATAATTTTTGTATGAACACCAAATTGATGTACTTTAAATTGATAAATTTGAGTAATTAAAGGGGTTCCAAAAATAACTTCTTAGCCTATGTCTCTAACTAGAATAAAGGAGTTTTTAAAACAATATCCTTTATTGCATATGTGAGTATTTGATAATTTATATTTCATTTGTAATGCCATACCATTAGTGCTATGAAGACCTTTTTTTGTTTTTTCATAATACAAAGAGTGAATTTGCCCTTCCGTGATAAAATTTTGGTCTGCAACACTGTCTAAAAGTGCAATACTATTTAATTCAAAACTAATTTTGATTTTAAGAGTGATATAAATATACCAATTTTGAAAACTTATTTGGCTAATGATCGAAAAATAATTGTTGATCTGTAGAACTGTTGGAGGAACTTGGAGTATCTTTGAGTTGAGTATTTAAAGAAGAAGGTTTGCTTTCTATTAACGCTAACCTTGTCTCTAATTCAAGATCTTTTGTTTGTAATGAACACAAATCTTTTTGTAAATTTTTAATTTGTTCCTTTAAGGTATTAATTTCCATTTTTAAGTCCTAAATATTAACTACCTTCAAAATATGTAATAGCCCGACCCTAAATCATATTTATTTATTTAATTAAGCGAAGTTATTTATTTTTCACATTTATTTATCTCATTGAATCATCCCAGTTGAAAAAAAAATAATACAAAAAAAAAAAAAATTCGGGCTCCACTTTGCAATTCGAGTTTCATTTACCGAAAATAATTT
>JACYFF010031954.1:61070537-61114887 GCA_017589665.1 Selenicereus undatus
GTTTTTCATGTTTTGTTTTAGGCAAATGCTTAGAGTATTGCCCTCATACCAGCAAATCAGCTGAAGAGAATAAGTGAAGCAGGGAAATCCAGATGGATCAGAAGTAATGTCGTATATGCATACTTTAATGTTGTATTTTGAATTCTTCTGTGGATGAAGATGTAGATTACATGGTGAATTATCTTCCTATGGTTTTATAAACCTTACATTGGTTAACACTTGATTGTGAATGGATGATCATGTGTGAATGTGCATGGTTGAGATTATGCTTAATTGTGTTATATATAGCACTCATGTTTCAAGCCTTGTCCTTTTGGACGGCGGTAATGCTCCTATCATTGGATTCATCATATTACAAGTGAGTGTTTTATTAAGGAGAATATGAACAGTGAAACATGTTTAATTTGGGGCGTTACAAAATATTTGGAATTTCATGTGGTTCAAGTATTTTATTTGTACTTACCTTAGAAGAAGGCTCAGGACAATATTCTTTTATTAATATACCCTTGAGTTTTTTTAAATACCTTTTTCTTGATTCTACATCTTGACTTTGATCACTTAAATCTAATAAAAATTCCTTTTCATATATATATTTTAATCCCAAGCACAATACTCTCTCTATCTCTGTAAAAGCCAATCTGATAGGCTCAGAAAGGTCACTGTGTAACCTCGAGGTTAATTGTAGCAGAAATGAGGATGATCATATGGATGCGTGGCTATACAAGGGCAGATAGAATTAGGAATGAAGTAATTAGGGACATAGTTGAACTGGCTCCCATTGAGGATAAGATGAAAGAGACCGGACTTAGATGGTTTGGTCATGTGATGAGGAGTGTAGATGCTCCTGTGAGGAGATGTGAAAGGATTAACATCCCTCAAGGTAAAAGAGGAAGAGGATGACCAAAGAAGAGCTTGAACTAGGCGATTAGGCAAGAGTTGAGAGTTGCAGCGTTAATGGAGGACATGGCTTAGGATAGAAAATTGTGGCAGGATAGGATCAAGGTCTTGAATAATGGGGAGATAGCCTAGTAGCTATTCTTTGGTTGCCATAGGGTAGAATTTGTTGTTGGGAGTTTGTAGTGTCTTCCTATTTTTTCGTATGTCTTGTTTGAATGCCAGTAATACCTTCATCTAAGAAGAGACAATATTAGTCGACATATGTTTACTAAGGTATGGTACTTTCCTCAACGATGTTGTCCTAAGGTTTTGTATAGTTACTGTCACATATCTTATTAGTATTTCTTAGTTCATTCCCTGATGCTTATCTTTAGTTTCTTCTATAAAATGCTTTCTCAAAATTCATTTTTGTGGGTCACTTGAAATCAGCCTCTCTACGGGCATAAATGTCTGTAGGGGTAAGGTTCCCTACATCTGTATCTCCCCAGATCCCACAAAGGCGGGACCCACACTAGAAGGTCGTATTATTGTGGTTATTGTTGCAAAGATTCCTTTTAACTTTTATTAGTAGTTATGACAATAATAAAATTTTAACATATCTGATGGATGCACGAATGAACTCAACTAACACTCAAAGGAATGCAAAGTTTAGCTCAGTACAAACTGAACTCAGCTTGAGTTTTAAAGTGAATCCATGAACAATGTAAGTAAAATGGGATAAATCTGAGCTTATTACTTGGATACAGAAACACCACCAAAAACAAAATTAGGGCTATTAACCTCAATTACGATACAAAAACACCACCTAGTCAAGAGTTAAGACTCACTTGAACACCACCTAACTTGGCCTAAGCTAGGATAAGCAGGTTAAGTATTTCGGTTGGAGCAAAGCCCAACTTCCCATTCAATTCTAAACATTCTGGTTACAAACGTGAGCTTCTTTCCTTGTGTAAACCCTTGCTTCCTCGGAAAAGGATTAGAGGTTTCTTCATGCTTCGGAAACCTCTAACTAAGCTTAACACTAGCTTACAATCGATTTAAATACAAAGGATGTTTAACTAAACTAATTACAAGCAATGAGTCTAGCTAAGCAAAAGATTAAAGACTAAAATCATCCCTAAGGTCTTCAATTATCCCTAAGAAGGCTACTTGCACATGGAGGAGAGAGAAAAAGGCTACTAGGAACATACTTTACGACAGGCGAATCCGAGCTCACTTGCGTTTCCTTCCTTGATTCCTATTGGTAGTGCACCTTACTAGGCCCAAAAATGCTCATGAGTGTGTTTCCAATTGATTTTCATTACCAATGATGCAGCTAAGTCTTGATTGGAAGCCTAAAAGAAGGAGCAACCAATGCATTAGCCAATCGGGTGCAAGCAGCTGATTTTGCTCGGTTTTTGTGCAGCTGATTTCTCTTGCATGGAATTGGTTTAGGCTTGATTTCCTTGCTTGGGGGAAACCCTCAGCATTTACCCCACCCATAACTAAGAAATTAGGGTTAAATCAACTTTTGGTGGCCTAAAAGACCATGTAAACAGAACCAGGCAAAACCGGGCTCAATTTAGCATGGTTTGCAAAATGTCCTTGATTCTTCACTTTGCACCTAATTTAACTTGAAATTATTGGCTAGACTGGATAGCTAACATCTTGGGGAACCAAAATATGAAAAAATAATGGACTTAAACCTCAAGGAGGCCTAGGTAATCTTGAACACAAAACCAGGCGTTGCTTACTATTTTGAACCCAGGAGCTCCTGTTTGTGACCCTTGCACATTGTGGGTCATTTCTTGGACTTTGGCTGATGAATGTAGACTTCCTTGACTGATTTGGTATCCACATTAGGTTGGCTTGATGGACCTCCATCATCCTGCCCTTGTTGAGAAGATTTTGACCTCAAATCCACTAGGTAGTCGTCTTGCCAGTAGGAGCTCAACTCTGTCACATTGAATGTGGATGATATGCCATATTCCCCTGGTAAATCACCCTTATAAGCATTGTGATTTACCTTTTCTAATACCTCAAATGGACCTTCGGTTCTTAGTATTAACTTGTTCTTGCAGTTTGAAGGAAAGCGTTCCTTCCTAAAGTGAATCCAAACTAGGTCTCCTGGTCGAAATACCTTTCTTTTCCTATGCTTGTTTTCTTGGGCTTGATATGATGCATTACTTTTCTCAATTCTGTCCTTGATAAACTCATGGAACTTTTGGATTTCGTCTACCTTGTGGTGGCATCCGCACTTGCCTTTTGGTATAATGGTTGTAGAGTGAGATCAAGCGGGCTAAGGGGATCAATTCCACAGACCACCTTGAATGGGGAAAGACCAGTAGCCTTTCTAGGAGCCCTATTATATATGGTAGTAGCAAATCCCAAGCTTTGGCGTGAGGTTTAATCAAAGCTCTTAGCAGTGCTCCTAAGGTTTAATTTATAACCTTAGTTTGTCCATCTCTTTGTGGATGACATATGGTATTATACTTCAGTTTAGTACCCATTTTCTTCCACAAAGTGACCCAAAAATGACTAAGGAACTTGGTATCCTGATCAGAAACAATGGATCTAGGAATTCCATGTAACCTTATCACCTCTTTGAAGTACAATTCTGAAATATATGGAGCATCGTTGGTTTTGTTGCAAGGAATGAAATGTGCCATCTTAGAAAAACTATCTACCACAACAAAGATTGACTCCTTATTCCTTTGGGTTTTACATAAGCCTAGAAAGAAATCCATGCTCACATCAAGCCATAGGAGTGTAGGGACTCGTAGAGGTGTGTATAAACCGTGAGGTAAAGAGTGACTCTTAGCCACTTAACATGTACCACACCTCCTCAAGATGTCTTCATTGTCCTTGTCCATCCCTAGCCAGTAGTAATGCTCCCTTAGCATGGTAATAGTCTTGTTCTCACATAATGGTCAGCGAATGAACCTCCATGGACTTCTCTAATCAGAAGTTCACGAGTACTACAATTTGGAATACACAAGCAAGTACCCTTGAACAATAACCCTTCTTGTAACAAGAAATCTCCTTTGGGGTGCTTTTAACAAACAAAATATAACTCCCCAAAGTCACATCCTCAAAGTATAAACACTTTAGATGCTCAAAACCCATAATGCAAGCATCTAACTGAAATAGGTGCAAGTACCTCCTTGATAATGCATCGGCTCATTGATTGAGTTTTCCTAACTTGTGCTTCATTGTAAAGTAAAAGGACTGGAGATATTTAACCCATTTTGCATGACGTGAGTTTAACTTTTGTTGGCCTTGAAAATACTTCAAAGCTTCATGATCAGAGTGCAAAATAAACTCCCTCGCTAGTAGATAACGACTCCAGTGTTCTAAGCAACGCACAATGGCATAAAACTCCTTATCATAGGTGGAATGCTTTCATCTTGAATCACATAATTTCTCACTAAAGAAGGCTAAGGCTTTCCTTCTTGAGCAAGAACACCACTTATACCAACTCTAGATGCATCACATTCAACTTCAAAAACCTTTTCAAAACATGGCAAAGCTAACACAGGTGCTTAAATTAGCTTCCTCTTGACTTTTTTAAAGGCAAATTGGGCTTTGGGGGTCTATTTAAAGGATGTACCCATAATAACCTCAGTTATGGGGCCATAATAGTAATAAAGTTCCTTATGAACCTTCTGTAAAAAGAAGCAAGTCAATGGAAACTTTGTACATCATGAATACTTTGCGGAATAGGCCATGATCGACTAGCTGCTAACTTTTGCATCTGCCTTAATGCCGTCACCAGTGACAATGTAACCCAAGAAAGCCACCTCATGAGTGAAAAAGGTGCATTTCTTAAGGTTTCCAAACAACTTCTCACATTCAAGAACTTGGATAATCTGAATTAGATTATCTTAATCCTCTTGCTAGTTCTTGCTATAAATCAGAATACCATCGAAGTATATAACCACAAATTTACCAAGGTAAGGTCTGTGTACTGGATCTATAACTTCATAAAGGTACTTAGGGCATTGGAAAGCCCAAATGGTATGACAAGCCACTCAAACAACCCTCCTTTAGTCTTTAACACAACCTTCCATTCATCTCCTCCTCTAATTCTGATTGGGTAGCAACCAATTCGTAGATCAATCTTGAAAAATAGTTGATAGTTATGCAATTCATCTAGCATATCCTTAAGTCTAGGCATGGTATACCTGTACTTGATGATCTTGTTAATGGCTTGACTATCCACACACATACACATGTTCCATCCTTCTTTGGAACTAATAAGGCAGGCACAGCACAAGGGCTTAAACACTCACGTACTAACCCTTTTAACATTAGTTCCTCAACTTGACGTTGAATCTCCATGGTTTCTTTGGGATTCATCCTATAAGCAGGCTTGTTAGGAAGGATAGATCCTAGAGCAAGATTAATGTTCTATTGGAAGTCTCTCTTAGGGGGCAAAACCGAGGGTATCTCTTTAGGAAAAATGTGGCTAAAATAATGGATTAGGGAAATGGCTATGGGGTGACTTGATAAGGGAGTTTAAGAATCCTCTTGAACATTTAAAATCCACTCTTTAAAAGCTCTAAACTCATGGTAAGAAGCCTTTAAAAGAGGTTTACTAAAGGTAAGCAAAAAATCATAATGTTTTAGCTATTTTTGAGGCTTGTTTTTGTGGAGTTTAGATGGGGATAATGGAACCAAGGTGATCTTCTTCCGTCCCTTGGAGAATGAATACGTGTTTAAGAACCCATTTTGCATCAACTTTTTGTCATATAACCATGGCCTGCCTAGCATGATATGGCATGCGTCCATGGGGAACATCACACCATAACTCATCTTGGTAGTTCTTTCTAATGGATAATGAAATGAGGCACCGACAGTTAACTTGTAACCCCTTGCTTTGGTTTACCATTGGACGTTATAAGGATAGTGATGGGTCGTTGCTTGCAAGCTTAGTTTCTCAATCATGCTAAGAGAAACCAGATTTGCACAACTCCCTACATCTATAATCATATAACAAACCTGCCCCTCAATCGTGCACCTAGAATGAAAGATGTTTTCCCTTTGCTGATCTTTAGCTCCTTTCTATGCACTCAAAACTCTTCTTAGAACTAGCGTTTCACCCTCATCAGCTTCCTCCTCAACCTCCTCTTAAGTCTCCTCTTGATCACCATCTACATCTTCCTCCTTTTCCTCCTCAATTTCATGCTCTTTTTTTCACGGCTTCCCATTCAGCTAAGGTGATAACCTTTTGGTTTGGGCAGTCTATGGCAATGTGTCTAAGTCCTTGGCACTTAAAGCATCTTCTAGTACTTAGGGGACTAGGATTAGGCCTATTTTGAGGTAGTGGGCTCGTTTGTGCTGCTTGGGTTCTTTGTGGGTGAATGGAGGTGGAACCGTGGGTTTTGGAAGTGAAATAGGGCTCCCCTTGTTAAAGGGTTGGTTCTGGGGTGGAGGCTTTGTAAACTTACGTTTAAAAGGCCTTCATTTTCTTTGTTGCTTAACCTTCTGAGCAAGGACACAAACTTTATCAAAGGTAGTCTATTGTTGCAATTCCACCACATTAGCATACTTAGGTTCAAGGCCTTAGGTTAGGTTGTGGAGTTTGGAATAGCTGTCTTAAATGTAAGTGGGAGGTAGAAATTGTGACTTGAGCTTGGCCTTCATCTTCTCCCAGGTTCTGATTTTGCTTTCCCTATTCCTTACTCTTTTAGCACATAAGTTCGTCCACCAATAGTGAAGCATATTTTCTGAGCTTAAAGGCAACCAGCTGAACCTTCTTGTCTTCAAGAACTTCCTTATACTCAAAGATGTGTTCTACCATTTGTATCCATTCTAGAAAATCATCTGGATCAAGTTTACCTTCAAGCTCAGGAATTTCAACTCTAAAGTCATTAGAATTAGCTAGGGGTCTTCTTTCTCTCTTTGTTCTTCTTAGAAGCTCCTCCTCACTAGAAGAACTCAAAGGATTACTTGCTGCCTCATATTCCTCACCGTGAACAGAACTGGTGGGACTAACATGCATCTTTTGTTTTTGCTTCATTAACTCATCAAGTTGCCTTCTCAAGTACCCATTTTGAGCCTTAAGTTCTTGATTAGAATCCTTAAGTTCTTGATTTGAGGCTGAAATGGCTTGATTGCTCTTCAAAATAGCATCACGCTTCTCTTCCAAACTCATACTCGCACTCATGGTGAAACAGGGTGAATTTGAATCTAATTTCTGTAATGTGTTTAAGAATGAAGCTGGAAACGTGGGAGTGGTTTCAAGGCCAAGGAGAAACTCGGCTCTGATTCCAAAGTTGATGGATGGACAAATGAACTCAACTAACACTCAAAGGAATGCAAAGTTTAGCTAAGTACAAAGTGAACTCGGCCTGAGTTTTAAAGTGAATCCGTGATCAACGTAAGTGAAATGGGATGAATCTAAGCTTGTTACTTGGATATAGAAACACCACTAAGAATAACATTAGGGCCTTTAACCTCTATTAGGATATAAAAACACCACCTAATCAAGAGTTAAGACTCACTTGAACACCACCTAACTCAGCCTAAGCTAGGATAAGCAAGTTAAGTATTTCAATTTTGGGTTAAGGAGCAAAGCTCAACTTCTCATTCAATTCTAAACATTATGTTACAAATGTGAGCTTTTTCCCTTGCTTATACACAACCCTTGCTGCCTAGGAAAAGGATTAGAGGTTTCTTCATGCTTAGGAAAACCTCTAACTAAGCTTAAAACTAGCTTACAATCGGTTTAAACACAAAGCATATCTAAATAAGCTAATTAAAAGCAATGAGTCTAGCTAAGAAAAACATTAAGGACTAAAATTATCCCTAACCTCCTCAATTAGCCCTAATAAGGCTCCTTGCACATGGAGGAGAGAGAAAAAGGTTGTTAGGAACATGTACTTTGCGGCAAACCAATCCGAGCTCACTTGCCTTTCCTTCCTTGATTTCTATTGGTAGTGCACCTTACTAGGCCAAAATATGCTCATGAGTGTGTTTACAACTACTTTTAACTACCAATGATGCGGCCAAGTCTTGATTGGAAGGCTAAAAGAAGGAGTAACCAATGCATCAGCCAATCGGGTGCAAGAAGCCCATTTTGCTTGGTTTTTATGCAGCTGATTTCTCTTGCTTGGAATTGATCCAGGCTTGAGTTCCATGCTTGGGCGGAAACCTTAGAATGTGTACAAACCCCCCTAGTTACGAAAGTCAGGGTTAAATTAACTTTTGATGGCCTAAAACACCAAGTAAATAGAACTGGGCTTAATTCAGCACGGTTTGCAAAATGGCCTTTATTCTTCACTTTGCACCTGATTTAACTTGAACTTCTTTGCTGGACTTTATAGCTAACATCTTGGGGAACCAAAATATGCAAAAATAGTGGACTTAAACCTCAAGGAGGCCTAAGTAATCTTGAACACAAAACCAGGCTTGCTCACTTTTTTGAACCCGAGAGCTATTGTTTGTGACCCTAGCAAAATTCTTGGACTTTAGCTAATGAATGTAGACTTCCTTGACTGATTTGGGTATCCACATTAGGCTGGCTTGTTGGACCTCCATCAATATCCATGAAAACTCATTTACGGATGATTATTCGCTTAAATCATTCTCTAATTCATTGATAGTTCTATCTTCATAATCGGATGAAGACGATGAATTTTTCGATTGAATTGGGATGTCTTCGAGCGCAAATAAGGAAATTTTCTGGTTTACCACATTTATAACAAGTATCGGCATTATTAATTTTCTTTTTCATAGTAGTCTTTTAAGGAGTTGATTTTTTGTAGTTAGAACCACGTGTTTTATATTATCTCTTTTTATTAACTTGAGTTTTTCTTCACTTTTTGACAGATGGAGCTCCTAACTTTGGAAGGCAAAAGGCTTCACGAAACCAAAAAAAAAATCTAATTCTCTTTGCTTAGCGGCTTTGTCGGTGGAATATCATGCTTGAAGTTTTAGTTCATTGCATAGAGAAATTCCTTCTTTTTTGATAAAAATTAGTAATTGGCCAAATATTGTTCAAATGTAGTTGGACCTTTACCAATAACTTCATTTAATTTATTAAATATTCCTAGAGAAAATAGAGGTGGCAATCAAGAAACAAATTTTTCTTTCCAACAAGGCTAACGGAAGTCTTCCCTTTTTAACAGATATGTCAAAAATGTATCCTTGTGCCAATTGTAATCCTCGACGATTGGACATCTTAAATTTGTTAAAAGAATATTTGTTTTAGCAGTAATATCCTTTAGACTTCCGAGAAAATTAGCAAAAATAGTATAAATTAATGTTTCTATATTGTCATGTTGTCCCTGAGAATTTATATGATTTCTTATTTTATTACATTCGTCCTCTTGAATATAATTCTCTCACCAATTTTGGAGTACACCAGTGAATCCAGACGTTAATAAATCAAAATCTTGTAAATTTGTTACACGTTTAGTTATATAAGCTGCATAAGCAATTAACATTCTTTGGAGTGTAACAATTATTTCATGGTCACTTCGACCATCAATATTCCATTCATAAATCGAATCACCCATGAAACTTTCAGTAATTATTGTTCTAACACTTTCAAGTTGAAGATTTGGAGGAGTCGGCTTAGAATAATGTGAAAATTCCTTTTCATATATTTTATTAATATTTTTGAAATTTATGTGGTCGTCGGAATGGGGTAATCTTTCTTCTAAAATATTAACCATATTATTATTTGAACTTTCTACTTCTTTTAACTTTTCATCTATTTTTGAAATTAAAGGAGTACTATTATCTAGTAGTTCTAATTTATTTGGATGTCTTATTTTAAATAGGGACTTTGCACTATCATCTAGAAATTTTGGCTATTCTTTTTATTCTCATTATTAATATCTAAATTTTCCAATTTTTTAGTTAATGAATCAATTTCGCATTTTTTCATGATTGCTTCAATTTGAGTGGAAACCATATTAACTTGTTGAGAAATTGTATGTAATACTTTATTTCTTATAATTATTTTGATGATACACCTTTTTAATGTCATTTAAAAGTACTTGACTATTTTTCAGATCATTTCTTCCTATTTTGAATGGAATTGCAGGAATATTACCTTCAGGAGTAATTAATGTAATTTCTTCTAATGGAGGAGTCATGCAAGTGACTACTTGGCCATTTTTTAGTGTCCACCTTTTAGCAAAATTAGTATTAGTATTCATGTCCTTAATATTAAATGGATCTGGAATATTATGATCAAAGACAAATATTGTCAACCACATTAATAAGGGAACATTGATGTCATGCTTTTCCAGGAATGAATACCATTCTTGTCTTATGTATGATTGAGCATTTATATCAAAATATGAAAGAAACCAATCTCTTTTTGCCTTATTTTCTAGTGAATTGAAATTTTATCCCCAATAAGATTGAAATTTTGCCTTGAATAATCTTTACTGATTTCAAAGGGTTTTGAAATGTCATTGATTGAAGAAAATGTTAGAGGTTGCATGGTTGAATATGTCGGTGAACCAATCGAAGAAGAAGCTTCATCTATGGGTTCAGCAATTGGAGCTTTATAATAGATTTTTTGAGAATTTTCTACTTGGCTATTTTTTAAATAATCATAATTAGAGGAGTTAGAAGGCATGGAATGCGAAGATCGAGGAAGTTCAATATTTTCAGAAATCTTGAAGATGAACCTTTCTAAGGAATAGAATTAAATCTTATTCATATTCTACCATCAAGCCCATCAATTATTTGCTTAATATTCTTTTGAGGAATATTTCCTGGCAGCCTGGTATTTTGAATAATAAATTCCTGAGGAATAGTATTTTCATCCCATTTCAATAATTTAGGAGTAAAATTAGTATTATCTAAATCGACCTTTAATAATATTGTTTCATCTAAAGAAGGTTTTAATATACATTTACAATCGAGTTGGGATGATAATAATTTGAAATATACTCTATAAGTAATAGCATAATTTCTTGAAAGCTCACGAAATTGAATTTTTAAATCATTTTGAATATGAGAAAAAAAATGAATATCTAATACTAAAGTATCTAAAATCCAAGGGTCATTTAAATCTACTAAATGACTTGGACAACAATTAAAATATATGGGACCATTACAAATATTAGTTTGAATCATGGCTTATAAAGAAGCTTTGTGACGTATTAATCTATTGTCTCCAAGGGCCACGAATATGGCACAATCTAGCCCCAATATTGTTAAATGTTTGAATGCAACTTGAATCATACTAAATGTTTCTTCATGATCTTTTATTAACATAGCAGCATTAAAATCAAACTTACCAATTTGATCAATTGTTTCTACCTTTTGTTTAGGAATTTTTCAATTTGAAAAATCAACTTGACAACTAACTTTCTAGCTATTAACCACTTTAAAATTCTTACTACAACTTAAACTAAGATGATCTCTAACCCAACAGGCCATCAGACTTACGTTTGAACACTTAGCTAAGAGTTATGCACAACCTATTGGGACCACTAGGACCACCCCACCGGGACCACCTAACACATACGGCTGACAAACGGAGTTACTGGGGCTGACAAACAGCTGACCAATGTTAGCAACGGCATGACACTAACTAAATATGCAAACTTCACTCTGATACCAGTTGGGGACAGGTCCACCTAGGCGGGTAGGGACAAAGGACTAGATCCGGACTTAATGCGAAGGGAGCGGAGTGATGAATTGATTAGGTTACTATTCAACGCTATTCAACATGTCAATTCATTATGATTATCTTGTTGAGTCATGATGAATTGACATGTTGAATAGTGTTGAACAGTTACCTAATCTTCTTCCTGGGGCATTTGAAGTGGGATGTGCTTGTAATGAAGTGGATAGGATGGATCCCTGTAAAAACACATTATCAGTAAAAAATTGTCTCTTTTTTTTTGAATATATGGAATGCATAGGAAATCTACACATATATCATATGGGTCTTGGGCACATGGACCGCCAAATGAATCATATGGTGAATGAACTCAGGAAGAGGATGAATCTATTGAATTAGCATTGTATATTAACAATAATTGTTTTTGTTTCTTGAGTAACTTAATCTACTTTGTAAGTAATTGGATTTCATCAAGCTCATTTGAGCAGGTAGCTTTGTCTTCCTTTTTTGATGTGTCTTCTTGTTTCTTTTGTGGAGTTAAATGATTTGGAAGATTCAGTTAGAGTGCCTATGTGATCTTTGCAAAACTCTCTTGTTAAAAAATATGGTAGAGAATTATCTTTTCCTTGAATACATTCAATGTCAAAATCGAATGGGGATAAAATAGCTTGCCATCGAGCAAATATTTGCTTAGAAACAATATTTTCAACATCTTTTTGAAGATTTCTTTTGCACATTTGCAATCTATTTGGAGAAGAAATTTCTTGTTGAAAAAATCATCATGAAATTTTGAAATACATAAAACGATTGACAAAATTTCCTTTTTAATGGTTGGAAAAAAAATTTGTGCTCTGTTCCAAATGCCTGAATGATATCTGACTATTTGTTCGATAAAATCAAAGGCAGATTTCTTTTGATTACGTATACCGCCATAACCTATTTTTGATGCATCGGTTTCAGCTATCATGAATGCATTTGAGTGCGGTATGCCTAGACATGGTAAGGCTTTGACCTTCTGTTTAAGTATTTGGATGCTTTTGGAATGTTCTTCAGACCAAAGCAAGGAATTTTTTGTAATCATTTATGTAGAGGTTCACAAACCTTTCTTAATTTTGGCAAAAAGTCAGACACATAATTAAGACATCCTAAGAACCGTTGTAATTGAGCTTCATCTTTAATTTCATCTGAAAATTTATCCGCAAACTCAATTACTCTAGCAATTGGGCGTATGGTGCCTTCATAAACATAATGTCCTACAAATCTGATTTCAGTTTAACATAATTTCAGTTTAGGTGTAGATACAACCAATCCATTTCTCTTGATAACATGTAAAAAGGTATGAAGATGTTTAAAGTGTTGCTCAGTACTATTTGAATATACAAGGACATCGTCTATGTAAATTGTTGTAAAATGAGTGTAAGGATCAAAATATCATTCATAATGTTTTGAAATTCTGAAGGTGCGTTCTTTAGTGCACATGGTGTAACATTCAACTCATAATGTCAAAAAGGGACATTAAATGTCGGTCTACACCGATCTTCTTATGTAATTTGAACCTACCAAAAACCACTTTTCATATCGAATTTTCCTAATATTTTTCCATCATATAAATGATTGCGTAAGTCACACTTATTAGGAATTCGATATATAATCCATTGTAATTCTTTGCTTAATGATCTACAATTGATAACTAAACGAGGGACTCCATGTTCTTTTTCTGCTTGATTATTAACATAAAATGTTGCACAACTCCAAGAAACTTTAGGTAGTCTAATTAATCCTTTTTTTAATAATGTTTCTATTTCCTTTTTATGAAATTCAAGGATTTCTTTATTCATTTGAATAGGCCTAACTTTAGTTGGAATATTTTTCTCCGAGAAGTCTTTTCATATGGGAGTTTCTATATGCCTTTTTCTTTGCCAAATTGCATTAGGAAGATCATAACATACTTCATGCTCAAATAGTTCTTATAACTCCCATATTTTCCTTTGAACAAAAGGCTGCTATATCTTTTCTTCAATCTTTTTGTGAACAATTACTTTTTGTAGAAAATGAATATGTTTTTTTCTTTTCATGAATAAGATTAGTTTGTTTTAACGTGGAGGATTTTTGTAATAAAGATAAATGCTTTTGATAGACAAGAACATTGATTTGATTATGATTAGAGGCAAATATTAGTTCTAGCATTTATACCTTTAATATTAAATGGATCTGGAAGATTATGATCAGAGGCAAATATTGCCCACCATGTGCAGTAGGGAACATTGACTTGATGTTTTTCCATGAATGATTAGAGTGTCCATTTTTTAGCAAAATTAGTATTAGTATTTATACCTTTAATAATAAATGGATTTGGAAGATTATGATGTGAGGCAAATATTGCCCACCATGTGAAGAAGGGAACGTTGACTTGATGTTTTTACATGAATGAACACCATTCTTGTCTCATGTATGATTGAGCATTTATATCACAATGCGAAAGAAACCAATCTCTTTTAGCATTATTTTCTAGTGAATTTAAATTTTGCCTTCAATAAGATTAAAATTTGTCTTAAATAATCTTTATTGATTTTAAAGGGCTTTGAAATGACATTGATTGAGGAAAATATTGGAGGTCGCATAGTTGAATATGTTGATGGACCAATCGAAGAAGATGTTTTATCTGTTGATTCAGCAATTAGAGCTTTGTAATAGATGTTTTCAGAATCTTCTACTTGGATATCTTTTAAATAATCATATTAGAGGACCTAGAAGCATGGAATACAACAATCGGGGAAGTTCAACATGTTCAGAAATCTTGAAGATAAACCTTTCCCACAAATTGAATTAAATCTTATTAATATTCTATCATCGGGCCATTCTATTATCTATTGAATATTCTTTTAAGCAATATCTCTTGGTGGCTCTGTATCTTGAATAATAAATTCTTGAGGAACAATAATTTCATTCCATTTTAATAATTTAGGAGTAAAAGTAGTAATATTATCTGATTCAGCCCATAATAATATTGTTTTATCTAAAGTAGGTTTTAATATACATTTAGGATTCAGTTGGAATGATAATAATTCAAAATATGCTATATAAATGTAGTAGCAAAATTTCTTAAAAGCTCACAAAATTGAATTTTTAAATCATTTTGAATATTACGAAGATGAATATCTAATACTAAAGTATCGAAAATCTAATGGTCATTTAAATCTATTGAATAATTTGGACAACGATTAAAATATATGAAACCATTGCAAATTTTAGTTTGAATCATGGCTAATAAAGAATCTTTGTAATCCATCTATTGCCTTTAAGGGGCATGAATATAAGACAATCTAACCTAATCTTAAAAAGGTTTGAGTGCAACTTGAATCATACCAAAATGAATATATCAATATTTCTCATTATATTTTTTATTAGTGATCCAGAAAATATGATTTTTTCTGGAAGGCTCAAGGACACCCAATCGCATGACAGGCCCAACCAGGCATAGTGGGCCCCAATGAGACCTTTAGGGCTCCCACTGGAGGCCCAAACGGAACAAACTAGACAGCATCCCCCTTTGGGGATCTCCAGCATGAATTTACCATCCTACCCCTTGCTACAGGAGCTATAAATACTCACCTACCCACCTCGGGAAAGGGATTCGCACTCTAACATAATTGGCTCTACTCTCTCTCTCTCTTTACCGTATTTATCTCTCTCTTGGACCCTCCTTTGACTTGACCGTTGGAGAAGCACTCCATGAACCACAACCCGGGGATGCTTTTTTGCAGGTTCGACCAAGGAGAGAGCCCGCCAACTGATCCGCACGTGCCATCACGTAAGCCCGAGCTCTCGTCCCACATCATCTTCAACAAGGTACGGGAACTTCTTGAAATAGATTTGGTACTGTCTATAGGGAGAGATCGGTGAACGGTGGTGGTCAGTGAAGCAATGCGAGCACAGACTATGAGAGATAAAGCGCCAGTCACGGAGGCCCCAGTCCCTCCAAAGGCCACGAACACCTTAGAAAGCTCTCGGGCAGACCCCCGGCCAGGCAAGAGGCCTAAGTTATGATGGATGCCCTCAAAAACTTCATGTCCACCATGATAGACGCCATAATGCAGCAGGTCTCAGAGCAAATGAAGAAGGCAGTGGAAAATGCGAGTTCCGTGAGGCCTCTTCCTCGCTTCAAGTATGTGCCTACCATGGGCTGTGAGCCCTCCCATAGGCACGACCCCGTGTTGTCCCACCGCCACAGTGAGAGAATAAGGGAGGCCTCCCACACTAATGGAGATGGACAGATGCGGAGGGAGAACCAAGACCGTTCCATTGGGGTCAGCACTCAATATAGCCACCACCCAAGCCATGGAGGGCCGGCGAGGTCAACTACGACCTCAACATCTTATGCAACGCACTCCCGATGAATAGCCTGGTGCGAGGAACAGGAGCAGACCTCAAGGCCTCAAGGTGAAGCCTCTGAAAGATGGTGGGCCCTAGAGCGTCGTTCCGATTGCGGGTGTACACGAAGTCCCCCTCGGGAGGGGAACGGCCCGCAGTTTCACTGGCTCAACAAGACTCCGCCTAGATCCCATAGGGTTGGTCCTCCCCGAAGGAGTACGTCATTGATGGAGATAGAGAGGCATCATGACACCCCCATTAATGTCTCCAGTACGGCCGCCCGGACAAGACCTGCCCTTTCTTCACCCCATTTAGCGCGGAGATCGTCAATGCTCCACGCTATGGGAAGGTGAAGATGCCCACCATGGACCTAATGATGGGACAACTGATGCTGAGGAGCACTTAGGGGTGTACAAGGCGCAGATGTATGTCCAAAATGTTGATGATGTTGCGTACTATCGGTTCTTCCCCGCTACCCTTAAGGGGGTAGCACAGTCTTGGTTTAATGGCCCGGCTCTGAGAATAATCTCCTGTTTCCAGGATTTAGCTTATAGGTTTGTGAGCCAGTTCATCGCCAACAACAAAGAAAGGCGAACGGGCATCCACCTTTCAAAGATCAAACAGCAACCGCAGAAGTCCCTAGCCAACTTTGTCAAACCCTTCCACCAGGAGGCGGTCTTGATTCCCTACCTAGAGGATGGGGTGGCGTACATTCGTTCCTCAATGGCCTGAAGAGTCGCCAGTTCAAGTTTTCTCTAGCCAAGCAGAAGGAGACTACCCTGGCGGAGGCGCCAAGGAAGGCCGTTGATTTTATCTGTGCCACCGAGCTCTGCATTGAAAGCACTGATGTTCCCAGGAAAGCTAAGGTCCTTGGGCATAGAAACCCTAGCTGAAGGACAGGCGAGAGAGGAGATAGGAGGTCATGACTCGAGGTTGTTGATCCTCAATTCACCGTAGATCCCAGGAGTATCCTTATGGAAGTAAGGGATTACCTCATGCTAAAGAGGACACCCCCGATGACCTCGATGCCGAAACCCCATAACACGCGGAAATATTGCAAGTTTCATTAACAGAATGGGTATACAACCGCCGAATGCCGGGAACTGGGGAAGACCCTTCACGAACTGGCAGATAAGGGACAGATTGACCGGTTCTTAAAAAGAGGTCTGCGGCTCCTTCAAAAAGTGCGTGACCCCACGAGGTGAAGAATGCTCCACCGAGATAGTAGCCACTATCGCTGGAGGATACGCCGAAGGCATCACTCGGTCTGCCTGGAAGGCTCAGCATCCAAGATCCAGCAAGTTCTCACAGCTGAACAAGGAAGCCGAATTACGGTGCCTACAATGGTGTTCGGTGGGGAACAGATCCCACACTTTACATCTTCACACAACGACCCAGTTGCAGTAGAAATGAAGGTGACCAGCGCCATTGTGCGGAGAATTCTTATTAATACAAGGAGCTCAGTAGACATCATCACCTGGGACTGCCTGAAGAAGTTGAACAACCCGGGCAGGGAGATTATCCCTTTGGTACACCCCATCCTGGGCTTCGGGGGACAGGAGGTGAACCCCACAGGGATGATCCGTCTACCTTTGTACTTTGGCGACAACGTTAAGGCAAAAATTCTGGAGGTGCATTTTTTGGTCGGCAATGTCCCCACAGCTTACAACGTCATCCTAGGGCGGCCTACCCTCCATAGAGTGAAGGCAGTTATCACCCCCTACTTGCTCCAACTTCAATTTGAAGCCGATGATGGTAGCGTTGACACGATGTAGGGAGATCAGCGAACGGCTCGTGAATGCTACCTTTTTAGCATTTGGTCAATGGTAGAGCGGATGATCGGCCAGGAAAACCCATTAACAGGAAAGAAAGCGCAGACCAGATGTCCTCCCCCGGTAGCAGAGGCCTTGGTCATACACACAATTACTTCAGCCGAGCCTGAGCGGCCTAATCCTAAGGTCGTAGATGGTATTAAACAGATACCATTGAAGACGCGCGTCCCGACTGCATAGTCCAATTAGGACGGGAGATGAAGGCCTCCACTCGACACTCGTTGCTCACTCTCCTACAGGAGCATCGGGACATCTTCGCCTTCGGACCTGACAAGATGCTCGGCATTGATCCTACCATCATGGAGCATAGACTAAACATAGTTCCCCTACACAGACTAGTCATTCAAAAAAAGCAACACATGGGCCCCAAGAGAGTAGTCGCAACAACCGTGGAGGTGCAGAAGATACTCTAAGTCGGGTTCGTCAGAGAATGTCAATACCCTGAGTGGATCTCAAACATCATCCTAGTGAAAAAGCCCAATGGGACTTGGAGGATGTGCATAGATTTCACTAACTTGAATAAGGCCTGCCCAAAGGACAGCTACCCCCTCTCGAAGATCGACAAATTAGTGGATGCCACGTCCGGGCACGCCCTGCTGAGCTTTATGGATGCCTTCTCTAGGTAGCACCAGATACCTCTATGCACAGAGGATCAAGAAAAGACTGCATTCATAACTGATCAAGGCCTACATTGCTATATGGTGATGTCGTTCGGGCTGAAGAATGTCAGGACCACGTACCAGCTGCTAGTGAACAAACTGTTTGAGCCCCTCATCGGTCGAACTATGGAGGTATACGTGGATAACATGATAGTAAAGAGCATGCTCGACGTCGAGCACGGGCAGGATCTACGAAAGACGTTCAACATTCTCTAAATGTATGGGATAAAGCTTAACTCAAATAAGTGCATGTTCGGAGTTCGATCAGGCAAGTTCCTCGGATTTATCATTAGCAGTCAGGGAATCGAGGTCAATTCCGACAAAATCCAAGCTATGTTAGACATGAAACCACCGCACGACATCAAGGAGTTCCAGCGGTTGACGAGATGCATTGCCGCCCTTGGACGATTCATGTCCAGATCCACTGACAACTGCCAGTGTTTCTTCCGTGTGCTACGCAAACGTGCCAACTTCACTTGGGATAAGGAAGCAGATGAGGCGTTTTAAGCATTCAAAACCTATCTGGCCCATCTGCCTCGGATTGCCAGCCCCTTTCCTAGGGAAACACTCCAACTCTACTTGGTCGTTTTAGAACAAGCTATTAGTATCGTACTAGTAGTAGAAAGGGCTAAGGAACAAATCCTCGTACACAACGTGAGTCACGCCCTAGCCGGGGCCAAGGTGAACTCCCTCCTCATAGAGAAGTTCGCCTACACACTGGTGATGGTCAATCGAAAGCTACGACCCTACTTCAAAGCACATAGGATCACTGTCCTCACCGACCAACCCTTGACAAATGTCCTCTAGAGACTAGACGCTTCTAGGCGACTCTTGAAGTGGGCCGTTGAGTTATCACAGTATGACCTCATCTGTGAAGCTCCGTGGACCATAAAAGCTCAGGCTCTGGCGGACTTCCTGGCTGAAAGCACCACCACTGATGAGCATAGCAGCCCACTCCCTCCATCATGGAGCCTTTATGTGGATGGCTCGTCCACCAAATACGGGAACCGGGCCGGCCTGATCATTAAAATCCCTCGGGGGAGCGACACGAGCATGCCCTGAAGCTCATGTTCAAGGCATCGAACAACAAGGCTAAATACGAGGTGCTGATAGCATAATTAGAGTTATACTATACTGCGGGGGCTAACTCAGTCCAAGCATTTATGGACTCCCAGCTTGTGGTTAGCCAACTCAATGTGGAGTACGAGGTAAAAGATGATACTACGGCGTATCATGTTCAGCACGTACGAGAGGCCACCAAGTTACTTAAACATTTCTTAGTCACACATATCCCCCGGTCCGAGAACCAATAGGCTAATGCATTGTCAAAACTGGCAAGCTCTTCCAAAGATGGAAAGCCAAAGCACATTCAACGGGAAACTTTAACAGAAAGAAGCATCAACCTTCATGAGGTGCTTTGGTTGGATAGGATTTTGATATGGATGGATCCCATTTGCGTATACCTAACTAACGATACCCTACCCATGAGCACTAAGGAGGCCGACCGGGCAAGGAGACGGATGAACTGGCTCATACCATACGATGGAATCCTATACAAGTGATCCTTCGCTCGGTGGCTTTTGCACTATGTAACCCCAAAGATGGGGAAGAAGATATTGGAGGAGTTGCACGAAGGGGTGTGCAGCTCACATATAGGGGGCCATGCTCTTGCAGTCATGACAATATAAACCGAATACTACTGGCCAAGTCTGTCGGAAGATGCTTGAACTTAGTTCGCACATGCGACAAGTGTCAAACGTTTGCTCTGGTTCAATGACTGCCCACCACCCATTTCACACCTATTGTCAGCCCCTTACCATTTGCTACTTGGGGCATGGACATACTTGGGCCCTTCCCCAAAGGCACATGCTAGGGCAAGTACCTTTTTGTCACAGTAGACTATTTCACCAAGTAGATAGAAGAAGAAACCATGGCCGCCGCCACCGCGACTGAGGTGCGAAAGTTCAGCTAGAAAAACATCATCGCTAGTTTTGGAGTCCCCCGCACAATGATCTTCAACAACGGGCGTCAGTTTGATACTACCAAGGTCACAAATTACCTAAGCACCCTCGGCTGTGATGAACGCAATCTCTCAGTTAGTTAGAATCAAGCACCTAACCTCAGTCCAGATGTTCAGGCTATGGTTCAAAAGGTTCCAAGTCGAGAGTCCAGCTACTGTGACCTATCCAGCAAACCAGCTCAGTGTTGGTTTTGCTATTTGATTCAGCAATGATCATGTCCCACCTTTTAAGGGGTAACTTAGCTCATTTGCATAGTCACACAATGCCTAACAAATGAATCAAGTTGCTCCATTAATTTTGGACAAGCACAACAGTATCAACATTGCCCAGTTTCAGTTCTACAGTAACCCAGTTTTGAGAGAGTCAACTTTGACTCCTACTTGCAGTTATGGGATGGCATGTTTAAGGACCTGAAAAGGCATCAAAAATGTTATCAAGCAAGGCCCTAAAACAACTCATTCAGATCAGCTAGCTCCTGTCTTTATCCAGCACAAACAGCCACGAAATACCCTTTAATCCAAGGGATAACAGGTTGTTGCACTTGCTGTCTCTTTGGCTTAGCCATGTGATTAGCAGCTAATTTGTGTTCCCCAAAGGCAACATTACCAGTCCTTTGATCAACCAAGACCTTGACACTTCATGGAGATTAACCAAGCAAATAGGTGTCAAGAATCAGATTATGCTGCGGCTTTTGGATTACTTAGTTTTTAAATCTATTTTCTGTTTTTAGTTTGCTTTGTTATTTTACTTAACTATTGTAAAAGGGTGTAAGGCTGAGTATTTAAGCCTCACTTTGACTTGCAGGAACTCAGTTGATGGATGCTAAAGTCAAGCATAGCTCCTTTCCCCTCAAATATCTCTAGCTATCCTGTAATAAGGCCATTACAGGTGGTGTTCTAGGAGTCTTGGTGCTTAATCTGGAGGTGTGTCTGTATCCAGATTAATCCCCAAGGGCCCTAAACTTAGTTTGTTGGTGTGACTGTATCCAAACCAAGTTCAGTTTATCTTGGTTCTTTACAGTTTGTTGCTTCCCTTAGTTCTCTTCAATCAAACTTCTTCTAGTTAGTTTGATTACTTGTTCCCAGTTCATCCCTTCTTGATTATTCTCCATCAGGCTATCAGACTCGATTTACAGCCGTCACCCATCTTCAAACCAACGGCCAAATCATAGCTACTAACAAGGTCATCATTCATAGCTTACAGAAAAAATTGGACGAGGCTAAGGGCAAATGGGTCGATGAGCTGCATGACATCCCATGGTCGTTAAGGACCACTGAAAAGACCGCAACAGGCAAAATGCCATTCATGTTGGCGCGTGGGTCGAAAATCGTTCTGCCCATTGAAGTTGCCCTTCACACCCATCGCCTCACCATATTCCAAGTAGAGCTGAACAACGCTACGCTAGGAGAAGCATTGGACCTCCTACCCTCGGTCCACAGCAATGCCCTTCTCCAAGAGGCTCTCTACAAGCTCCTGCATCGCACGCCTCCATAACCATGCCATCAAACTCCACCTAATCAACGTGGGAAATTTTGTCCTTCGTCGTACTAAGGTCGTGGCCTACATAAGCAAACACGGTAAGCTAACCGCAAATTGGGAAGGACCGTATGTCTAGAGACCCTTAGTGGAATGCCCATTCCACGAACATGGTATAGCAGCAACCTACGAAAATACTACTACTAGCACATGTCCTTTGTCCAAGCATAACATTTAGGTACTTATGCTTTCCATGCAATAAATACAATGGCAGCAAAGGCGGTTTCAAATACACCGCCTCGCCTGATACTCTTCTTAAGCACGCCTTCGTGGTTGGTTGCTATACTTTTAGCCCCAATGGGGGCTAAAGGTTTCTCAGCATGGCCTCATAGCTGGTCGCTATACTTTTAGTGCCAATGGGGGCCAAAGGTTCTGAAGCACGGCCTCATGGCCAATGACTATACTTTTAGCTCCAACAGGGGCTCAAGGTTCTTAAGCACTACCTCATGGCATACTTTTAGCTCCAATGGGGGCTAAAAGTTCTTAAGCATGGCCTCATGGCCAATCGCTATTCTTTTAGCTTCAATAGGGGCTAAAGGTTCTTAAGCACGGCCTCATGGCCGATCGCTATATTTTTAGCTCCAATGGAGGCTAAAGGTTCTTAAACACGGCCTCATAACCAGTCGCTATACTTTTAACTCCAGTGGGGACTAAAGGTTCTTAAGCATGGCCTCATGGTCGATCACTATACGTTTAGCTCCAATGAGGGCTAAAGGTTCTTAAGCACAACCTCATGGCTACTCGCTATGCTTTTAGACCCAATCGAGGCTAAGGGTCCTTAGACCCGTCCCCTACTTTTCGTTTCACTTAGGGGCCACCAGCCTCACAAGGCAAATGCAAAGACAAGCAGACAAACAGGAATAAGCGAAACAATAAGTAGAAAAGCAAGTGATCATACAGAAGGCCCCATGCTGGAAAAACTTAGAAACTTTACACTGATTGAATAAGAGAAGGAATACAAGCACTAATAGTCGAAAAGAAAGACAAAAAGAAGTGAAGCCCTAGGGGCCCTAGACGTCGGGGTCTTCATCATGATAACTGCCCTTGGCCGCCCTGACTACATCACCTTCATGGTCAGGTGTCAAGGCTTTGGCATCGTCTCCTCATCGTCCAAGCCACCTTCGACAGCAACAGGGGGGTTAAACTCCACTAACTCAAGGTCCTGACCCCTAGCCCAATCCCGACGACAATCCTCGATAAACTTGACTTACGCCTGGAAATAGCCTTTAATACGGAAGGCTTGAGGTGCTAGGGTCACCAGGAGCTCCCGGAAGAACTTGGCACTCTCACCACACCCCCGATGATAGCCACAATCCTTGGCCCTAGCCGACTCTTCAGCCTCGGCCTCTACCTTGGAGTGGGCCTCCTCCAGCTGGTGCTGTAAGTCTTTCTTTCCTGCCTCCAAGGCCTCTTTCTCCCTCTTCAACTTCTCTAAGCAGCGTTTGTACTTGGCTGTTGCTTCATCTGACCTTTGCCGCTCGACCTGGAGGTCACTAATTTGCCCTCATAGGAGGGCGTCCGAGCTCTCGCAGTCGTGAATCCGCCTCTCCAGAGTAGAGACGGACGGCCTTGACCTTGCCAGCTTAAGTGCTCGGGTAACGGCTTGGAAAACTCAATATGTTCAGATAAAAAAAAGGGCAAAGAGTAATAGCATAAAATGACGTGGACTTAAGCTAACCTCAACATTGGCCACTTGCTCCTCATCAACTACTGTCAGTCCAGCAGATCAGTGGGCGCCAATGATCACAACCTGTCAAATTTCTCTACCAAGGTATGGTTGGCAGAGGCATCAACCGTCAGAAAGTCCGTACATGGAGCCTGAGTGTGTACCGAAGGCTCTCCCATGGCCTACGATGAGGACCCCTGCTAGCCTCGGGACCCATCGATGGCAAGGGACCCCCGCCCCTCGTCAAAGGTAGGGCAGGCCCCAAACTGCAGATGTTGGTCATCCACCTCAACCCCTTTGCTCTTGGAAGAAGGGGCATCGACTCTCAAAGGGGTGGGAGCAGATGTCGCGACAGCATCCTGCCCACTCTCACCTCGTAGTCATTTGCGGGAACCCTAATGATGGAGATTCAAGGATCCCACAAAAGGTTTCCTACCGCGGGGTAGCAGCGATGGGGTCTGAAAGAAGGCACAAACGATGAACAATTCCCCCTAAGCAAAGGGCTACAAGGAAAATAGTAAGAGGAGCAGCACCCAAACCTTCTTGGCCTGCATCTCTACGCATCTGTACTGCTCTTCCTCGTAGACCCGCTCGGCCTCAGTAGCAACCTGCTCTGTCATGTGTCCCCAGATTCAAGAGGCAACAGCTTTGCCCACACTTGCTCTGCACAAGACGAAAAAGCGTCATGTCAGAGCTAAAAGAAAAACTCAACCACAAGAGGCGCATCAAGTTCCCTTAGAAAAATTTTTAAAGATAAGCAGGCCAGCAGCCGCAAAGAAAAAGGTATTAGCAAAATATTTTCGCCTAGGGAGCCAATTCATAGGCTCTTTGTCACTTGATTTTCTCTTCTTTCGCTCGGGCCCTTTTTGGGCATCCACCACCCGAGCCATGAAAGAAGGAATCGGCCTAGAACGGTCGTCCTCCCAAACATAAAAATGAAAGTACTGAGTTGTCCTTTTCTCACCATCGGTCAGCTCTCCATATGGATTACGAACTGGCTTCCCCTGATTCTAATCGGGCAAATCCCCCCAATCGGCTTCGCGTCATACGAAAAGAAAGTTTTATTTCCAATTCTTCACTTGGGACTTCTTCTCAATGGCCGTCATAAAGTCTTTCTTATTATTGAAGCAATACCATCCAAGGTCCCCTATCTTGCTGGGAGCCCTTTGGACCGAGTGGACCTGCCCAAACGCATGGCTCGTGCAAGTCAACCTATGCAGCTTGCACGTTGCTATAAAAGAACATATGTTGTGCCAGCACATGGGCACAATCTGCATAGGCGCCAGCTCATACTTCTTCAGGATATCCACAACCACTGGATGGACTGGGAACCTTAGCCTGTAGGAAAAGGCTGCCAAATATACCACTATGCATTTAGTGGAAGGCTTGTTTACGGTGGCGTTCGCCTCCGGGAGCATGAATCTATAACCCGCGGGCAGGAGGTACTTATCCTCTAATGCCGACCTCTTTAGGGAAGCCATAATGTTCGGGTTAGGGAAATGAATGCCCGGTCCATCTTGGAGGTCTAGGCGCACAGGGGGCCCTGGAAAGACCATTCCCTCGACCATAACCTCCTAAAACGACTCTTCCCGAGCACGACCTCTTTTCTTTAGCATGGACCTCCCCGAGCTACTTGTTTCTCCATCAGGGGAAGAATTGGTGCTGGTAGATTCAACCTCAACCTCAATGCTCGACCTATGGGAGCCAGAGGAAGAGCGAAGATTACCTTTAGAAGTACTCTCGGCCAGAAGCTCGTCAGAACTCCTCAACCGAGCGATTGTCCTGGTCTTGGCCATTCTACGTTCCTGAAAGTCAAGCACACGGTCAACCGCCACATTAATGTCCCATGGATAAACGACATATTCCTCAATGCTGAGGATACTAGGAGTCGAGGAGTACTCACAGCTAGAGCATGAGGGGTGCCGGACTCAAATATCGGCACGGCATAGGGGATTTTCTTTGGTTCCCTGAATTGATTCTTTGGGGGAATGTGTGCAACCACCCGACCATCAATTAGAGCTGGGAGGCTTGAAAACTAAGGATAGTGGGCCTCCACTTGGGGGTCGGTCGATCTCTCAAGGATCTTCCCACTCAATGAACAAGATGAAGACATACTTTTATAAATGCAGTGCACAATGTGACCCCTTTAGATAAGGCACAAGGAACGTACCTAGAAAAGGATAAAGGGTTGAAGGGGGTATTGAAGACAGAGATGAAGATACGCACATATCCTTTGAAGATTCAAAGGGAGGGGGATGAAGACGCTGCAATAAGTTTGAATACAAACTAAGGGAGTGGCAGAGCTTCTCTCTCTAGAACTTTACTTCTTTCTCTAGGAAACTTTTGAATGCACGGAAATGGCTTTCCCCAAAGAATCTGACTTCCCTTATATAAGTGAGGTAAGAGAACAAGGAATGGAGGCCCTCTTCCCAAGGGACTCGAGGGAACGTCATCCTGACACGTGGCACCCAAGGCAACACGTGGCATTTAAGAGCCAATCCTCACAGCTACAATTCTTTCCATGAACCCTTTAGTCCCAAGGGAGGCCAACTTCTCCCCAGCTCGGCCTCAGGATCGGCCGATACACCTTCAGCCCTAATAGGAACTAAGGGTCCTATAGTTCGGCCTCAAGGTCGGCCGATACGCCTTCAGCCCCAATGGGGCCTGAGGGTTACTACAACTCAGCCTCATGGCCGGCCGATACACCTTTAGTCTCAATGCAGGCTAAGGGTCTTGCCGCTCGGCCCTAGGGCAGGGCGATACACCTTTAGCCCCATGGGGGCTAAAGATCCTGTAGCCGGGTCTAAAGGCCAGACATTATACCTTTAGCCCCAATTGGGGCTAGAGCCCCTATAGCTCAAGGGCAGAGCGACGCACATTTAGCCCCAATGGGGGCTAAGGATCCTACAGCTTGGCCTAAGGGTCGGGCAATACACTTTTAGCCCCAATGGGGGCTAAGGGTCCTGCAGCCCGGCCTAGGGGTCGTTAGTTACATCTTTAGTCTTAATGAAAGGACAAGGGTCCTTAAGCACAGGCTCGAAGCCGATCACTAAACTCTTAGCCCCAATTGGGGCTAACGGTTCCCCCAACATGATCAAAAGATCGATCGTCATTGACTCTGGTCCTTAATAAGGGTCGGTCGATCTACCGCATAAACAAGAACCAGCCGTCTCGTTCTCAACCGAAGGTCCCTAACTGCGATAGTAGGTCGAACGCCACACAACTAGTCCCCCAAAGGAGGTTGTCGGTCTTCAGATATGGCCTAGGGGTTGGGGGATATAAGTCCATTTAAGATGTCAAGTAAAGAAAAATGCAAGTACATAAATAGAGAATCAAATCCATGCAACAGGGGACGACCTCCTATTATGAGTGGCTGCAGAACAACTTTTACAAAGGCTAGAAAAACAACGAAAAAGGGAAATACAATAGAACCCTATGCCTACTCTTCATCACTTGAAGCATAAGGGACATTGCTCAACCTTGAGTCTTCTTCAAGGTCGCCTGCCGGCGCAGGATTGGCAATCAGGCCAACAAGACGGGGAATCTATGCTCTCCTATGCCTTTCCATGATTCCCCATATCCAAGACTCAATAACAGCCCAGTTTAACTCCCAGAGAACCGACATCATGCAATCTATTGCGATCCTGCTCGACAGTCCCAGCTACGCAGCATTGTTGAACATCATGGCGTAAAAAAATAGCCCACGTCATCTCAAGAATGTGGGAGTTGTGAGCGTACCGCATTGCCATGAGAAGATCGAAGTTAGGGCAAAGACCATGGTGGTTCTCAGAAAGTAAATTAGGTTGAAGGGTAGAAGATTCTCTCCCTAACATACTCCACCGCCTGCTCGGTGCTGAAGAAGTTGGAAAATATGATGGGTCTTCTCTATCCTTCTCTCTCTACTACTGTCATTCTTTCTCTTACTACAAAGGTTGAGAAGACTGGGTAAGTGATGCTTTCCAGAGGGTCTCACCCCACCCTTATAGAGGGAGGTGGCTATGCCAAAGAACAGCACGTTTCCCTAAGAGGCAACAAAACTAAGGAACCACTCTGTCCTTGCCACATGGCTCCTGTACCTCAGAGATTGTTCTGGGCATCCATAAAAGTTCTAAGGGTGGATCACAGCCCCGAGGTCTATCCCGTAGGTTGATCACCATAGGTCCTCAACCCCAAGGTCGATCAATATGACCGCCGCCAGGGTATGGAGAATAGGGTCTATCCTCTGAACTCCCTTGGGAGCTGAAGGTTTGATAGGATCGAGGGTGGACATTATGGCCTTGCGTAACCGTCGTAAGAATGGAACAAAAAATATTCGTGAAGAAATCAAACCCTAGCATAGAGGGGCAACATTTTATTATCGGCACCAGCGATTACAGACACGCCTCATAAGGAGAAAAACACAATGTCGAGCATAATACAAGGAAAGATTTTGAAAATTTTAACACTACTCTTCATCACTAGAAGGGGGTAGGGGATCATTTAAACCCGAGCTTTCTTCCTGGAGGCTCACTGGCCCACAAGCACCTCCCCGGGGGAGTTCGCTGGTGAAGCTGCACCTCTAGAAGGTTGCGCCTATTGACATTTAGCTAAGACTCGAAAGAAGTCCACCATAAGCCTTCAAGGGTCGTCTTCAAATCCGCGGCCATGAACCTATTTACTATGCCCAATTCTACAGCATTATTAAGCAGCATGGCGTAGAAGGTGGCCTAGACCATTTTGGGGGAGTTCGAAGTCGAGTGCATCCTCCTCCACATCGGGCAAGGAAAAGCTAGGACATAGGTCCCGATAATATTCTGGGAGCGGATGAGGAGGACGCGAGGCCCTCCTTAAATGCCACTTGAAGTTTTCCTTGACATGATCAGCCCTCTCTTCCGTGTCCCACAATGGGGGAAAGGCCATGACGAGGATGGAAAACTGTGACTCTCTCTAGAACTCTTATCTTCCTGTCTCTAAAAAGATTTGAGAGCACTTCTAAGTGATCTTTCGTAGGAATGCCTATAGAGGGTAATAAAGGGGGCTAAAGGGGGGGCACGTATTCCTAAGGTGCCCTCGCATCAATGCACCATTCAGCTCTCGCCACGTGGTAATGGATTACCTAATATCCGCCCAGGTGTCACCATCACAAAGGGTGCCCATCTAAGAGAATGACCATAAGGTCGTGCATTCGGGTCCTGGACCAGAGGACCGAGCCCCAAAAATGTCACATAGTCAGGCCTCGATAACTGGGCTGCCTTGTCAATGAAAGTAAGCAAAAACACCAAAGCTAAGGTAAAGCTCCCGCAAAGAAAGCCATCGTTTTATAACAAACGCTTACGAAGTACCAAAAAAAAAAGATTGTGCGTCGTTGAGGTCGTTGTTAGCCGAGCCTCACTCCTCACTACCATCACTGGATAGGGGGTTTGGTTGTCTAACCCCAAGCTCGCCTCCTCCTCTAAGTCGCTCAGTGCTTCCTATCAGTGGGCCTCCAAGATCCTGCCCCTATCATGCCCTACCCATGCCTGGAAGGTGCTCCACCCCAACTCTTTGAGAGCTTACTCCATTACCCCGATCATCCACCCACGCAAGACACCGACCTTCACGGCATCATTAAGGAGCATCGCCAGGAATACCACCTAGTGTGACTTGGGAACCTCATAATCCCGGGCATACTCCTCAGCCGCAGCAAGGACGAAGTCCAAGTATAGCTCTTCGTAATCGGACGATAGTGGACGAGGAGGAAACGCCACCTCCCTACGATACCACTCAAAATTACCCAGAACATAAAGCGTCATCTCGTCAGTCGTCAATGAGCAAGTGGATCCCATATTAGAAAGGGAGGACCTTTGGTGCAAGGGATATCCAAGGGCGTAGTGCAGATCAGGGTTCTGAGGTAACTCCTTTTTATACCCCAAAGTTGATGGGATCTCGTAATGCCAGCCAGCCGGGGAAACCCCAGAATGGCACTAACCATCAGCCAAATATCAGATCGGGAAGGGGTAACTGGCTAAGGACATACCGTTTCCCAATTTTCCACCAACCGTCGCTACGCCCAGACTGATCCACATTTCACCCGACTACTCGAGCGAGCCCCCCGTGCAGGTAAAATTAGGGGGCTAAATGATCCTGAAAACATGATTTTCTCTGGAAGGCCCAAGGATACCCAATTGTAGGACAGGCCCATCTAGGCATAGTGGGCCCAATGGGACCCTTGGGGCTCCCACCGGAGGCCCAAACGGAATAAACCAAACTGCATCCCCCTTTGGGGATCTCCAGCATGAATTTACCATCCTACCCCTTGTTACAGGAGCCATAAATACTCACCTGCCCACCTCGGGAAAGGGATTTACACTCTAACATAATTAACTCTACTCTCTCTCTTTACCGCATTTATCTCTCTCTTGTACCCTACTTTGACCTGACCGTTAGAGAGGCATTCCCCGGACCACAATCCGGGGGTGCCTTTTTTGCAGGTTTGACCAAGGAAAGGAGCCCACCAGCTGATCTGCACGTGCCATCACGTAAGCCCAAGCTCTCGTCCCACGTCACCTTCAACAAGGTACAGGAAGTTCCCGAAACAATTAGCAATTTTCGAAACTAATTTAATAGTTTGAAATTGTTCTCCTAAACTAAATGTTTCCTCATGATCTTTTATTGATAGAGCAACATTAAGATCAAACTTACTGATTTGATAAATTATTTCCACCTTTTGTTTAGAAATTTTCCAATTTGAAAAATCTATTTGACAACTAAGTTCTTTGCTATTGAGCACTTTCAAATTCTTACTACAACCCAAACTAAGATGATCTCTAAACCCAAAAGCGATCGGATTTACACTTGAACACTTAGCTAAGAGTCATGCACATTCAATCGGGGCCACTAGGACCACCCCATCAAGACCACCTAACACATACGGCTATCCAATGGACTTACTAGGGCTTACCAACAACTAACTAACGCTAGCAACGGCGTGACACTAACTAAATATGCAAATTTGGCTCTGATACCAGTTGGAGACGGGATGTACCTAGGTGAGTAGGGGGAAGGGCCTGGATGCGGACTTAATGCGAAGGGAGCAGAGTAACGAATTGATTAGGTTACGGTTCAACGTTATTCAACATGTCAATTCATCATGGTTATCTTAACAAGTCATGATGAATTGACATGTTGAATAATGTTAAACAATCACCTCATCTTCTTCCTGGGGCTTTTGAAGTGGGATGTGCTTGTAATAAAGTGGAAGGATGGATACCTGTAAAAACAAGTTAGTAGTAAAAAATTCTCTTTTTTTGAATGTAAGGAATGAGTAGGAAATCTATTTGTATATCATATAGGTTTTGGGCACATGGACTGCCAAATAGATCATAAGGTGAACGAACTGAGGAGGATGATGAATCTAATGAATTTGTATTGGATATTAACAATAATTGTTTTCATTTCTTGAGTAATTTAATCTCCTTGAGTGATTGGATTTCATCAAGCTCATTTGACGAGGTAGCTTAGTCCTTATTTTTTGAAATGCCTTCTTGTTTCTTTTTTGGAGTTAAATGATGTGGAAGATTTAGTTAGGAAGCTTATGTGATCCTTGCAAAAATTCTCTTGTTTAATAATAAGGTAAAGAATTATCTTTTTATTGAATAAATTCAATCTCAAAATTAAATGCGGATAAAATAGCTTGCCATCGAGCAAATATTTGTTTAGAAATAATATTTTGAACGTCTTTTAGAATAATTTCTTTTGCAGACTTGCAATCTATTTGAAGAAGAAACTTCTTATTGAACAAATCATCTTGAAATTTTGAAATACATAAAATGATTGACAAAATTTTGTTTTGTTTAAGTATACCGCCATGACCTATTTCTGGTGCATTGGTTTCAGCTATCATGAATGCATTTGAGTGTGGTATGCCTAGACATGGTAGGGCTTTCACCTTCAATTTGAGCTTTCCGATGATTTAGGAATCTTCTTCAGACCAAGGGGGGAATTTTTTTGTAATCGTATATATAAAGGTTCACAAAGGTTTCTTAATTTTGGGAAAAAGTCAGACGCATAATTAAGACATCCTAAGAATCATTGTAACTGAGTCTTATCTTTAATTTCGTCTGAAAATTTATCCGCAAATTCAACTGTCCTAAAAATCATAAATATCATGTCCTAAAAATCTAATTCTAGTTTGGAATAATTTCATTTTAGGTGCAGATACAACCAATCCATTTCTCTTGATAACGTGCAAAAAGGAATGAAGATGTTTAAAGTGTTGCTTAGTACTATTTGAATATACAAGGACATCATCTTTGTAAACTATTCTAAAATGAGTGTAAGGATTAAAAATATCATTCATAGTGTTTTGAAATTCTGAAGCTGCATTCTTTAGTCCAAATGGCATAACATTCCACTCACAAAGTCCAAACGAGACCGCAAAAGCCATTTTATACCGATATTCTTCTATAATTTGAACATGCCAAAAACCACTTTTTATATCGAATTTTAAGAATATATTTTTCATCATATAAACTCTTGCGTAACTCATGATTATTAGAAATTGGATATCTAATCCATTGTAATACTTTGTTCAATGGTCTATGATTGATAACTAAACGACGGACTCTGCTTGATTATTAACATAACATGCTGCACAACTCCAAGGAGATTTAGGTTGTCTAATTAATTATTTTTTTAATAATGTTTCTATTTCCTTTTTGCAAAATTCAAGGAGTTCTTTAGTCATTTGAACAGACCTAGCTTTAATTGGAATATTTTTCTTCGAGAAGTCTTTTTCATATAGGAGTGTTACTATATTCCTTTTTCTTTGCCGAAATGAATTAGGAAGATCAGAACATATTTCATTCTCAAATAGTTCTTTTAACTCCCCTATTTTCTTTTGAATAGAAGGTTGTTGTAGCTTTTCTTCAATCTTTTTATAAACATTTTTTTATAGAAAATGAATATTTTTTTCTTTTTATGAATAAGATTAATTTGTTTTGATATGGAGGATTTTTATAATAAACATAAATTGTTTTGATACACAGGAGTTATAAATTTCAATGATATTGTTTTTGCCATAATTTCTGTAATAACACGAAATTGATCTACTTTAAATGGATAGATTTGAGTAAAATAAAAGGGGTTCCAAAAACAACTTCATGGCCTATGTCTCTTACTAGAATAAAGGAGTTTTTAAAACAATATCGTTCATTACATATGTAAGCATTTGATAATTTATATTTTATTTGTAATGCCATACTGTTAGTGTTATGAAGGCGTTCTTTTGTTTTTTTCATAATATAGAGAGGGAATTTGTCCTCCCATGATACAATTTTGGTCCGCACTACTATCTTAAAGTGTAATAGTATTTAATGCAAAACTATCTTTGATTTTTATTGTGATACGAATATACTGTTTTTGAAAATTTATTTGGTTAACAATTGAAACAAATTGTTGATCCGTAGGACTATTGGAGGAACGTGGAATATCTTCAGGCAGAGTATTTGAAGGAGAAGGTTTGCTTTCTATTGATGTTAATCTTGTTTCTAACTCAAGATCTTTTGTTTGTAATGAACACTAATCTTTTCGTAAATTTTTAATTTGTTCCTTTAAAGTATTAATTTTTATTTTTAAGTCCTAAATATTAACTACCTTATTTAAAGTTTCAAGTGTCTTAAATATTTTTATTTATGCTTACCTTAGGAGAAGGCTCAAGAGAATCTTCGTTTATTAATATGCCCTTGAGTTTTTTTAAATACTCTTTTCTTAATTATACATCTTGAATTTGATCAATTAAACTAATAAAAATTCCTTTTCATTTTTATTAGTAGTTTTGACATTAAAAGAATTAGAACGTACCCCTGAAGACTCATTTCTTGATGGGTATTCGCGTGAATCATTCTCTAATTTCTTGATAGTGCTATCTTCATAATCGGATGAAGGCAACGAATTTTTCGATTCAATTGGGGTGTCTTTGAGCTCAAATAAGGAAATTATTTTTTCTTGAATTTCTGGATGATCTACACACACTTTATTCAGCTTCTTTTTAACATAACAATTTTTTCCCTAGTTTACCACATTTATAACAAGTATTGGTATTATTAATTTTCTTGTTTGTAGTAGTCTTTTTAGGACTTGATTTATTGTAGTTAGAACTGCGTGTATTAAATTGTCAGTGGAATATCTTGCTTGTAGTTTTAGTTCATTGCATAGAGAAATTCCTTCTTTTTTTATGACACTTAGTAATTGGTCGAATGTAATTTGTTCAAATGGAAATTAGTTCATTGCATTGTGAAAGTCCTTTTTTTCGTAACACTTTGTAATTGGCCGAATGTAATTTTTTCAAATGGAATTGGCCATTTACCAATAACTTCATTTAATTTATTAAATATTCTTTGAGAAAATAAATATGGTAATCCCAAAATAAATTTTTCTTTCCAATAAGGTTGATGACAGTCTTCCCTTTTTAATAGATATGTTAACAATGTATCTTTATACCAATTGTAATATTCAAGGGTTGGACATCTTAAATTCGTTAAAAGAATATCTGTTGCAGCACTAATATCCTTTGGACCAGCAAGAAAATTAGTAACAATAGTGTAAATCAATATTTCTATATTGTCATGTTGTCCTTGAGAATTACACGATTTCTTATTTTATTATATTATGTTCATCCTCTTGGATATAACTCTCTCACCAATTTTTGAGTACGCCAGTGAATCCAAAGGTTAATAAATCGAAAGGTTGTAAATTTGTTGCACATCTAGTAGTACACGTTGTGTAAGCAATCAACATTCTTTAGAGTATAACAAATATTTTGTAGACACTTTGGCCATCAATATTCCATTCATGAATTGAATCACCGGCAAGACTTTCAGTAATTATTGTTTGACCACTTTCAAGTTGAAGATCTGAAGGAGTTGGCTTAGAATAATATGGAAAATCATTTATATATATTTTATTAATATTTTTGAAATGTATGTCGTCATCGGAATGGGGTAATCTTTCTTCTAAAATGTTAACCATATTATTCTTATTTGGACTTTCCACTTCTTTTAATGTTTCATCTATTTTTGAAATTAAAGGAGCAATATTATCTAGTAGTTCTAATGTATTTGGACGTCTTATTTTACGTAGGGACTTTGCAATATCATCTAGAAAGTTTGGCTTATTCTTTTTATTATCATTATTGATATCTAAATTTTTCAATTTTTCAGTTAATGAAGCAGTTTCTTATTTTTTTTTCACGATTGCTTCAATTTGAGTGGAAACCATATTAACTTGTTGAGACATCGTATGTAATACTTGATTTGTTAATACACCTTTTTAATGTCATGTAAAAGTACTTGACTATTTTTCGGATAATTTCTTCCATTTTGAATGGAATTTCAGGACTATTACCTTCAGGAGATTAATGTAATTTATTCTAATGGAGGATTTATAGAAGTGACTACTTGGCCATTATTGAGTATCCATTTTTTAGCAAAATTAGTATTAGTATTTATATATTTAATATTAAATGGGTCTGGAAGATTGTGATTAGAGGCAAATATTGCCCACCACGTGAAGAAGGGAACATTGACTTTATCTTTTTCCATGAATGAATAACATTCTTGTCTTATGTATAATCTCTTTTGGCCTTATTTCTTAGTGAATTGAAATTTTGTCTTAAATAAGATTGAATTTTTTTTGAAAGGGCTTTGAAATGACATTGATTGAAGAAAATATTAGAGGTTGCATGGTTGAATATGTTAGTGAACCAATTAAAGAAGAAGCTTCAGCTATTGGTTCAACAATTGGAGCTTTATAATAAATTTTTTGAGAATCTTCTACTTTGTTATCTTTTTAAAAAAAAATCATAATTAGAGGACTTAGAAGGCATAGAATATGAAGATCAAGGAAGCTCAATATTTTCAGAAAATCTTGAAGATGAACCTTTCTGATGAATTGAATTAAACCTTATTAATATTCTACCATCGGGCTCTTCTATTATTTGTTGAATATTCCTTTCAACAATATTTCTTGGTGGTCTGGTATTTCAAATAATAAATTCTTGAGGAATAGTAATTTCATTCTGTTTTAATAATTTAGGAGTAAAAGTAGTAATATTATTTGATTCGACCTTTATTAATATTGTTTCATCTAAAATAGGTTTTAATATACATTTAGGATTGAGTTTGGATGATAATATTTTAAAATATGCTCTATAAGTAATAGCAAAATTTCTTGAAAGCTCACGAAATTGAATTTTTAAATTATTTTGAATATTAGGAAGATGAATAACTAATACTAAAGTATCTAAAGTCCAAGGGTCATTTAAATCTACTGAATAATTTGGATAACAGTTAAAATATATGCGACCATTGTAAATATTAGTTTGAATCACGGTTAATAATGAATCTTTGTAACGTATTAATTTCTTGTCTCTAAGGGCCATGAAAAAGTGACAATCTAACCCCGCATTTTATTACATACAACTGGGTGGACATTTCATTTGTCCACCCAGTCCCACCACAAAGCGTTTCAGGCAGCAACTACCTCTAAAAAAAAAATCGCAGGACTTAGTTTTTTTGAACTTGCCGTTTTCATTCTCTCTCATTCTCGCACTAATCTGTGGTCACTGCTGCAATTGTTTTAGTATTATGCAATTACTAAATGGTTGAGTTTGATCTTAATGTTGCTATTGATGTTGAATCTTCATCAAATGCAAATTCATCGCCAGGTTTGATATCGTTTTTTTTTCTCTGTTTTTGTGTTCGCATTTTGAAGTTATATGCATCGATTTTTGAATAGTTAATTTTGAGTTGTTTGAACTGATTTGCATTCGTTGCTGTATTGTCGTGATCTGACATTATAATGCAATTGTTCTTGAGTAGGTGATTTTGCGATTTGTTGCTCTGCATTTTGGCAGAATGTTTGATTGGTGTTTTTAGTTGTATTTTGTGTTAATTCCGGTTAAGATACAAGTGTGCAATAGTTTTTGGGTTTAATTGTTGAATATTATGTGAATTTTGGTTGGTGACATATGAGAAACGATTTCTCACCATTATGAGTTGTGTGCTCACTAAATATGGTCATTGACTCACTAATGGTATATATTTAGCTCACTAAAAAGAATATGTTGCCTTCAACTACAAAGTAGTTTTTTGTTTACTAAACGAAACGTTTGGCTCACTAGTATTGAACTCTGTGCTCACCGATTTTGCACTATAGGTTACCATAAATGTTATGGTTGTTTTCCCATACGATATTTTTATTGTTGCCGTCTACATATGAGAAACAACAACTCACCAATATGTGTTTTGTGCTCACTGAATATAGTCGTTGGCTCACTAATGAAATAACTTTAGCTCACTGAGATTCAGATTGTATGCATGAATCATTTATCAGTTTCTGTGCTCACCAAATGTAATTACTATATTCAATCTTGTGCCTATCATGGAACAGAATATGTTGCCTTCGACTACACCATATAGCATTGTCTGCTTACTAAGACAAGCATTTGGCTCACTGGAATGAAGCTTGTGCTCACCAATTTTACATTATAGCTCACCACAAAAATAATGTGTTTTTTTTTGCATATGATACTTCGTTTTACACATCTACATTAGATCATTGTGTTGCTGAGGCAGTTCATGTTGATGATTATGTTAGGATTTTGTGTAATCCTACTGGTGGTTCAAAGGGCAAAGGCATGGCTTCTGATGATGGTAATGGTGTTGGTGATGTATCTAACTATGTTGTGATTGATAAAGAGAAATGTGTAGATGGTGAAGAATGTGTTGTCGAAGTGAAGGAATGTGAAGAATCAGAGCTGATTGGTGGAAGGGTCAGCTCTCTAGATGTTGCATTTGAGGCATACAACGAGTATGCTTTCCGTAAGGGGTTTTCCATTAGGTGTGACAAGTTACGAAGGAGAGAGGGTTCACAAGAGGTTCGTTCAAGGGAGTTTTGTTGCAACAAACAAGGTGTTAAAAGGTGCTCGGGAAAAAAGACAAGACATTTACAAAATATAGCCAGAGGTGTAATTGTAAAGATATGGCTATATTTTACATTGAACCAAATGGGGAATGGGTTTGTAAGAAGCATGAAATGGTTCATAATCATGAACTGCTTTT
The DNA here is from genome assembly GCA_017589665.1 of Selenicereus undatus. NCBI lineage: Eukaryota > Viridiplantae > Streptophyta > Magnoliopsida > Caryophyllales > Cactaceae > Selenicereus > Selenicereus undatus. The sequence continues at coordinate 61,108,171 of JACYFF010031954.1, forward strand.
GGAAGATGAGGTGCATAAGTTGAGGTCACATAAAAAAAGTCGAGAAAGCTCATGTAGACTTTTTTCAAAAGATGAGGAGAAATGGTATGAAAGTTTCGCATGCGTATCGGCTTCTAAGAAATGAGGTCGGGGGTTCACCACCACTTGGTTTTAGTGAGAGGGATGCGTACAATAGTGTTGTAAATGAAGTCAAGAGGACTTTAGATGGGGGCGATGCCAATCATTTGATGTGTGTTTTAGAAGTTAATTGGATGAGGACGATTGTTTGATGTTCTTCTTTTGGAAAGATTCACAAATGAAATGTGATTACTTGTTGTTTGGAGATCTCCTTGTATTTGACAAGACATATAGGACCAATCGTTATGAGATGATATGTGCACCTTTTGTTTGTATGAATTATCATGCAAAGAATGTTATGGTGGGTTGTGGGTTTTTTATGAATGAGAAGATTGAGAGTTTTGTGTGGTTATTTGAAACATTTTTTGAAGTTATGAGTAATGTGCAACCGAAAACTATGAAGACGGACGAAGCATTTTCTATGGGAAATGCTATTGAAAAGGTGTTCCCCTTAGCAAAGCATAGGTTGTGTACTTGACACATCTTGGAGAATTCAAAAAAGAATATTGGTCATCTTAGAGTATTGGGCGGATTTGTTGATAAGTTTAACCATGTTTGGATGAGATGTGATACAAAAGCAGAGTTTAACTTTTGTTGGCAGAGGTAATCCCTGTCTCTGTTTGTTGTTTTTTAATGTGCTCACTAAGTTATTGCTTTATGCTCACTATTTTTTAGTATCTGCTCACCCAGGTTATATGTTTTTACTTACTAGACTATACCTTCTGCTCACCATGGTTACATTTTTCTGTTCACTAATTTATTATTTTTTGGTAACTGGTTTTGTGTGTTAAGCTGGTTGAAGAGTATAATTGTGCTAAAAATGCTTGGTTGGTTACATTGTTTTGGTTGAAAGAAAAATGGTGTCCAGCCTATTACAATGATGTTTTCTCTAGTGACATTTTATCGTCACAAAGAAGTGAGTTGACAAATGCTTCTTTGTCAAAGAGAGTCAATGCCACTTGCGGTTTGTTTGTTTTTTAAAATATATTTTGTGACGTTCTTACTGAGTGGAGGATTAAGGAGAAGGATTAGAATGTGAAAAATAAGGATGGATTTCCCGAGATGTACTTGCCACATGTTAGCATTTTGCAGCATGCTTCAAAGATCTATACGAACAATGTGTACAAAGTGTTTGAGAATGAATACATTAAAGAGAAGGGTGTTGTCAAGATCTTCTTAGCTCAAGTGAAACCCCCTATGGTGCAGAGCATACATATGTTGTGTATGAGAATCGCCTTTCGAAGAAGTTTGGGTTTGTGGTTAAGTTTACTCTACCAGACCATAATATTGTTTGTGATTGTAAAAAGTCCAGTGAGAGTGGCATTCTTTGTTGCCACTGTTTGCGTATTTTCAATGTTCATTGTGTGCCTAAAGTCCCTGATCAATATATTTTGAAACGATGGACTAGGCTAGCAAGACTCCCATGGGTTGTAGAAGAAGCTGTAAGTAGTAATGCATTTGGTGTTTCCGATTCCATATGGAGGGTTCAGATGCATAGGCAGTTTGAAGCTTTACTTCTTGCCAGTGAATCAAATAGTCAAGCAAGAAAGCTATATGAAGAAGCCTTTACCAAGCTGAAGGGTGATGTTGGTGTTGTTGTGGGTTCTGTTTATGTTTCTGACACTGAAAATGATCAACAGTCTAGTGGTGGTAACAAAATCATTGGTAATCCTAAAGGTTCAAGGAAGAAAGGTGAAAGGAATGTAAGGAGGAAGAGGACGTTGGAGAAGATATCAAACATTGTTAGATCAATGAAGGCAAGATTTTCTTCAAAAAATGGAGATGTGTCTCAACATCAGGTAAAATTCTATTGATAATTCGATTGAATAAGCTATATTTCTTATCGTAATATCCTTTTGGAGTTTTCTGATTTTGCTGCAAATACTAGTAGAATTAATATGTGCTTTTGGCTCACTAAATGGTTTGATACACTAACTAATATATGGGTTCCGCTCACTAGAAGTTTGTATTGGCTCACTATGCTTTCAGTTCTCACACTGTTACTCTTACACGTTGCACTCATTATATTTATACGTTGGCCCACTAAGTACATATATATGCTCACTACAAATACGTTTTTGCTGTAGTGGTTTAGGTTGTTGATGCAGGTTCATCTAATGCACCAGTTGCATCTAATCCAGCAGTAGACTTTAATGAAATGTATAGAGTTTTTAGCTTGATTTTTGATGAAAGGTTGAGGCAAACAAATGGGGATACGATTCCTAGCAATCAGTTGAATCCTGTTTCTGAAGCTGCTAGCATTCAAGGGTAATACGCTCACTATTATAGCGTGTATGCTTACTTAAAATATTTATTGGCTCGCTAATATAATGTTTCTGCTCACTACATTTAGACATTTGGTTCACTAAAGTTATGTATATGGTTTGTTATTTTTTGATACAGGTTACGTGGGAATCAAGCATGAAATTTTGCTATGGTGATAGAGGCCATTGGCTTCTACCATTAACGATTCTTTTTCCCAGCTGGGCCATTCAATAGTATGACTTGAACAAATACTTTAAATGTAAATTTGTATCTTGAGTAATAGAGCTCGAATGTGTCTTCTTTTTTATTATGATGTTTTAATGTTTTTGTGTTTGAGAATTGTTTTTTTATTTGAACTTTAAGTAAATGATACCGAATAATTTTGAAGGTTATAATAGGGTGAATACTTTTGACATGCATAATATGTTGCTCACTACTGAAGATTCATAGCTCACTAGTTTCATGTTTTAGCTCACTATTTTCTACAAAACTATTGTAATATGTTTGATGACTTCACATTACAACAGTATAGCATTGTATGACAATTACATGTTGAACACTTTAATATTTGACTTAACATTATAAAGAAAATATCATTATAGTTTGATTCTTCATTCATTTATAGAATTGAGCATAGTAAAAGATATAGCTCACTGCATTTGTCTTCTAGCTCACTAGAATTTGACATAGTAATCGATAAAAATTATCCAATAGTGAATGTTGTTTACTAGTACTTCACCATGATTAAAGGTAAGCATATTAATAGTCTAACTTAAAATTAGTTTAACTAAAAATTAGACTGTAAACATAAGTTTCTAAAATTAGTCTAACTTAAAGTAAGGCTGATTAGTCATGCTGTTGGCACTTGAGGTTGGGCTGATTTTGCATTCGGTTCTGCTTGTTGTTTATCATGGAACTCTTTTGCGAGCCTCTTCACCCTATTCTTATATATGTTGTCTTCATTGTTGATGATTCCATAGCAGTGCCATGCTCGCATTACATCAAGTAGATTTTTGTCCTACAAACAAAGCACACACAAAAGAAAAATAAACCATTAATAGGTGTTGTATTTATTTTGAACATATTTTTGTAGAGAACATATTTTTGGTAAACTTACTTCATTTTTCTTGAAACCACAATTCCATTTATCTACTCCTCCAAAATAAGACTCCATGTGCCTCATGCAAAAAATTTCACAGTCTGTGCCATTATCTGTTGTCCTCCACTGCATTCTCATTCGCACTAGTTTTATGTTTTTCATAATTTCATGTTTGGGGTGGCCAACACTCTCTTGAAGAAATCTGCCAAAAGATCTTGTCTGTGTACAGTAAATAACTTTATTGACAGGAACAAGCACATAATTCACATCTCACTAAAATGAAAATATGGCTCACTACAATATAGGGTACAACTCACTATAAAACAAAATAAGAAGAGTTGAGGTAAAACTGTCTTGGATGTATTAGTCAACATCAAAGTATACGTGTCATGGCTCACTATATTCAAGCCATAGCTCACTAAAATATAGGGGACAACTCACTGGAGCATGTATATGTTGACAGCCACTAGCACATAATTTACACCTCATCAGATTTTTGTCATGGCTCACTACATACAAGCCTTAGCTCACTACATTATAAGACACGACTCACTAGCATTCATATGTTAACAAGAACAAGCACATAATTCACAGGTCACTAAAATGAAGATATGGTTCACCACAATATAAGGTACAACTCACCATAAAACAAAATCAAAAGAGTTGAGGTAAAAGTGCCTTCGATGTATTAGTCAACATCAAGGTAAACGTGTTTACTGTAAATTTGCAGACAAAATCAGGAACAAGCACATACTGCTCACTGGTTATGTACGTTTGCTCACTAACATTAGGTTTAAGAAGGTTTAAGGTTCTCAGCATACCTCTTCTGAGAAGTGTTTGATGCATCACTACCAGATCTCTTCTTCGCTGCTAATGAATGCTGATCTTCCATCTGCAAACATTTGAAAAATGCGATTATGAGTGTGCGATTTTGTTAAAACCTAGAATGCCAAACGAATTCATCGTTTTGTTTCGATCACGCAAATAAATTTCGTATCTGCTAAAACTTACGTCGAATTTGTTGTCTTCAAGCTTCAGTGGTGATTTTCCAAAGATTTCTTGCTAGAATCGGTAAGCAAAGGTAGCATAATTTCGCCAATTCAAGCACGAAGTTGAGTGGGTTTGGGGAGAGAGAATGTGAGCGGAAGTTCTTGGGTCGCAGTGATTTGAAGCTGCAGTTATGAGCTTTTATTTTATTTTTTAGGCGGCGGTTTCTTCACTTTATGCATCGTGGCACGCCAGTTAGACAATGGGTAGACCCAGTTGTACAAATGCAATTGTACAACCGTTTGGACGATATAAGAATTGTAATCTTATTAAAGATTTCAGTGCAACTTGAATCATACCAAAATGAATATATCTATATTTCTCATTATATTTTTAATAGCAATTTTAGAAACTAATTTAATAGTTTGAAATGCTTCCTCTAAACTAGACGTGTGCTCATGATCTTTTATTGATCGAGCAGCAATGAAATCAAACTTGCCAATTTGATAAATTATTTTTGCCTTTTGTTTAAGAATTCTCCAATTTGAAAAATCAACTTGACAACTAACTTCCTTGCTATTAACCACTTTCAAATTCTTACCACTACTTAAACTAAGACGATCTCTAAACCAAGAGGCCATCACCGTTTGAACACTTAGCTAAGAATCATGCACATCCTATCGAGACCACTGGGACCCCCCCATCGGGGCCACCTAACACATACGGTTGACAGGCGGACTTACCGAGACTGTCCAACAGTTGACCAACACTAGCAACGGCATGATACTAACTAAATATGCAAACTTGGCTCTGATACCATTTGGGGACAGGATCCACCTAGGTGGGTAGGGGTATGTCATACCATTAGCGCTATTGAGACGTTCTTTTGCTTCTTTTTTTTTATAATATAGAGAGGAAATTAGTCAGTCCCTAATGCAATTTTGGTCTGTACCACTATCTAAAAGTGCAATAGTATTTGATTCAAAACTATCTTTGATTTTAAAAGTGATATGAATATACCATTTTTGAAAATTTATTTGGCTAATGATTGAAACAAATTGTTGTTCTATAGGACTGTTGAAGGGAACTTAGAATATCCTCAGGTTGAGCATTTAAAGGAGAAGGTTTGGTTTTAGCGCCCCCCCCCCCCCAAAAAAAGGACAAGGTTTGGTTTCTATTAAAACTAATCTTGTTTCTAATTTAAGATCTTTTGATTGTAATGAACACAAATATTTTTGCAAATTTTTAATTTGTTCCTTTAAAGTATTCATTTCTATTTTTAAGTCCTGAATATTAACTACCTTTAAAATATTTGAAATTTCACGTATTTCAAATATTTTATTTATACTTGCTTCAGGAGGAGGCTCAAGAGAATCTTCTTTTATTAATATAACCTTGAGTTTTTGTAAATTTTCTTTTCTTAATTCTACATCTTGAATTTGGTCAATTAAATCTAATAAAAATTCTTTTTCATTTTTATTAGTAGTTATGACATTAATACAATTATAACATATCCTTTAAAACTCATTTCCTTATGAGTATTTGCTTGAATCATTTTCTAAATCATGGATAGTGTTATCTTCATAAATGGATGAAGATGATGAATTTTCCGATTGAATTAGAGTGCCTTTGAGCTCAAATAAGGAAATTATTTTTTTCTTGAATTTATGGATGATCCACACATATATCATTCAACTTCTTTTTAACATTACAACTTTTGCATAATATCCTGGTTTACCATATTTATAACAAGTTATTGGTATTAATGATTTTCTTTTTTGTAGTAGTCTTTTTAGGGCTTGATTTTTATAACAAGTTAGAGCTATGTGTATTATATTCTCTTTTTATAAACTTGAGTTTTTTTTTCGTTTTTCACAGATAGGGCTTCTAATTTTGGAAGGCAAAAGGCTTCACAAAAAGAAACCTAATTCGTTTCACTTAATTCGTTTCACTTAGCGACTTTGTCAGTGGAATATCTTGCTTTTAGTTTTAGTTCATTGAATAGAGAAATTCCTTCTTTTTCGACAAAACTTAGTAATTGGCCAAATGTAATTTGTTCAAATGGAATTGACCCTTTACCAATAACTTCATTTAATTTATTAAATAGTCTTTGAGAAAATAAAGATAGTAATCCCGAAACAAATTTTTCTTTCCAATAAGCTTGACAACAGCCTTCCCTTTCTAATATGTTAAAAATGTATCTTTATAACAATTATAATCTTCGATGGTTGGACATCTTAAATTTGTTA
>JACYFF010031954.1:61129887-61184522 GCA_017589665.1 Selenicereus undatus
TCTTGTTTAATTTGTGAGTTTATTTACAATTTCAATTACAAATTTAGTTAATTTATGGGTTTAACTTTAATTCTAGGTCAAAAATACATATATATTTTCGACCCCCCTCTCAAAAGTTTCTGGCTTCGCCACTGCTATCGACTATTGGAAGGGGTTTACGAAAACCCTAAAGCAGCTTCGTTGTACACAGGAAAAACAGGTAAAATTCCAGGAGGAAAGCATAAGGAGAGAGAAACCTGTAATAGTTCCATGGACGACAGTGCCGTTCTTGAGCTCAATTGAGACAGTCTCGTTGTTTAATTTCATCAAGAACCTGTTTCATGAATGAAGATTGAGAACCAGTAACTTCATAGTTCATACACAGGGAGAGAACAAACCGAATATGAATATAAGTACAGAAAAACGAAAGAATGAAATGCAAGTGAAGAGAGTCCTACCGCACGAGCTTCATCTTGCCGAGAAGAGTGAAAAGGGAGACTCTGCTCTCTGGCGCTGTCTAGGGCTTCAAGCTAAAGCTGATAATGAAACTATGAAAGAGAGAGCCACGCGGTCAGTGAGCGGGTGAGCAACAATGTTTTGTACTTCACACCGAGCAGTTTACCAAGCCTTAGATTTCCAAATTTCAAGCAAGTATTCAGAACGTGGTTTCGGTTACAATATGAAAAATTTGTTATAATGTGTAAACTACGTTTCATGTTATGGTGAAAATGCAATTTGGTCATTTTAAAAACCTTTCTAATGAAACCATTTCGTCACAGATCGGCCACATTTCGAATCCATAATTTCAAGTAAGGCAATTTGCAGTCAAAGTTATTGAAGGGGTGACACCAAATTCTTCAAGATGAATTCCTATAGATTTGCCCCGATAGGTATGACAAATCTCTTCAATTCTTGTGTGTTGTGTTTAAAAAGGTGCACACGTGACGCGCCTAGGAGCACAAAAACCCGAAGCCCACATCGTTGCGCCTTGGAATGGGTTAGGCGCAACCCATTCTTTAAGCGCGGTCTTTTTGGGACTTTTTTGGGCTTCTGGGTCAAGCGCGAGGCATGCGCTTCGTGCGCCTTATGGATATTAATTTGCCGTTTGAGGTAAGTGTTTCCTGCTCCTTTCTCCTTTCATATTTCCATCATCATCATCCTCATCCTCCTTTTTTGTGAGTCGACAACCATGGAAGTGGTTTTCTTTTCTCTCCTTTTCGTGTTTTTTTTTTGCTTCAAGATGTCAAAAATGCTACTCGGGTGGCTGCTACAGTGCTAATCCATACCCCCTTCTTTTCTTCTCTTCTTTTTTTCTCTCTCTCGAATTGTTGAATCCACCCTTCTTTATCGACCCCTCTGGGCAGCTGGGCCTCTTTGCCTGACAGTAGTTAATTGGGCCAATTCAACTTACCATATCCCCCTCCCCACTTTTTCCCTTGTTTCCTTCGACTTCAGAAGGCTTAATTATTTCTTCTTTCATAATGAAGGTCTCAAGCTTTCAATTTAATTTAAATGTTTTATGTTTAAACTTTTAATTATATATTGATGTGTTTAATTGGTTGTTTTTTTTTTGTTGTTGAAAATTGTAGTGAACTCATTTGTGGTGTTGATTTTGGATTTGAATGGATGATACAGCCGGTACTCTTACGAGTTCGATCACCTCTAGACCTTTAGATACGGGAAGGAAGTATGTTTGACAAGATGAAACTAATAAAAATAATTTCTAAGCGTAGTGGATCAACAAGGACTAGCACCGCTAAAATTTCAATAAGGAACCAAGGAAAAACCCCCACTCATGCCTCTGGACTCTGGTTCTAAATCTTCCTAGGCTCGTACTCAATTGTTTGATGAAGATGAGGAAGAGGAATTTGAAGAGGAAGAGGAAGAGGAAGAGGAAGAGGATATTGGGGATGATGTTGAGTTGGTGGATGATGATGAAGAGCATGTGGTGTTATATGATGATGACGATGCTTTGTTTACCTTTAGAGCAATTTATGAGCTACTTTGCTTTTTGTGCTATGTGTTTTATGCCTCTCCTTCTATGGCTATGCTAGTGCATGCCTTTCAAGACTTCTGCCATCTTATGGTGTGTGTTTGGAGACACTATGATGTTATGTTATCGTGTTTTATGACTATTTGCAATGTTATTTATGGTTATCTTGACGTTTAATCCCTTACTTGATGTCATTATCTTGCTTATTTTCAAAGAAATATGGTTTGGGAATGATTTTGGAGCATTTTATAGCCAAAGAGCTCCCCGCTTCTGAAAAGCCCGCGCCTTCGCCTCGAAGCCCGCCCCTAGGATCCTTTGCGCTTTTTGCGCCTCGAACTTTTTTAATCTAAGCTTGTGTGTGGTTGAATATAAGAATAAGAAAGATGCTGACTTGATGAAGGAGCTAGCTATTTCGATTAATTTGAATATAGCCACTTGCTGGTTGAAACTGAAAAAGTTTGAACTGGTTAAAAATCAATGTGATTGGTTATGAAATTTGACTTGTTTAATGCCAAAAATCGTTTTCGGAGAATCCAAGCTCTACAAAATATTCCATTGAGGGAACAGGCTTGTCAAGACCTTCTTCTTGCTATTCTGTTTGACCACAATGAAGAACTAAGGAGGGAATGGAGAAGAGGTGCACCACTAGTTGTGAGATGTTGTGATTTTTGCTAAAGATAAAGTTTTACTGCAAATGCACAATTGTCAATCATAGCACTTGAGGGTCGACCCATAGAGATAGGTATAAAACTAGGTCACCTATTTTGACTGAACAAGCACTAATAAACTAAACTAAACACAAAGGAAGGAAAATAATAATAAACTAGCAAATAACAAAATGCTATGTATCTACATTACACAAATCACAAGTAAAAATGAACAAAAGCTAGAGGTAACATGCTAGGAGTCACACAAGTCATTGAAATGGAAACACTTGCCCACTTCTACCATCAAATCCCAAATACTGATCCTACAATTTGCATAAGACAAAAGATAAATCTCATTCTTAATGTAAATAGGATGAACAGAAAGGAAAAACAACAACAAATGACGTGAAGGACTGGAATTAAATCAGAATAGGGATAGAAATGGAGGAAAGAGATTAAATCTTGGCGACACGAATCAAAGGGAAGGGAAAAGGAACTTCACTAGTAAGCAAATAATCACAACCTAGGTTTGGAAACTAAGCCCAGAATAGAACAATAACAAAATCAAAAATCAATCATCAAAGTCGAACTAAACAACTCAAATGCCTCCCTAAATACTTGCAAGTTCCAAGTCTGAACCGAAATTCAACAAATCAAACAAATCTCAAATTAAATACATGAATTTCTGACATCTTACACTATAAAATGAGAGGAAGGAAAAAAATTATTGATAAAAAAAAACCTAATCTCCTACCTACTACTTTCTATTCAGCTGACCCTCACTCTAATTATAGCCCTGAATTCAAGTCCTTGTTGTTAATTGCCTTAATTAATCTTGTAATTGCTTGCCTTCAATAAGAAAAAAAACGAATGAAGAATTGATGAGGATGAATGATGAGAGAGAAACATAGGAGAGGGGCTTTGAAAATGGGTTGCTAAGATGAAAAGTATGAATGAGGTTGGGAGTCGAGTTTCTAGGAAGCGAAGGAAAGGAAACAAAATGGGGGGAAAAAGGAGTAGTCTCACGCATGCCACATGGTTGGGCTTAGGAATGAGGGGGAGTTTTGGGCTGTTGGGTCGTGGGTTGGGGCAATGAAAGAAAAGATTGAAGGACGTAGATGGGTAGCACAGCAGGGCCAAACTGAAACAAAAAGAACACGCCTAGTTGAGGAGAAATGAAAGGAGAGAGCCAAGGAGGAGGGAAGCCAGGCTCGGGACTGGGGCACAGCAAGTGTGAGAACAGATTATGGGCCTCGGGAGATGCTCGTTTCATGAGCTGGGCCGCCTAATTGGGCTGCCAAATTAAGCTTTCTTTTTCTTCTTTGTTTTCATCTTCAACTTGATCCAACCCTTAGTCTTAATTGAGCAAATTATTTATTTTTCTCCAAACGTTTCCAATTCCTACAAAATAAACAAAAATATATTAAAATATTAATTTAATGATTTATTTTGAGCAAACATTAGATAATAAAATGGTATAAAATATCATAAAACATGAGAAGATGCCACAAAAATAGGTTAAGAATAGGCTTGATAATCGTTGTGCAAAGCCCTCCCTAGTAGCTGGTAAGGGTGTTTCTTATCCTTTGAAACTAGGTATTCAATTTATTCATTTCTTAGTTGCATTAAAGATGCTAAGCTTGAACCTACAACATTTAGCAATGGACGAGGATATAGGCTCCTTGGTGGAGAGTATCCATAGTTCAATCAATGAGAAGAGGGAATGATTAAGATCCCAACATACAAATGAATCAAACTAGCACCTTGACCAAGCTGCAATTGACATTGATTTGTCTGCAAAAACACAAGAAAGGGAGTTAAGGAAGTTAGGTACTAGCTATCAAGGAATAGGCTATGATGCAAGGTCTTGTACGGAGGATTCAAATTTTGAAACCGTTTGGGAGTCCAAGAAAGTTTTTACTAGTAAAGAGCTGTCACAGTAAAAGAATTCAAAGATAGCCCGCACCAAAAAGAATTCAAACATGGCCATGACTATGGTTTAAAATTCAACAAAAAGAGTGGACAATGGGGACAGGGCAAGTAGTGGTTCTAACCCAAACCTTGTTGTGGGAAGCAAAACATTTGACTCCACATTGACTACTTTGACATGTGTTGATGAATTTGAATGACAGAAATTATATTCCAACCGTCAAGAGAAAGAGCAAAAAGCCGCACTTAGAAATCTCTTCGCCTATCGCAAGCAACTTATGGAACAATTGAGGCAGGAACTGAAGTAGAGTTTTTTTATAAGCATGCAAGGCCTTATATGGTTGTTCATAAGCAGGCAAGGACAAAAGACTCAATCATAACAAGCGAAGAACATTGCACCAAACATCAACAAGTCTGCTACCATGGAGGAAAGGTATGAATCTAAATTATTTACATGTAACATAGTTCTATGGTGGAGGGAGGACTATACTGATAGAAAGCGGTTCAAGTGATGGATACACAATGTTTGTGAGCAAATTGATCATGACACTACTAACAACACTCTATATAGAAAGAGAAAATTTGGATTGTCGAGCCTAGATAATGCTCAATTTAACTATTAGAAGCGAATCCTTCAGCAATGTGAACAACTTGGGGGTTGTAATATTTTTTGCTATAATGTAACCATGCTTTCTAGGACAATATCTGATGTGACACCATCTTTAACCTAACAGCAACTACTCTTTTAAAGCTATAGTACCATAATATAATGTATTACCCATTTGAAAAAAAAAATATTTTACCAACTCTTGAAATTATTTTCCCTTAAGAGTTAGGGCCTATTTGTTTTGAGTATGAGCAGATTGAAGCAGGCTAGAGCAGATAACATATTTAACATATTGAAAGCGAACAAGCTTTCCTCCCTTGGGGTGCAAAATTAGAGTTCAACCTCTACTGTAATTAAACAACTCAAAAAAAGGATAAATATATTTTTTTTTACAGAGATTATCATGCAAACTTGTAATAAATAAACGCCAATCATTCTTTGAAAATAAATTATAAAAATATAATACTATCTTTCACAATAACTTATATTTAATCTCAATTAACAATTTGTTTTTATTGCTTCAATTCATTTTGGTAGTTAATTAACTTTGTAGCCTTTTCTAAAATATTCTTCCATGTGTCACTTTTTCCATTTTTAAGCATGACACATATTCAACATTTTTTCTTCTAAACATTCAACTTCATTTGATTTAGTGCTTATAAAATGTATAAATATTTATATTTTTAAAATTATTTAGGATTAACCATGTGATCTCCCTATAGATGGTTAAATCTCTTAAATAGATTAGACTCTGATACCAATTGTTGGTCCCAACGTAAGTTAGGGCAACTTAGAAGATGGAGTGAATAGGGTGATAGATAAAAATAGCAAGCTAAAGCTTTGACATTAAACAAGTAAACAAGTGTAGGTCAAGGACACTAAAGTAAAGGGTCAACAACACTTAGCAAAATATAATGTGCAAGAATTTAAAGCACGTGTTGTTTGTTAACAAAGTTCATACAACCAATTAGGCTAGTCTCTGCCTAAGGCTCCCCATTAGACTTTCGACCACTTTTATTAATCTCCCTTAAGACTATAAGTGGTTAGCATTCATTCAAGAATCTTGCACAATAGACCCTTCAAGTCACACTTGGAGTGGTTTTGTTTGAGACACCACTTAAACAAGACAATCCTACTTGGCCTCTTGTTTTTGAGTTGAGTACTCCCAACTCTTGGCCGTAGAAGGAGTACCTATCCAAATTGCATCTTGGACATACAACTTCCCCTAAGATGCCCCATGTGGAGGACAACATACTTGCTGACCTTCTTGGTTATAAGAAAACTCTCATGACTCTCTTATCTCAGAATGATTATAAGGGGCATAGTAAGATTTACGATATGTTCAATACAAATATTACAATTGAGAGGACTTATAACTTTTTTGAATATCCTTGAAAGTTCTACCCTTCATCTTCAGCTTGGTCATCTATTGATAGACATCTCATGACAATAGGACCACTAGTGATGAAAAAGTAGTTGTTAGAATGAATAGAACATTAACAGAATGTTCTCTCTAACGACTATAAGCTTGTTCAGGGTCCTTGATCTTTATCTCACATAGCTTTTTGTCTTGAAAATTGTAGCATCATGTTTTGGCTTTTTCTTACTCTAGAGTGCAAGCTTTCGAGTATCATTAAATGCATAAGCAATTGGTTTCTCTATTTGCAAAGGCAAAGAGTTCCCTTGTAGTATGTTGCAACTGACATTTAATGCAATTTTGTCTAAGGCTGCCCCCAAAAGCTAATCCTGACCTTTTCTAGAATTGGAATGTATTTGAAGTTGTTTTCTTTGCTTTGACAAAAATGCAGCTTGCTTTTTTTGTGATTTCCAAAAGTAAATTTGCATTTTAATCATTAAACATCTAGTAGTATTTACAAGATAATTAGTCTATTGAATTAGGATTAATTTGCAAAAGTTTAAGCATATTAAGCAATTTGCATAGTTCCAAAAGCATATAATGCAGCCAACAAAGGGATAATGTAACTACCCATAATTTTGTGCTATATTATGCCAATGTTGAAATGCGTGTTACTCTTATAGTTTGTAACTACATAGTGAAACACAATTTCTAGTTTCATTGATCATGGTAAATGTATCATCGAAAATCATCCAATGCACTTTTTTGAGTTGTCACCGGACAAAGACTGATTTGTGTAGTCCTCTGACATGATTGTCAAAGTCATTTCCATAGAAGTTTTCAGGAACACTAGAATAAACTTCGAAATTTGAAAACATGCAGTGACCTAAGAACTTGATATGCTTATCACATGCAAACATATATGCATGTTCTAACAAGGTTAGACTTATATTAAGGAGACAACAAGATGTATATGCCAAAGCCATACAGGTGAAGAATATCATGATCTCGCTTGGTTTGTTGGGCTCACTAAATATAATTAGGCATATCTCTTGCATAATATTAATACTCAAGTGGTTCATCATCATTTGATTAACTAAATAATCTTATATGCGTATTTGAACTATAGAATGAGTGTCCTCAACAAGATCCCTTGAGTGTAGGACAATGTGAGATGACTTTGGGTGCACGTCAAGGTTAGGCTACTTTGAGTTCAACTCAAATTCTAATATAAGTTCATTGTCTCCGAGCTTAGTAAATCATACAATGATATTCGTTAATTCAAATATATTTTAAATAACACTTTAGGGCTATATATAGAGGTTTATAATTGAAAGCCTAGTATCCCAAAGTTGATATCAATGATATATAACTAAGTTCGCTATTGAGCACATGTCAATGTCCACACAACTCTAGGTACAACTTATGTAGCGTTTGGTTGAAAGTAATGCAATTATTATGGAATGGAATCAACCATGTAATGCAATTGTTAGTGTAATGGAATGGAATAATAATTGCATTACAATGTTTGGTTACAAAATTTTTACAAGTGTAATGGAATGAATTCATCTACAAACAATACTTAATTTTACACGTGACGTGAAGTATTTGCAATTCAGTTCGCATTTATTTTTACCTATTTTAATTATTTGTAGCTTCGTTGATAAATATCATCAAATATCTTATCATCATGATTACGATGTTTCGCATGAGACTTACATCACTCCATTTCTTATAGATTACAATAATGTAATATTGTTCAAGTTTACCAAGTAGAGAGATGATGATGATGATGATGATGATGATGATGACGTGAGAGAGAGAGAGAGAGTGAGACATGATGTCTGGAACATACAAAAATACAGTTACAATAATACGATCATGGTCTAGGTTCAACTTTATCTGATATGGAGAGGAGAGAGAGAGAGGTGAGTGGGGCTTCAAACCTTTAAAAAAATAGTGTCAAAGTAATAAGAGAGGGGAAGTAGAGGAGAGACAATGGAGATAAGAGAGAGAAAGTTTCAAAATATAATAGCATATAGTTGGATAGATTTTGATTCAAAGGTATGCAATCAAAATTGTTTAGGAAAAGTCAAGTAATTGTAATTGCGTAGATTGAGGTAAATGTAATTACAATGCAATCTTGATTACATTCCTTAATGGTAACCAAACATGGTAATGGAATCATCATTACCATTTTGATTGCATTACCACTTCAATTACATAGAACCAAACAAGCCATTAGGGTCATAAAAAAAGATTATTATTTTCGAGTTCAGTGATCTCAAAATAAATATAACTCATTTTGCTATCACTATAATTAAGCTATGTATTATGTGCATTGTGCAATAGTCACCAAGAATATTATGTACATATCATATAAATTCAATAATCAAGAAAAACAATGAGCAAATGATATAGATTAGTTCACTTTACAGATAATCACTCTTAATGGGGTTGACATCATTAAAATCAATATTTTCTTAATTGTCACATTAAAATAACATTTCTACTTTTTGAATTATTTTGTATACATTATTTACAAATAAAAGTAAGAACCAAGAACCATGTAGTTCTTCTTAGTTTCCTAACTATGGTGAGTAGATGCCACTAGGAGTTTTCATCAAAGTTTACTTCATCTATTGAGCCATCAAAATCTTATGATTCCATGATGATAGCATCTGAGATCCTTACCATGGTTGACCTTAACTTCTAAGTAACTTGTGACGCAAACATGAATATAAGGGGTATCTTCGACAATCTGCCCCTTTTTATGGGAAGCAAGCCTAAGTTAACTTTGCTAATTTTTTTATTCATTGTTATTAATAATTTAAGAGCAATCTTTATGATAGAATGAGGGAAATGCAAATAAAGGAGTGTCTCTATTATTACACTTTTACTCGCCTAACTGAGAAGATCTCTTTTGTCTTTTAGGTACTTAAAAACGCATTTACTAATTGCTACATATGCTAGGTAGATATCTAATCTTTTTCCTTCCCTGATCCAGACCTTCCCTATTTGCTTTTCCTATGTCTTAGCTACTTAAGCATGGATAAGATTCTCTTTATATGCAAGTGGCACATATAAAAGAAAGAACATGCAATAGCAACTGAACCTGCGACAACAACATGCAAAATTTGGTGAGACCGTCTATCTATCCTTCAAAACAGTCTTTAAAGGGCAATTAGAAGAATAGATGGTTGTCTGCGAACACATGTTCCAATCATACCAATGGAATAAAAACTATATCCATTTAGATCAAAGCTTCCATTATGCTTCACTATGCTCCATTTTTTTCTCCTTATAAGTCATTTAAATCATGCCATTCTTCTGCTTAATGTGCTTCTTTTATCTTTAAGTTTCTCCAATCTTCTTCTCCTTTACCTTTAAGAAAAGATGGGGTATTTGGTATAAAAAATATTAGGAAAAACTTTTTAGAAGAATATAAGAATAGCATTTAAGCATAAAAGTAGTTAATGCATGCATTAACACATAACCATCCATGCCATTTATCCACAACATTGCAAGAAAGCAAGTTTGCTTACCAGGAGGGGGCCTGAGTCACCAGTTCTGAAGCTCACTAAGCATACAAAATCAATAATCTTTGGGCTCACATGCTCAACATCGAAACAACGAAATAGATCATAAATTATTTTGGGGTGTAGTAGCCTAGCAACTAACATAATCTACATACAACACGATAAGATCTTGTTTTTGAAAGGGGATAGGGCACCATCATGAACAGAGTGATGTGATACGGTAGAATCAAAGTAGAAATGACTTGATTAACTTAGGTTAGGGGTCATTAGTATCCTTACTAGTGGTTGTGGGAGTTGGCAAGAATTAGATTACGAACTACAATAGCAGGCTCTTCTTTCTTCTGCTTAGCATCCTCTAATACTTTCTCTAATGGCTTGCTGAAAAAGACCTTAACCTCATTGTCTAACTTCTTAGTTAAATCAAACTAAGCTTTCAGATCCTTGGATGATATGTCTCTCTTTACCCCATCGGGTTAGACGTAATGTAGATCCTGTATGTAAATTCCAATTATCGGGGCATTATATAAAATCAATATGTCATTTTATAGACAATAAATCATACAAAGGTACCTCCAATTTTATGTAAACTGTTTTAAGGACCCTCATTTTTGAAAACTAATTATAAGGTATCTTGACTTATAAGGAAACTAATAGAAAGGAATCTCTAAGTGCTATGTCTTAGAAACTGTAAAAATTAGCGACAAGTGTACAACAATAATTGCGGCACTATACAGGTCGTCCACAAAGATGGGTTGAGTTTAATTACTAATATTAAACCGCTAAATTAATATGAAAATAATCTGCTATAATTAATTTTCAATCATTCCAAGTAACCTAAAAGAAAGCCTAATCTAAATCATGAAAAAGAACGTACCTTGATTTCTTAGACGTACTGGATGTAGGAAATTCGAATCTTAAATGAGAGATCACTTCGAGACTTCCATATCCACCATTGACTTGAGTAATAAAAATTGAAACTTTGAATGAAAAAAAAGAAAGAATTTTTGGGAAGATTAAAATTGAAAATACTAAACTCAAACTAAAACTAAAAGCAGAAAACTTTGAATTGAAACTAGAACTAAGGAAATTAAAACTTGAGAATTCAATTCACTTGAAAGAATTATGCGAATCACAATAATCTCTTAAATTCTAAACTAATGCTATAGGAGAGATGAAGAGAATTCAATGATCTACAAGCACCCCCAAAGCCCCCTATTTATACTAGTGCCAACCCCCCCAACTTTCCTAGTTATATTATAACTCCACAAATAATTTTTCCAATTCTCCTCCTCATACTCTATTTCCAACTTTGGCATGTGAAATTTGTTGGGAATAAGGATGCTAAGTCCTTGAATCCAGGCTAGGCCGCGGGAAAGCTCGGAATTGGGCACCAAAAAAACAATAGCTTCTTGTTCAGAACTGGGCCTTAGTTGAAGGAGGCAAGCGGTGGCGCGTGTTAGGCCATAAGAGAATGAGGCCCACACAGAGCTACATGAGGTGTTGGAGAAAGAAGTGGGCTGTGAGCAGAGGCGAGCCCAGACGGAGATATGAGGCACCCTGGTTCCACTCACCCGTGAGATGAGGGGTGCATTGGGCATGGAATGCAATGATCAGGCCCATACGGAGCCTCTTCCTTTTCCTTGTTTCAACCAACTGGGCCGTGGGTACTAGGTTTGGCCTCTACTTCTCACTCTCATTTCCCTTTTTGCTTCTTCTGCATCCATATATACGCCGGGCAGGAGGTTTTTGTTTGGTGTTTGCGCTTGGGGCGCTGACTTCAAATGAGTAGGTCGAGGTGAAGGATCATGAGGCTCTTAGGCTCTTGATTGGGCCAAAAATTGCACTTGGACTACATTGCCTTGATCTTCGACTCTTATTGCTTGCGTTTGACAGCATTTATTTCATTAAATCATTATTTCCTATAAAATCAGAAAAATCAAATAAAACCCAAAAATAATCCCGATTACGAGTAAAAACTAGGTGATTAGAAGTACTTAAATGGATACATTTGGTGCCCAAACAAATACCCCATGCCAAGATTTTACTCTCCCTCGAGTAAAATACAAGAAAATAAACACTATCTAAGACAATTGACTCATTTTTGTAGTAATCACGGTTGTACTTAGCACGTGCAACAAGCCTTTTAAACCCATAGGTTCCCCTTAATGGGCGAATGTCGTCTCATGAGGGTTTGCAGCCGAGAAAATCTTTGAAAAAGAAAAAGAAAAATAAAAAATAGAAAATCTTTTAAAAATTTTCAAATATACTCAAATATACACAAAAGGAAAATTGTACACACCTAATCAACACATAATCCTTACAACCCAAGCATGAGGTTATACACAAGCACAATGTACATATCTAGACTCTTAGCCTCCAAACATGGCTCCTATACACCAATTTTTCACCCCAGATACTATCAAAATAGTGAGTCTATACTAGTGCACCATAACCCTAAGAGTTAAGCTCATCAAGGTTTGGCTCAATCCCACTTAACTACTTTATTGATCATTGACTTGGGAAACAAGCCTTTATAGTAGCAATATTACCTCAAAAGGTAGGATCTAGTACCTCATGCCTCAAAGGGAGACTTGTCATTCCTAACTCTTTGGCTTTTTTATTTTGATTTTTCTTCTTCTTTTTTTTTTTTCCTTTTGTTTTTTCAACTTTTTGGCTACATAAGAAAGACAAGTGAAAAATCAAACCATGAAAGCCTGAAAACCCTCAGATAATAGTGATATATAAATAAGGATTGGACTTTGCATTATAATGGGATGATGGGCTTAGAATTGGGATATGGAGTGACACACTTTGAACTAAGGTCTATCATGCACACTATACAAAGCAATAATAGGTCACAAGTGGTCATAGTTAATCAAGATAGGACAGCTTCCTATAATGATAAAAAAAATAAAAAATCTTTTTTTTTCCAAAAATTTTGAAGCATGGCTTCCTCTCCCCCACATCAAGATCACACAATGTCCGCATTAGGGGAAAATGGGCATCTAGGACACAAAATAAAAGAAAGAATAGAAAGAAAAGACAAAAACAAATGATATACACGATACACAAGGTATAAAACAATAACACAAGGTTGGATACTACGTGTACTCAAATTACCTCACCACCCATCAGAAATCACTGGGTGGTTCGTAGAGCATTAGATACTCCACACACTTCTCCGTAGGGAACTCGATAAACTGTTTCAATCTCTGATTGTTAACCTGTTGCTTAGCTCCAGAAGTAGGATTCTGTATCTCAACTGCACCAGAAATAGGTGAGTAACAACAAAGGGACCCGTCCAACAGGACCTAAGCTGATATGGAATAGGTGCAGCCTCAAATCATACAAGAGCACTTTCATGAATAGGGCAAAGTCCTTCCTCAGAATCATCTTGTCATGAACCAACTTAGCCCTCTCCTTGGGCAATCTAGCACTCTTATAAGCCTCAGCTCGAATCTCTTCTAACTCACTTAACTACAGTCCCTTCTACTCATTTGTTGTAGTAAGATCATAGTTGAGGGTCCTAATGGCCCACCAAACATGATGCTTAAGCTCAACTGGGAGATGACAATGCTTCCCATAGACTACCGTATAAGTTGACATGCCCAATTATGCCTTGTAAGTCGTCCTATAAGCCTATAGAGCATTAATAAGGTTGTCGGCCTAATCCTTCCTATTTCTATTGACAGTTTTCTATAAAATCTGCTTGATCTACCTATTAGAAACCTCAACTTATCCACTGGTCTAGGGATGATAATAAGTGACTAGCCTATAGATAATAGAGTACCATCTCATTAACGAATCAAAAGATCAGTTGTTAAAATGTGTACCCTAGTCACTAATAATAGCGTGAGGCATGCCATACCTAGAAAAGATGTTTTCCCCCAGAAAATTCACCACAACTTTAGCCTCATTAGTCCTAGTGGGAACAACCTCAACCTACTTAGACATATAATCAATAGCCAACAAAATATAGTCATTCCCAAAAGAAATTAGGAATGACCCCATAAAATCTATACCTCACACATCAAAGATCTCAAATACAATAATGATGTTGAGGGGCATCATATCCCTCTTAGTGATAAGACCTAATTGTTGACATATATCCTGTAGTACTCATGGGCATCTTTGAATAAAGTGGGCTGATAAAATCCACATTGAATCATTTTGGCCGCTGTTGTTTTGCCACTAAAGTGCCCTCCACAGACTTGGTCATGACAGAAAGACAAGATACTCCTAACCTCAAGATCTGGGACATATCTCCTAACAATCTGATCAGAGCAATATTTGAACAAGTAAGGATAAACCCAAATATAGAATTTCACACAAAGTAGAAATCTATCCTTGTTATGCTTATTCTAAACCTCAGGAATCATACCAGTAACAAGATAGTTAACAATATCAGCATACCAAGGGTCAGAATGAACCACAAATAACTGCTTATCAGGGAAGCACTCAGAAATAGGGGTCTTAGTACCCCTAGCACATACTACCCTAGACAGGTGGTCAGTAATAGGGTTTCCACAACCCTTCCCATTTATAATCTCATAATAAAACTCCTATAGGTGGAGAATCTATCTCACAAGCCTGGGCTTAGCATCCTTCTTTGAAAGAAGGTGCTTAAGTGCAGCTTGATCAGTAAAAACAATGACATGAGAACTAATCAAGTAAGGTCTAAACTTTTCAAAGGCAAAGACCACAGCTAAGAACTTTATCTCAATCATACTGTAGTTCATCTAGGCATCATTGAATGTGTGGCTTGTATAATAGATCACGTGGGGTTTCTTATCAATGCGCTGTCCTAAAACAACCTTAACAGCATAGTCAGAAGCATAACACATCAATTCAAAAGGCTTGCCCTAGATGGGAGGATGTAGAATGGGGGCAATGGGTAGGCTTTCATTAAGCTTAGTAAATGCCTCCACACACTCCTCAGAGAAGTGAAATGGCACATGCTTAGCTAGGACATTGGGCAAAGGCTTAGCAATCTTGCAAAAGTTCGTAATAAATTTGTGGTAAAATCCAGCATGTTTGAGAAAAGACCTAACACCTTTCATACAAGTGGGTGGGGAAAGATTAGCAATCAAATCAATTTTTCCCTTATCACCTCAATACCATCACTAGAAATCACTTGGCCTAAGATAATCCCCTTTTTCATCATAAAGTGGCACTTTTCCCAATTCAAGATCAAATGATTTTCCCTGCACCTTTGTAAAACTTTCCCCAAATTTATCAAGCAATTATCAAAGGAGGACCCAAATATAGAAAAATCATCCATGGATATCTCAATACAGTGTTCAAGCAAATAAGAGAATATAGAAATCATGCATCTTTGGAAAGTAGCAGGGACATTACATAAACCAAATGACATCCTCCTAAAGGCATAGGTTCCGAATAGAAAGTTAAAGGTAGTCTTCTCTCGATCCTTAGGAGCTATAGAGATCTGGGTATAGCCGGAGTAACCATCATGGAAATAGTAGTATGAGTGTCCCACTAACCTCGCTAATATCTGGCCCAAGAAGGGAAGGGGAAAATGGTCTTTCCCGATGGCAGCATTCAAATTTCTATAATAAATACAAACCCTCCACCCAGACTGGACTCGAATTAGGATTAGCTCGTTCTTGTCATCCTTAATCACGGTAATACTGGTCTTCTTACGAACGACTTGAACATGACTAACTCACGCACTATTAGAAGTATAGTATATGATCCTATGGTCCAACCATTTCAGCACTTCCTACCTAACTACCTACGGCAGAGTTCGATTTAACCTTCTCTGATGATCTTGGAAAGGTTTAGCACCACCCTCTAAATGGATCGTATGCTGCACAACTGTAGGGCTAATACCCTTGAAGTCTCCTAGGGTCCATCCTATGACCTCTTTATTCTCCCTAAGTAACTTAAGCAAGTTTTTCTCAGGATCCTAGTTCAAATTAGATGCAATATGACAGGCAGAGACTCGTCAGGACCTAGAAAAGCATACTTAAGGGAGTCAGGTAGGGGTTTCAGATCAAGTGAAACAACATAGGTATCACAGGTAGAAACAACATCAGCTATAAAGCGCACATATCACATATCAAAGTTAAATACATCATACTCAGGCTCATCATCCATGAAGAAGGTCTCATACTGAATAGCAAACTCATTCACATGCTCAAATTCTAACTTGTCATAAGAAAAATTGCCTACCCAGTTGAGGGTAGAGTGATCCGCAACACTAAAACCATTAGGCTGTCTTTGCAACTGAAAAATATTTAAATCAAGTGTTACATTGCCAAAAGATAGTTTCATCATAGCATTCTGCAGTTAATCAAAGCATAGGATGTAGTTAAGAAAGGGTGCCCCAAAATCACAGGTATGTGGGACTCAACATTAGGCACCCTCTCAGTGTCGAGCACCATAAAGTCAACAAGGAAGATGAATTCCCCCACCTTGATAAGCACGTCCTCCATAACTCCCCTAGGAAGTCTAGTAGACCTATCAGGTAACTGAAGGACAATCTTAGGTCTCAACTCACCTAGTCCAAGTCTCTCATATACAGTGAATGGAAGTAAGTTCACACGAGCTCCCAAATCCAACAAGGCTCTATGAATGGTCTTGTCACCTATCACTATAGAAATGGTAAGGCAATTTGGGTCCTTGTACTTGACAGGAATCTGACTCGAGATGATGTAGCTAACATTAGACGCTAAGAAAGCTCTCTTGAGCATAGTAGTTGCCCTCTTGGTAGTGTAAAGCTCCCTCAAGAATCTGGCATATGGCGTATTTACTAGATAACATCCAGTAGAGGGATGCCAATTTTGACCTGGGAAAAGGTTTCCCTGATCTTGTCCATATGGGTATGGTCTTTCTTCCCTTTCAACCTGTTGGGGAAAGGAATTGTAGGTTTCTAAACATGAAAAGCTGGAGTAGGAGTAGATGTAGTCACGATATTAGTAGGCTTATCCTCTTTAGGCTGTCTAGGATCATCATTAGTAGTAAAGGGAATAACAGAAGATGAGGATGGGGGTGACTCATATGTTTCATTCAAGTTATCACTCACACGATTGTCAACTTCTCGTCCTAATCTCAAAGTTATTACAGCATTGAACTTTCTCAAGTTATTAGGAACTGAGGTTGAGGAGGCCCCACCCTTGGGGTTAGTCCCAGGTTGATTGGGAAATGTGCCATTTTCTCTATTCGCCGTAGCACACTGGGAGAATTGCTCTGTTATCGCTCTCAGCATTTTTCATTATTCTCTCTCATCATTTTTCCATGTCACTTTTAATTCTCCTCTCATATTTATCAAGTTCACCATAACCAGGTGTAGGTTAAGACTGAGGAATAGGTGCAATAAGAGAAAGAGGTGTTCGTAGCCTGGGTGCATTAGGAACACCCTAATAGCTTGGCCTTGACATGCTTTAGGAGGAGTTTCCAAGAAAGCCTCTGTGCTGGTTTGGCACTACCGCATTAGGTAAACTACCCCAAGAAACATTTGGGTTATTACGCCACCCTAGATTAAAAGTAGGAGTATGAAGGTTATTCTTTAGTCTTTGGTAAGCCATGTTCATCTGTTCTTGGCCTGAGGCCAATTGGTGAGCAAAGTAGGGGCACGTACTCAAAGTATGATCCAACACTGGCATTGGAAGCACACCTCAGGAGTCTGGGAAGTTTGGGATTGTTGCAGAACCAACCCATTCATCATATTTTCAAGGGCAGCAAATCTAGACTCAAGGTGACTTAAGTACGTTAGACACAGCATGCACACCACTCCTGGCCCTACTATACCTGGAGTTCAAGCTGCCATCTCTAATGGTTTTCTATTGTATGGTTTTCTCAGCTAGATCTTCTAGGGATTCCCAAGCATCACTAAGGCTCTTGTAGAGAAAACCCCCTTGACACAGTCCATCCACCATTGTCCTATTGTGTTAGTCAAAACCTTCATAAATAATTTGGCATAAGTGGGCTTGATCTAACCCATGGTGAGGACATCGGGATAAGAGGTTATTAAATCTATCAAGATACTTCTAGAATGACTTCCCATCAGATTGTACAAATTGACTAATTTCATTCTTTAGCTTAACTATTCTACTATTGGGGAAATATTTTCGCAAAAAGAATCGAACAAATCCTTCCCAATTGGTAGTAGAATTTGTGGGCAAGCTATACTTCCAGCTTTTAGCATCATCTTTTAAAGAAAAGTGAATAAATTTCAATCGCACAGTATCAAGAGGCACATTAGGGTAGCACTTCATGGAACAAACTCTTTGAACTCTTGCAGAAACAAGTAAGTTTTCTCTATACCCGTAAACTTAGGAAGCATATAGGTATATTAGGGATTGAGTTTGAGAGTAATGTTTGCTAGGATAAGTATATCAAACCATGATGGTTCAATGGTCCTGGGTGGATAAAAGACGTCATTAAGAGTCCTATGTGGAGGTTGAGCTTCACCCATCTTTTTATCCTTAATCTCAGGTTTTGATTCTTTACTATTTTCTAGGTTAGTCTCCAATCTATTTAAACGCTTGGTCTTAAGATCCTTAACACAACCAGTCATGCAATCAAACCTCTTTTTCCTTTTTTTTAGGGTTTTTTAATTTTTTGATTTTTTTGAAAGCAATAAAGATCAAAGTTTTAGAGAGATGGCTGAATAGAAACTAAAACAGCTAAATTACATAACTAAAACTAGTAAAACAAGTAAAGAAACTAACAAAACAACTAATAAAATTTTAGATTAAACCACCTCAAACAATTAAAAATACTAACAAGAAACTAAGTTAATATTTCTACAAGTAAAAAAGTAATCAAAAATTAAAACTAGTAATCAATTTCAACACCATCATGGGCAACGACGCCAAAAAGTTGTTGTGTCTCAGAAACTGTAAAAATAAGCTGCAAATGTACAACCGTAGGTGTAGCATTATACTGGTCGTCCCCAGAGATGGGTTGAGTTTAATTACTAATATTAAAGTACTAAATTAATCTAAAAATAATATACTAGAATTAATTTTCAATAATTGCAAGCAACCTAAAAGAAAACCTAATCTAAATCATGAGAAAGATGTAGAAATTAGAATCTTGAATAAGAGATCACTTCGAGACTTCAATATCCACCATTAACTTGAATAATAAAAATTGAAACTTTGAATGAAAAAAGAAAGAATTTTTGGGAAGACTAAAATTGAAATTGTTAAACTTGAACCAAAACTAAAAGTAGAAAACCTTGAATTAAAATTAGAACAAAGGAAATTAAAACTCGAGAATTCAATTCACTTGAAAGAATAATGGGCGTCGCAATAATCTCCTAAATTCTAAATTAATGATATAGGAGAAAGGAAGAGAATTCGATGATGACCTACAAGCACCTTTAAAACTCCCTATTTATACTAGTAACAATCCCCTAATTTTCCTACTTATATTGGAATTCCACAAATATTTTTCTAATTCTCCTAATCATACTCTGTTTCCAACTCATGAATGACTTGCCAAATCCAACTATACTTTCAGCATGTGAAATTTGTTGGGAATAAGGATGCTGAGTCTTTGAATACGGATTGGGCAGCAGGAAAGCTCCGAATTGGGCCACGGAAAAACAGTAGCTTCTTGCTCAGAACTGGCACCCGCAACTAAAGGAAGGAAGCAGTGGTGCGTGGTGGCGCACGAGAATCAGGCCTTCACGGAGCTGCATGAGGCGTTGGGGAAAAGAGTGGGCCACGCAGAGGCGAACCAAGACAGAGAGATGAGGCGCCCTGGTTCTGTTGATCCGTGAGCTGAGGGGTGCATTGGGCCTGGAATAAAATGGGCAGGCCCACACAGAGCCTCTTCCTTTTCCTTGTTTCAGCTAATTGGGCCATGCGTCATGGGCAGAGCTATTAAGGTGCAAGGCGTGTCAACTGACACCCCAAGTTTTTTGGAAAAAAATTTATATATTGGAACTTATGGGAAAAAAGAAAACCTGTATATATATTAATTAGTGTGTTTAGGTACTAGACAATGGTTAGTGCTCGGGTAGTCTGAGGGCCTTTTTGTTTGCTCCGCATACACGCATGTCACATGTTCAAATCCAAAAGCCTGCATTGTGTGTTTTTGTTTTTTAATTTACAATTTCCAAGCAAATCAAAGAAGCCTTCAACTTATAAAAGCTTATTCAAAGAACCTTGCTCATCTTATTTAGCCATCTCATTCCACGAAGCATCTGCATGATTTTAAGCGATACATAACTAGCCCATATACTACAACATTTTTTTCCACAAGGGTAAATGGTAAAGAGTGAAAGTTAGACACCTCTTCTCACAAGACTATGCCCAACTATATCATCAACCAAAATTGCCCTAAGAAAAGGGGAAAAACAACAATCTAAAGAGAATGAAAATGTGATAGAATGCCCGAATTTTGATAGCCACTTTGCTACCATATTCGCCTACCAGAAGATGTGATTGATAATGAAATGAAATCGTTGGTTCAACCACGCCATGGGCGGAGCTATTAAGGTGTGTCCGGGGTGGGGGTGGAGAATCAAACATAGGATATTCTGACAAAAAAACAATTGTATATATATTAATAAGTTTCCATGAGTTTCATTAAGAGTTGACTGGCAGAGTGGTTAGTTTGTCTTTGCGCCTTGTTTGTGTATTAAATGTTACGTGTTCGACTCTAGATGCTTGTGTTTTTGTTTTTTTTAAAATTTCCCCTTGACTTAAACATTTTAACATTTTAGCTTGATACTTCCCACATCTCAGTACCCCTCTTTCTCTCTCTTGGTGTTTGACTATCTGGCTAGACGCATAACCCTACCCACCCCAAAACACCTCTCTCCCTCTCTCTCTCTCTCTCTCTCTCTCTCTCTCTCTCTATTGAGTGGTGCTGGCCTAGTTCTTGTCACCACTAGTGGGCCACAGGACGGCCACTTGCGCCTCTAGCTCTCTGGTTGACATGAAGTTGATGCCCTAATTCCAAATTTTAGGTAAATCTGAAAATTCCCATTTTTTGTTTTTAATTTTTTTATTTTGTAAATAATTATGTTTACTTTACTTATTTAGTTATATTTATGTTAAATAATTGATTAACTTAGTTATTTACTCATGATTCATGAATTAAAAAATAAGGCTTTTTATCTATTGTCTTCTTCGTTAAAGATTTAAAATTGGCTAATTTGGTTTGTTATTACTTGCTTGCTTATGTTTAATTTACTAATTTTTACTAAATTTGTGTTAAATAAGTGGCTAATTAGAGATTTACTTATCAATTAAGAAATTAGGGTTTTGGCCTTCTTGATTGAGGATTTAGGAATTAGGATTGGGGTAATTTGTTGGTTATTGCTTGTTTATTTGTGTTTAATTCATTAATTTTAGTCAAATTTTTGTTTGTTTATGTTAAATAATTGGTGGATTTAATGATTTACTAAAAATGACGAACCTAAGTAAGAATTTGATTATGTTTTTCAGTTTCAAACTATGAACCCTAACCATAAGGAGGATACTGGGGAACTTGCCGCTCTAGATCATCATCCAGTGACTATTAAAGTTTATGTTATGTATATTGTTAATCTCGACACCCCTTACTTTTAATCCTGGCTCCACCCTTGCCACGGGTACTGGGTTGGGGATGTACTTCTCGCTCTCCTTTCCCTTTTTGCTTCTTTTTGCATCTATATATATGCCAGGCTGGAGCTGTTTTTTTTTTGTGTTTGGGCATGGCGCGCTAACTTGGGCCAAATGAGTAAGTTGAAGTGAAGGATCATGAGGTGCTCGGGCTCTTGGTGGGGCTAAAAATTGAAGTTAGACTTCATTGCCTTGATCTTCGACTCTTGTTGCTTGCGTTTGACACCCTTTATTTCATTAAATGAATATTTCCTATAAAATCACCAAAACCAAATAAAACCCAAAAATAACCCCTGATTACGAGTAAAACTATGTGATTAGAAGTACTTAAATGGACACATTTGGTGCCCAAACACTAAGTGTATTCAAACTATTTTCTGACCCAATTCTACTATTTAAATTCACAAGTAATGCCCACAACTTTTCATATTTGCATATTTTACCACAATTTTTAAAAATTTAGGAATTCATGAGGAATGCACACAACTTTTCATATTTGCATAATTACCATAATTTTAAAAAATCTACATTCAAAAATTTTAATTTTGGGCATATGTAGTGTCTCTCATAAGTACTACTCGACGACCTATTTCAAGTGGTACCAGAGACGCGTGACCAAAACTAATTAAAATAATTAAGATTAATTAATAGTCAATTAAGCTAATTAATTGCACTTAATGGTTGAATCGTCATTTACTTATCATGCGCCTAATTATTTACATATTGTGAACTCACCAAAGGAACCACTTCAGTAGCACCACAATTAAACTATATAACTGATATAGTTTTAAAATTAAAAGCTAAATTAGCAAAAATTAAGACTTAAGTTAAGGAGATTAAGAAACAATTGTCTGTAATCTATATTTCTTTAACTAACAAAACTAACATAGTAGAAAATCCAATTTAAGTTTTTGTACTCCATTTCGGCATAAATATCATTTCCAAAACCTAAAAAACAAAATTCATTTCCTTTGCATGACACAAAAATCCAAAAATAAGTAGGAGGAAAATCAACCAAAGAATCATCTAAAAAGGCAGAGAAAGAAGAAGAAAATGGAGTATACGCAGTATAATTTTGAGGAATTGTAGAATATGTTTGATAAAGAACAAAACCTAGAAGCATTAAACAAAATCGTGGGTGCAATAGCTGAAAAACGGGATATATTATCTGATAACAACGAAGAGACAAATAATGTCCAGTTAGAAGAAGAAATATATCAGCGTGGTTCCTCTAGATGAAATCAGGAGGAGATTAGATAAAAAAAATATGGTGAAATGATATTTGACGATGACAACAATGAGATTGGAGAAAAACTCAATATGGATGAAATCGAGTCCAATCTAGTTAATAATATCGTTCCTAAACCCGAAGAATTTGGGGAACCTGCTAAAAGAAATACCCATTTTATATGATCTAGTACGTTCTAGCAGGGCCTGCAACTAACTTTTCCTTTGGGTTTATCTTGAGAAAAATCACGTCCTTTGAAGAAATTAGCATTACCCCAATTAGCCAAACAGCCAAACAGGATACATTTTAAACATCGTTGGAACCTGTAATAGAGAAGAAATATTTGAGCATTGGAAAAGGGGTATGGACAGTGTCTTAAAGTTGAAGGCCGCAGAGGAAGGTAAAAATGTATTAAGAATGAAGGAAATATCAGCTACAATGTTCAAAAATTTATGTAAGGAAATCGAAGCTAAATTTATCGGAGCTAAGGTTGATTCCAAACAAAAGGCTAGAGAATGGCAAAGAAAAATTAATAACATAGAGTTGTGGGATATGAGATATCTAGAGAATTATATTGCTAAATTTAGTCAATATTATTACAAAATTGGGCATAATGAAATTAATCTTCGTTTGTTTTATGACAAATTGCCATGTCCAATTAGTTTTATAATCAATGAAAAATACATTACATGGCTTGAAAAAGTAGATATCATTGATACCCTTGGTACAAGAATCTCTTATCTAAAAAAAAGGGTCAATGATCAGTGTCTTGATCTCCAAAAATAAAACAAAATGAAGAAACAATTTCTAACATATTGGGATAATCCTCACCAATGGAGAAAGGAACTTGAGAAGAAAAGAAAAAGAAAATTTTATGAGAAAATGAGCTTTAACAAGCAAATGGGAGAAAAATATAAAAGGCAATATTATAACAAACCAAGCCCTGAAAATGAACATTTTTTTAGAAAAGCAGCTTATTGTCCAGCCGGGATAAACAACTATAAGTGTTGGGCATGCAAAGAAGTAGAGCATAATGCAAACGAATGTTAAAATAAGAAGAAACAGGCTTATAGGACCATTAGGTGGTCTTGATTATTTTGAGCTTAGCGAGGAAGAAGCATTAGTTCTAACCCTGAAAAACAACAAGGGAATTGTTGAATACTACTGCAAGATGAATATGAAGAAAATAATTATGAAGAAACTAGTCATATAATGGAAAGCAGTTTGATTAGTCTTAGTGATCTTCAAGGAGAAGAATTTACTGCAGATAATGAGAACGAAGAAGTCAAAGGAGATTGGGTCCTTCCCATAATTCAGAAAGACATGATCTATAAAAAATCATCTTTCAATTAAAGAGTAAGTATGCATCTGAAATAATGGAAGGAGATATAGGAATATAAGACTGTGAGTATAATGTGGGAGAAGTTAATCTCATTAATTGGAAAAATATCCTTAAGCATAACAAAGATAGAAAGTATAGGTATATCTATGTTAGAAGTCTCCAACTGCAAAATATTCCTTTACAGTATTATGTAAAGATATTGAATTTTATGCTTTGCTCAATCATATCAAGCATACCAAATTTAATAGTCAAATTATCATAGGAATTAAGACCAATTTATGTAATGGATCAGTAGTATTTAATTGCCGACCTGGATCTTATGTATGCCTAAAAGATGAATTTGCCAAAAACTTCTTATCCCTTAAGATAAAAACAATTGGAATGGACATGAAAAAAGGAGGATACCCATTAAGGATATTTTGAAAAATAATCTACAAACTAGATAATACTATAGATCCAAAGATTAAGATAACAATGATAGAGGTAGAAAAATTTAAAGTCCTACGCCAATGCAAAAAATTCAAAGAAAAAAATCCAATCTGTAGGAAATAAAAATCGATAGGTCTTGGATATCTAGCTTTATCAATCCCCCCAAAATTAATAAGAAAAATCAATAAAAATTGATGAGAATGGTAAAATTACCATTAAACCCCAATTATTAAGAAGCATGAGTGCAAGGTCATAATGGGGAGAAGGGTCTTCGATAACTACAGAAGAGCTTAAGGAAGATGGTGTAATTAGTATGACTAGTGAAACGAGTAGAATTAGTTTTGAACTCACAAGGCACATTGTAGACCAAAGTATGAGTCTAGATAGGAAAGTCATTAGGTACAAAACAAGAAATGCTAGTGAGCCAATCTATGAGGATGGACTAGTCAAAAATATGACCATGAAAATATGCTAGTAAGTCACCAATAGAAACCATAATAGCATCTATGTCCTAATAAATGTATGCTTAGAGGGATATAATAAATATAAATTGTGTGTCTACATCAATAGTGGTTATTCTATATGTTTTGGAAAAAGGATCTTTATTTCTAGCTTTTATATGGAAAAAGGCTAAGAATCCTTTACAAGTAAGGATAGTTGATAATAGCATAATGAGACACAACGAAGTCATAGAAGGGTTATCCATAGAAATGGGAGGAGTCTAATGCATTATACTAGTTATATGGGGTATTAGTAAACCCTCTCATGATATGATTATTGAAAATAATTTTTAGAGTCTATATTCTCCATGCAAACAAATCATAAACCAAATAATATTCGCTATAAATGATCACTCAGTTCCTATTGATAAATTAAACAAAGCTTATACTCATAAAAAATTGAGTTTATACACAACCAGATGGTCAGAAGATAATACCTACACAACATGAGGTAACACTAACAATCTCACTACTTGAGTTATCCATTAAAGAGCAGATTATTGAACTATAAGAGCAATTATACAAAAAACTCTACTATGATAATCATCTTAAATTTTGGGATAAAGATAAGATATTTGCAAAAATCACTTTGTTAAATGCTAACACTATTATCCGAGTCTAAAAAATGTGTATACACACCAGGATATCCAAGAATTTGACAAGCAAATCAAAGAACTTTTAAGTAAATGGTTAATCAGGAATAACAAGGGTCCTCACACTAGTCCCGCTTTTATGGTAAGAAATTATGCTGAAGAGAAGACAAAAGCTAGAATGGTAATCAATTACAAAAAGCTTAACAATATAATATTGTCTTTGATGGTTATTATCTTCCTAACAAAATAGCTCTTTTCAATAGAATTCAATGACCCTCTTGGTTCTCAAAAATTGATTGCAAAAGCTAATATTGGCAAATAAAAATGGATGAAGAAACATTCCTTTAACTTCCCTTAGTAGCCCTCAAGGACATTATGAGTGGATAGTAAAGCCATTTGGTCTTAAAAATGCTCCCCAAATATTTGAAAGAAGAATGGATAACATCTTCAAAGATCTTAATCACTACTGTCTATTTCACATAGATGATATCCTTGTCTTTTCCAATACCATAGAACAACACAAAGATGGTGTCTTAGCTATCACCTAAAGATGCATTGATCATGGTATTATTCTTGGTAAGAATAGGTGCATTTATGCTGAACAAGAAATTGAGTTTTTAGGTCTCGAGATAAAAGCTGGATGAATTGTCCTTCCGAAACATATTTTGGAAAAAATAGAAAATTTCTCTAAAAAGATTGAAGATAGGAGGCAATTAGAAAGGTTTCTTGGGCGTCTTACCTATGCTTTAGACTTCATTAAAGATCTTGCTAAATAGAGAAAAACATTGCAACAAAAACTTAAGAAAGAAGTAGGTTGGACATAGACCACTAGTAATTCAAACATTGTTTAGAACTAAAAAAAGTTGTCTAACAATCTTCCTATTCTTAATTTGCATAATGAAGGAGATGATTTAATTCTTGAGACAAATGCGAGCAATTACCACTAGAGTGTAGTACTCAAAATCAAACAAGTAGAAAAACTCTGCAAATATTGCAGTGGAGGTTTTGATATAGCAATATGCAACTATCTCACGATGGAAAAAGAAATTCTTGCACTCATAAGGAGAATTGAAAAGTTCTTAATCTTTTTAGGCCCAAACCTTTTCTTATTCGAACTGATTGAAGGGAATAATTGGCTTTGCGAAAAAGAATTTATCAAATATGCAAACGCAAGTTGACAATTATGGCTTAACCAGTTTTCTTTCTCTATTGAACATATATAAGGATCAAAGAATTCTCTGCAGATAGTTTTAATTATGAACTCACCAATTGTGATCATCAGAGCAGAACTTCTACCAGAAAGGAGGAAATCCAAAATAAAATGCCATTACTGTTAGAACGCATTTTGCTTCCAGTAGAATCCTTATGGATATTTTGGAATTCCACAAAGGAAGTAGATTGCCATTTGATTTGCTGTCTTCTACCTATCTAATAGCACAAAGATTCAGCCTTTTAGAGTTACAAAGGTGTCCTCTCTGATTTCAAGAAAAAGTAGGTTCCTATGTTCAAAAAAATGGTTCAACAACTGGTAAGCAGCCTGCATCGATTACTGTCATAATTATTCTTATGCTATTTGGGAGTGAAGTACTCCGATCTTCTTTCCTGACAGATTTGGAGTTGGTGATGTTAGATTCTCAGCAAATTCAATCTCTTTGGATGGTCCGATCATGAAACCCTGGGAATATAGAATTGACAGCTTACCTCATGGAACCCTTAGATCCAAAATACCCATTCTTCTCAAGACTAAGCAAGTTTCAATAGTGCATGTTAAAAAGGATCCATTGGATTCTTACATCTCTTAATGGTCCAACAAAAAATCCATACAATAGAAGTTTGTATGTCGAACTACATTGCACAGTAATTGAGCATGAAAATGGAAAGACCAAACCCGCCGATTTTTTGGTTTAGTTAGTTGATTTAGACGATCCCAATGATCAACGACAAGAAGGGTTTCCACAGCGATAAGAAGTAGTTAGTGATCATACTATAGAAAGAACCACTGGTTTTTAAAACATTTATCATCAAATGTGGGCATTAATTAAATAGGGAAAAACACTAATGCATTGCGGGAACTCTACTTTCGTTTATCGTAAAGATCTCAGCAAATACATGAGAGTAAAAGGAGTTACTTTAGAAGATGTCTTTGATTATCTCTTTGATGTTGAAGCTGGAAAATTCTTATTAGTAAAAGGAAAGAAATATTTCCATGGATTATTTGAAAGATGGGATCCAGAGCATCTGCAACTTGATGAAGATTTTGACAATTTTCTTGATAATGGTAGACTGAAAGTCATTATTGGAGATAAAGGCATGCAGAATCTCAACTATGAATGGATAGTCTTGTCACATTAAGTACTCTGAAAAGTTACTGTACCATTATTATATTTGGTTAAGTGTCAAGTCACTAAAATAATATAGTCTACTATAGCCATGTGAGGGCAACTATAGTCATGTGAAAATATCAGTGTGTACTATAGCCATTAAGGCATCATATGTAGGTCATCTCTTGTATGAAAGGAAAGGCTGAATGCTGAGAAGTGACATGGTCATTTAAGCACACTTGAGCAAAAGAGAAGTCGGATTTCATTTCTCTATGGGCAAGCATGTCCGATGATCTTAGTAGCTTAAGTCCCTCTTTAATCTTTCCATTGTACTATTCCACTTTGAAGGTTTCAATAAAAAGAAGTTTCCTAGTAGGGAATGTTATTCAATTGAGCCTTATGTCTTAAATATTATAATTTATTGATTAAAGTCTCACTATTCTTTAAATTATAAACTTGATTAGTGAATGCGGTCTAAGATAGGGAACGAAATAGATCTGTGCAGTGCCTAATCTAAGGGAGGTGCGGTTGAGATTAATAATCTCTATAAATTGAAAACTAGAGGAACGCTAGCGTGCATTGTTGACTACGTTCAGGTAATTAGCAAAACTCTCTAATTAAACTTTATTATTTTGCCAAGCATGGTGGGCATATAACCACATAAAACATAATATTTATGATATAAGTAGCAGATTGTGATAACTAGTACTATTAAAGTCATTATAAGAAGCTCAATCATCAAAGACAATTGCTTTTTCTGAAATAGCCCAAAAAATAACAAAATTACGGAAAGTACCCTATTTGGGCTAAGATTGAAAATTTCTAAAAGTTTCAGGCTAAACTAATGATAAAAAGGACCTAAGAATCTATTGTCCAGAAACATAAGATACCCTAGAATTAATCTCAAAAAGATAGAGGCCTAATAATAGTTACCATAGAACTTTGGGTACCTAAGAGTCGTTAATTATTTTATAGAATGTTGTAGGTAAATCCTATTATGTAAGAACATATGATACTATTTGTCATGTTACGTATGTGAATACTAGTCTATTGAGGCATTGAATGTTGCATAAGAATCCTAGTACATTAAGATACGGGTCCCTTTATGTCAGCTTATGTATGTGAATCCTAATATGTCGAGATATGAAATTTTGTATGGAAATTTCAGTGCATAAGGATATAAGATATTTTTATGATAGATACATGTATTAATGCATATGTCACAAAGGAGATGATTCAATTAGCCTTTGGTGTGAGATATATTTGTTTTCAAGTGTTGCCTTTTCCCCAAGTCTTTTGTCAAGATGGTGTAAAATGAGAAGCCAAAATGCTATCTATGTCTTAGTGAGTCTGCTTAGATTGGGATCGATATAGGGGTTGAGCTCGTATGTGCGAGTCTGATTCAAGCATGTAAGCAAAATCTATTGTTTGAATAAGTACATGATTGCATGTATGTATACATATGGATGGGGGAATACAAGGGTGAAGCCCAGGGTGCACGTATGCTAATGCAAGGATGGATGCATGAATGCATACAACTGCAAAATTATTACGAAATACAACTAAGGCTAGACACTAGCACGAAGTTGACGATGCACTAGTGGTGGTAGGGGGAAAAGCTAGGATGGTCCAACTCTAAGGTGTAAGAAAGAGGCGAGAATAAACTAAATTAGGTTAGTAGAGGGCAAGCCAGGTTAATTAAGAAGACATGGTTAGGTTAACAAGACAACAACAAATAGACATGAGGACTTCATTAAGCAAAATTCGTATAAGGACAAAGGAAAATGGTTAAGTTTAAAGGCATACGAATAAGTTGTCCAAGTTTAAGGGAGTTATTTTCTTCAAGATAGTCGCCATTTGGTGGAGACAGTTAACTTCTTTTGAGTGAAGTACGTCATTCTCTTGCTAGCAAGGATACCAACGATATATATAGATGCAAATTCTAAGTTTTAACACCATGCTTGAGGCACAGATGCCAAGTGTAAAGGTTTATTATGATGATGAGAAAATGAGTGTAGAGAGGAAGATGGTAAATGGTAAGGTTAGCTTTTACTATTGAAGTATTTAAAGGCAAGGTTAGTAAGGGAATCTTTCATGAATCCTTAAAAAGCCAAGTTGCTTTATTGATTTTTTTTTTATTTTCCAAGAGCTTCGATTAAGCATATGTGAGAGGATCATGCCTAGGAAGGCTACCTATGTTTTCAGATGGGAGTAAGACCGAGTGTAGTTCTAGGTGATATGTGACTTTAAGGATTTTTGCATTTTGGAGAGCTTTTTAACTTTAGACTAGTGGGTTAGCTACTTACTCAAATGATAAGGAATCAACATGAAGGCAAAAACTTAACCTATGTATAAACTCAAGTGTATATGTGTGTAGAGAGATGTCGATGTGTTGTAAGTCAAAATTTTTAATTATTAATTTAGTTTCAATTTTATTTTGGGCTTTGCCTATTTTAAGAGATAACTCAAGTAAGATATCTCTACTAAATGTGGCTTATGCAATAGTATCGACCTTTGATTGTTGTTTAGAATTAGGTGTGGTGAATCGTTCAAGTCATAGCTCGAGTGCTATGTGAGATGTACTACCAACACTTGCTAGAGTGAACCTTGATGCGTGGAGCCTTTGCATTGTCCCCATTGTTTAATTACTTAAGCTTTTCGAACTGTTTCCTTTTTGTGGATCTTCTCTTTTTTGTGTTTTTAACAGAAAATGATTTTTGTAACCTATCTCTAGTAAAGTGACCAATGTAGTGAGCATCTGATCGATGACATTTGACCATGTCAGGGTGGGCATCATATAATGAAGTAATCCTCAAGTCGTAGGTTGAGCCCCACATAGGCCTTAAGCACCACTAACACATATTCAAATTTAAATAAATACTTAGAGCATTCTTTCCTAGCTAGCTTTTTTATCATTTGGTTTATGCATCATGTACTTCAACTTTTAATTCCCAGGTCTAGTGCAACTTGACTTGATATTTGGGTTTGAAGGTGTAATTAAGTGTTTTTATTAATTAAAATAGATGTATTAGGTTGCTAAAGGAGGTCTTCTTTCCTAGGCTAGTCTTTGTAGCCACATGATTTTATTTTAGAGATTCATAACCTCTTTTGTATTCCTTTCTTTGGGCCTTATGTTCGCCCTGCTTTTCTATTATTTAATTTAGAAGGAAAGTTCCAATTAGAGTAGGCATTGAGCCTTTACTAGACTTTGGCATTAGGAATCAAGGGTACTCAACATCATTCTTATTTAGTTGATTCATTTTGTCAATGATAGTTATGCACATGGATCAACATTTTTGTTTGAATGGGCAACCAGGTTTCTTTGACTTAGATTGTTCAGGGATAATGAACACCTTAAAGTTCTACTTCATGCAAGACTTTGTCACTTTAGTGTGCTGGTTAAGCATTACATTTTAACATGCTCTTGACAAATTTGCCTGGCACTCAAAACATGTTATGAACATTCAGAATGGTTAGCTATCACATACAGAGCGATCTCATGGCTCTCATGAGCTGCGAAAGTACATCTATGAATTGATTTTCCTCCATTTGGTGGTATCTAATGTGGATTTTTTCAAAGTAAAGTAAATATGTTCCAGAAATTCTGGGATAAGATCAAGGTTTTGCTTCAACTATTAATGTCTTAATCTCTTAATTAATTACTAGGTTAAGTTTGCATGCATATTAAGGAATTTTATGTACAAAGCCATAGTTCCTTGCAACCCAGTGATGCTTGCCTTATATTCTGCTTCAAGGTATGTGGCCTTAAAGTTTAACTTTATTGGAATAGTATGGTTAACAATAGTGTCCACTTAATAGCGTGGTGGTTTGGTATCGATCAATATACATAATTTTTTGAGCTTCATCACCATTGAAAAGGATGTCCTTATTTACCAACTTGTAGTTTTTTGCTTGATCGTTGGCCACATGCGTTGACATTACATGTCTTCTATGCATGTTTGTATTTTGAGTGGGAAATTGTATTTAGAAAATCCGACTAGTCACTGGGATATCCTTTTATGTAAGATGGATTGCTCCACTAGGTACATTATTAGATCTAGATATGTTAGGTTCTTCAATATATAGGTCAACATTAAAGCTTTAACTTCTTTGTGATTGATATTAAAGCTATTAAGTATATCATTTTTTAGGACCACTTATCAAACCTGAAAAATAATGAACTTCTTGCTAAGATAATAAGTGTACTTTCCTTGATTCTTTCGGGGTGACATGAACTGTAGTTGTTTTCATGGTTGTTAATTAAATGCAGTAAATGAAAATGTTGCTCAATTGGTAAAATAAGTATAGGAAGATTAGGCAAGGATTCTTTCATTTATCTTAAGAACTCCCTTAGACAACAATTTGCTTCTTTGGCTTTATTTACATCGACTTACACAATATAACAAAATTGGAAATGAAATAACTTATCTGTTACAAATGCTTAAAGGAAGTCTTAACATCTTTTTTTTAGGGGGATGGGTTCCATGTTGATCTTAATTTCAAACGAATCCACTTTTAAGGTTACTTTGAAGGTACATTTCTTAGATTCAATCTCCTATAAATTTTCATATCCTATTCCTGAACTTGTCATGATCTTTATAAGGAGTTTGCTTTCGTGTTCTCTACGTATAGTTTGACCTCATCATGCGTGATGTCTTTCAACATGTTTTCTCTTATCCTTTGATAGATTACAACTACATTCATTAACTTAAAGGCAAAGCCTTATAACATAAGGTTTCATTTATTAGTGTGATTGTAGTATTGCTATAACCAACATAACCATGTATAGATAATAGTAGTTGGTGGCCCTTTAAGCATCAAATTATTGGCTCCAAGATTCTAGATTGACCAAATGATTGTATATCTAATGGATTGTCACCTGGTGATGATAATTACCTAACTACACGAAGTGTAAAGAAATATTATACTCGGATCCCCAACAATTAGTATGTAGAAACTTTGGACTATTGAACCAAGGAGGCCTCATCAATTCCATCAGGCCCACATTGAGTCCACCATTATACGAAAAACTTAAATCCTAGGATGAGAATGCCTTTTACATTTACCATAAAGCAAATGTTACTCTACTAACCAATATTTGAGGTTCAAACACCTCATTCAAGATATGATAGATATTGGGAACATTTTGATCCCTTTATTTTGAGAGCTCAATGATGATTCCAATGACCTTACCCCCACACAAGAGAAATCATGATGGACTATCGCCAATGTTATTCCCTCACCACAAGGCAGAAGCAGTATCAATAACAATGACATAATTTCCCTATGATAACTCCGTATTCAAGTCATAATGTCCCCCCTATGTTATCCTTATTTTCTTTTTAGTCCAAGTCTTGTACCACTTGTTCCCATCAATAAAAGTTCATTATCTTTTCCATCCATATATATGTTTATGCATTCTTTATTCTCCTTCTCCTTGTGAATAATTCTATCCTATCACAAATCTAATTTGTTAGACAAATGTATACAAATAAGAAAAAATAATTTAAACAACCTAACCCTGCGATAAAGTGTATAGTGTATGATCTCAAAATAAAAGATAAGTGGTCAGAAGCAAAAACACTCTAAGTACCAATGTCCACATATAAAAATCATGCTGCGACTCCATCAATCCAACACGGTCATTTCCCCAAAGTAAAGAAACACAAAAAAATCAAAGCTAGAAAAAAGAGTCAAAAAAAGCAAAAGAAATTGTTGAAGGTTAAGTGATAGCTTGCTTTGCGGCTATAGTTCAAAATAATTACAAGGCTCTTAAGTGATGATCTCATGCAAACTAAACCAATTTAATATCAGGAAGATGCATATCAAAATTTGTCATGTTTGACATTGATAAAAAAAGAAAGAGTTACAACATCCATTTGAAAATGGGTCTTCTTAAAGAATGACGTAATATAATGTTCATAAAAAAGGCTTTCATTCAGCTAAATCACTTAAATGGTGAAGTTATAAAGAATTGATGATGTTGCCAAAACAAATGATCAAGAGCCAAAAATTCTCTGAAATGGTAAGATCTTTACAACAGTCATCAAGAAAAGCAAACAAAGAAAGACATTAAATGAACATGACAACCAGTGCAAGTGTTTCATGTAAACATGTGCTAGTAGTGCATACATGTCACAAGATAGCCTAAGTTATGAATCAATTAGTTAAATGCACACTAGACAGTGCCGTTTTCATGAGGGACAAACAAATCTTAATTATTTGAGGAGACGACCAGAGGCCAAAAAAAAAAGAAAGAAAGATTGCTTTGAATTCAAATTTGTAATAAGTTAGCACTTCTTTCTTCATATGCACTTGGGTTTATATATGGGATAATTTTGAGCCTTCATGCTAATTCCCCTTCATTGGATCATCCACATCTTTAGCCTTGCCACAAAAGCCCTCCTAGAGACAAAATCATTCAAGTTACACATGTTTTTAAAACTATGATTGGTCTGATCCTTATCTAGATATGTAGCTAGCCTTTCATTGGTTCGACCACAAAAAGTATCTCACGTAAAACTTAAGATTCTCAATGATGAAAAACCTAAAAGACCACGATAAGTGGCATCTTTGGACTTACCCTAATCAAAGGGAATAAGATATGTAGACGGATATTATAGTTACCCTGTCATTCACCTAAACATGCATCAAGGTTAAATTCCCACAAAAAAGAGAATATTGGCATTTTGAGGATCCATGAAATATTATCTTATCTGTCCTCCTTCGTAGGACTTGAACATCATAAACTCACCATTGTCTTCCATCACCTTTGACCTACATTCATATCCTCTCACCACCATAGAACTCCATTAATTTTGCAAAGAACTTTCTAACCTTTCACCTCACCTTCATATCTTCTCTTACCTATGCAAAAAACATTGGTATGGACACCCCTAACTTTGAACATGGTTTTAGACTTAGAATTTGAGTCCCTAGAAACAAACTGCATACACAGTCGTGAGATTGGTAGACACATGAACAAGCAAACAACTTGCGTAAAGAAACTTCCTTGACCAAGAGACAATCACCTATAAGGAAATTTTTTTTCCTAATGTGGATCATCCATCCTCATTGACCATTCCATAGCTCAGTGTGAACTAATCTTCTTTGCACTTTGTTTAGGTAAATCTATAGTTAGTCTTTGCATCCCTCTTTTGTAGCACATGTTAGTGTCATCATATCCATTTTGATCATTATAGGCTTCACACCTCGGTTGGATAATTCGGTCCTCAATCCTTATCCAGCCTGACATCTCACTTACTCAACCTAGCTCGTTGCCTAAGTCTAGACCATCTCTACTTGGTACCCAAGAGTAAGTTATGCCTCTGCATCATCCTATTGTTCCGAGAGTTTGCCTTCTTATCTAGCCATAGTTGCTAGCCACATCGAGCCTGACTTGAACTAGTATTATGTATTGATAACAAACCATCTCTACATCTTGCACTGCATCATAGACCCATCATATCACAATTAGCATACATCCATAAATCCATGCGCATCCATCGATGTGTTTATTTAGTTCACATGTCAATAACTTTACATGTATTATCACTCTTAACCTACATTCACTATGCACACATGCATACGCTTGTCATTCATCCACCATGAGCACATACGCATCTACATTCATAGATATAGTCCACAAACTGCTCACATACATATGTTGGGCTATTTGTGCATGTGTATAAACAAATCTGCACTCCTGTGTCTCATTTTTAGATACATACCTTGCTCTTGGGATTTTTGATGTGGGATAAACTACCCCTTTTGGGATTTTCATCCCAAGATGATTTACAACTTTAGGATTTCTTATTTCGTGACAAATATCTCACAATCAAATTTTTTGCCCTAAGACATACTACATATTTGAGATCTCCATCAGGATATGTTAAAGTCCTTATCTCAGTGCATATCGCATTTTACCCTAATGCACTATTTTGCTTTTCTAAATAGCCTTACAACTGTGGTGCACATATTGGTCTTTGTTCAGGCTCAATATGCACCAATTTTATACCATATTCTACCAAGATTTTGTACATACTAATTGGTAAATTAGGTTGTTTATTTTGTTTTGTTGGTTTTGTAGGTAATAAAGCCAATTACTCAAACGATGGATAGTGGGTGCGAATGTACCATGAAACAAGAAGAACAACATAGGAATTTGGTATAGATAGGTTTTCCTCTATTCTTATCCTAGAATCCAGAAGCATGGCACGATCTACCCGCGCTGCATGGCACGATCGTGCCAAGTTTGCTCTTTGGGGTCTGTATGAGTCCCCTTCCCCCATTTGTGTGAGGATCTAGTTTTTTAAGTAGGTTCTCAAAAAAGGTTTTCTGGAAACATTTTTAGTTTTAGCCTCGGGTTTAAGGAGAGTTTAGTGCAGATGTAGTTAAATTTACAGCAAGATTTCAAGATGAATGAAGTTTTGATGCAATTTGCTTTCTTTCTCTCTGTTTAACCTTCATTTTCGTTCAAGTTATTACTTTGTTGAGTTTGATTTACTATTTTATTGCCCAACTTTACATTCTTTGCTTGTTGATTGATTGACATTAGTTGCCTTTGCTAATATCCTTCTACTCTCTTATATACTCTTCATCTCCCAATCTTTTATTTCAAGAATGTAAATGTCAAGCCCTTTCTCTCTTATCCATCTTAGGGTTTCAAAATCCACTTTCAAACTTTAAATTTTGGATTTAATTATAGATTAGATTAGAATTACATAGGTTTCATTAGTAATAATAAGCGGAAGTCGGCCGACAAATTTCATCTCCTTACTCCTTTAATGGAGGTCTAACCTCCATTGGTTAGATTTTTGAGCTTTTTAGGTACCCCCTTTCTCTATTCTCTTAATTAATAAATTTAATACTTTCATAGTTAAATTAGATGCTTTTTAGTCTATTGTTAGTTATAATGATGTTTTATGTTGATTGTATTAATTGTGTTTTGCTTTAGATTAGTTTAATTAGTTATATTTAGATCAAGATTGGTAGGTACTTAGTTTGATTAATCATATGTAGTCACTTGTATTGCTTTTCTTAGGTTAGAAATGGGCAAAAATAATGAGTGACTTGATTTCAATGACGTCCTAGAGGACGACAAATTTTCCACCCTTATGCCCAAAAAAACTACGCAACAAATTGGCATTGTTCTCGAAGATGGTGGTGCGATATTAAGTCACTTCTT
Source organism: Selenicereus undatus (assembly GCA_017589665.1). Lineage (NCBI taxonomy): Eukaryota > Viridiplantae > Streptophyta > Magnoliopsida > Caryophyllales > Cactaceae > Selenicereus > Selenicereus undatus. The sequence goes on from JACYFF010031954.1 coordinate 61,167,121, forward strand.
GTAGATGTGCCGTCTTTTTGTTCATTGTGTGCCAGCGTAGTTTCTTTTAGTGTTGTTTTATTTTGTCTTTTGAGTTATAGAGTAGCTACTTATTTTGATGATATTGAAAAACATAAAAAAATAAAAAAAGTCAAAAAATCGAAAACAAAATTGAAAAAATTATAATGCAAAAAAGTTATGGCTTATGCGATGCAAATGGTATCATAGGGGATTTTGTGCATTCGAATGTGATTAATGTTGAACCTAAGTCCACTAAACTTGATGAAACGACTCTTAAAAGAGTGGAATCTAACCCGCCACGTTCGTTGAAGGATCACTTTTGTCCTCTCCAAACTTCCCCAGGAACTTGTTTTGACCTCCCTCTTATCACTAAGGATGTGCCATTTAAGCTTAATCTTGATTATATTGGCACGCTTCCTAAATTTACTTGCTTTAAGGGTCCTTAATTGTTTATGTGTGAGTTTGAGGAAGTGTGTTAGTTGACTCACATGCGTAGGGTATCAAATGATGTTGTGAGGATGAAATCCATTCCCTTTCCTCTTAAAGATGATGCTAAAGGGTGGGTGTATAGTCTTAAGGTTAATTCTATTAATTCTTGGGATTTCTTTGTTGATATCTTCCTTAAGAGATACTTCCCTACTAGCAACACCATTAGGCTTAGGAATGAAATCCTATCTTTTATCCAACTTAAATGAAAGCCTTTTTGGGAATACGTGAGTAGGTTCAAGGAGTTGCTTGCCCAAGGGCCTCATCTTGGTCTAAGAGATGCAATTTGTGCCAAATAGATTATGAGGGTTCGGATGTGAGCACTAGGACAATAGTTGAATCTATGTGTGTGGGAGGGTTTCTTTGTGAGAATGCTGATGAGGCTTAGGACTTTGTTGAGGATTTAAGTGAGAAGTCATATATGTGGGAGACAATTAGGGAATCCCCTAGTATTGCATTTAAGATTTTTATAGATAATGAGGGCAAGCTAACTTTGTTACTTTAGAGGATACTTCGCTTCATTGTGAGAGTTAACTAGAAGTTCCTTTGTTTAAACCATCTAAACCTTATGAACACATTTCTCCGTCTTATTTATATGATTGTCTCTTGGACTATGTTGTTAGGTCATACCCTTAGACTATATCCTAGATCCTATGCTAGACTCCCCCAGTCTTATGGGGGCTGGTCTTTCCCTCTTGGGGTAAGTGCCTCTTTTTCCAGTAACTAGCAATCGTTGAAGATTTTCAACCTAGGGACCCATGTCCCTTTTCCCTTTGTATAGCAGGGTTCTGGGAAGCCATAGAAAGGAAAGTTATCCCCTTCACAATCAAATTGACCATTAAGAGTAAGCGGGTAAGACCTTATGATGTAGTACCCCTAATCCTCCTTTCTTATAGCAGTCTTCTTGGATGGATTGATATCTCAACCCAAATGTGTAATTCTTTTTTGAGTTAGGAGAAAGGTAATCCAACCTTGTGCACATCTTGTTATAGCCTGTCCTAGAAAGTATACCCATTTTTTGTGGACAACATTTACATTCAAGTTGGAATAACGATCAAGTCAAAGAAGCTTGATCCTTATCTAAGATTGCTACTATTTCAAAGTTGTAGAGTTCCTTATCATTACAATTGTGCTATATTTTTAATATTGGCCCTTTGTTTGTGATGGTGGTGTATAAGTCATAGCCCTTAATGGTGACCACTTGTCCCTTTATCAATATCTTCACTTTTTGGTGGAGTGTGGATGGGATGGCCTAGTGTTCATGAAGCCATGGGCACCTTGAGAGCAAGTTAAGGTAGCTGGAATATCTAGGACTTAGAATTCTACATTCCTTTCAATAGGACCACATTAATAGGAAGAAAGATAGTGCCCAAAGCTAATCTTTCGAGTTATCATATGACCTTAAATGAGTTGAAGATTTCGACAGTTAACTTTACTTGATTCCTAACCTTCTAGTTGTTTTCCAGGGGCAGACATTTACAGTCAGCTCATTTTCGACTAAAGCAAGTGGGAGATGGTTTTGAGGGCAAGTCACAGTAAGCTACTAGGTGTTGTTGTGCACCAGGTCTCCTGGTGAAAGATCCTCATTATCAAAGGTTGTGGTGCCTTTAACTATACTTATTGAGGCTATCATTTCTTTAGGTGTGGTTTCGAGAGGCAAGGCAATCATACTCAACTCATTGATTAAGAGTTGGCTATGCTTTTGTGAGGCAACTATGAGTTGTAAAACGGTTACCTCCTCCTAGAGCTTTTTAAAATTGTTTTAGCACAGGATCTTCTTCTTTAAAATTAGTCTCCTTTTCTTTCTCTGAAGCCTCCTGTGGGCCCTCTTTGGCGTGATACCATCCAACATTTGTGAGATGTTAGACTTTAGTGTGGTCCTCCCCTCTCTCAAAAGTCATCATCCTCATTTTCTCCTCAGAAGTCATCACCATCACTGACGTATGCAAATTAAGTCTTTCATTGCATCTCACATACATCATCTTCATCACTTTTTCACATAGCATAAACCGCTGAATACTGTGAGCACATATAGACCCTTAGCTTCGACTTATATATGCTTTGAATTGTATGGATGGATCCCATTCATTTTCTTGGTCATTATCAATAGCAAAGATGCTATCATGTTCCCTAAGTTAGGTTGCCTTAGGTAGAGCAAGTTGTCTTGACCTGAACATCCTTTCTAACTTATTCTTGAAAGTCTAACAGTCCTCAGTATGATGCCCCGGGGCTCGATGATATTTATAGTACTTAGTTGGATAAAAAGATTTAGATTGCCTAGGAGCCCAGTTTGTGGCTTGACCTCTGGAAGGCTAATCTTTCCTTTACCCAATAATCATTCCAGAGCCTGAGTTTAGGTGGTTCCTACATAGATGTACTCAGTGTACCTATTTATCTGCTTCTTAACTTGTGGAACCACTAGTATTCTTTTTCTTGTTCTTATAGTTCTTCTTCTAGTTATAACCAGTCTTTATTAGTGGTTCTATCGCCAACTCATCCTTTATAACCACGCCAATATTCCTTAGTGAAGTGAACTTTTCAGAGGGTGTGACTAGTAGGTGTTACCTATATGTAGGCTGCAAGTTCCTAATGACCACCTCATTCGATTAGCTTCTGAGGGTCGGTCCACCATGTGAGCAGCCTTTGCTATCCAACAAGCAAGGTAGTTAGAAAAATTATTTTTTTGCTCTTGCTTAATTAATTCCAAGTCCCTAAGGGTGAGTTGGAGGTCGATGTTGTATGAATACTGATGTAAGAACTTCTTGAGAAAGTCATCCCAGTTCATGATCTTATGTGGGTCAACAACATTGTACCACCTTATGACATCCTTATCAAATATCAAAGGAAATATTATGCAGAAGATATCATTGTCAATTCCCTTTAAAATCATGGTACCAACAAAATTCCTCAAATGATGGTGAGGGTTGTGAGTCATATGAAATTTGATATCTAACTTGGTAAATTTCGGGAGTAATTTTCCTTTTAGGATAAAAGTTAATCGTGCATAATTGGTAAAGTAATTGTCAGACACTGAAGATTCCTTAAGCAGCTGTTCAATACAATCTATCCATGGATCAGTTGAAGGAGTGCATTTTCCCCTTTTTTTCCTCCTTACCATTTGCTTGCCGTTTCCCAACATCTTCTCCTTCTTTATTGCGAGAAGTTTCACTGTACTCATAAGGGGAATCCTTAGCAATGGTTTGGAGTGCGCACTACACAAAAAAGATTTATTTATGACACCCCATTTTGCAACAATATCACTAAATTTTGCCACAATAGCTTTTGTGGCAATTACAAAAATTGCAACAAAGTTGCGACAAAACGTATGTCACAAAAGATTTTTGGTGCAAATTTTCATTTTGCTACAAATTATAATTTGTGGCAAAATTTAATTTGCTACAAAAACTAAATTGCTACAGTATAGCTCATAATTTGTAGCAAGTCTACCATTGCCACAAAATCATATTTGATGCAATAGAAAGATAATTATAGCAATATGATTAGCTGCAAAAACTCATCTTGGCAACAAGTTAAGATATCTTTTGTGGCACACTCACATTTTGCCAATATATGGATATTTATTTCTTCAATAATAAATTTTATATTAAATATTTTATAATAGTTATGCATCTTATATTAAACATTATTGGTATATGCGATCAAAATTGATATTTACAATTGAATAAAGAAAAGATTTAGATACATTTGCCAAATAATAAAAACAAATGAAGGGAAAACAAGACCTACTTGCAAATAACTTTGCATTTTATATATTCATGGTTTGTTCAAATGATAATGTAGCTAATGAATTATGAGCATTCCTACTTCATCCACAGCTATTATATTATAATTAAACTCATGCATTCATATTTAAGAGATCCAAAATGTACTACTTAAGAAAGAAAAAAAAATGACACCTTCATGATTAATATTTTTGCCTACATGATCAATATTTTTGCCTTCTTCACTCATTAATGCTTGTCAATGATATCTTGAACTGGATATCTACATTATAGATAAAAAAAAGGAGAAAATTCAAATGAAGAATTAGCGAATGACGTTGAAATACAAAATTAATGACAACATATTTTTTGCAAGAAATTTTGAATAAACAAAAAAGGGAGTGTATAATTTTTATGGCTGAGTAATGGCTATAGTCTAATGCTATGTAGCTCTATGGTAGCCACTATAAAACCTTGCAGTCCCTATTGTGCAAACTTTATACAGTCTTGTAGTATCTACTATGCAGCCTCTACATAAATGTAGCAGCCGCTGTGCAGTCTCTATACATCTGTATAGTTCCTTTACACAACTGTTGCCCATCATGCTTGTTGTACACATGCAATGCATGTGCAATTGCTGTTTGATTATGCAATAGATTGGACGCTTGGCTAAACCTGTGACATAACTAGGGATAGAAAATTCAAAATAGGCATGATGACAATTGGAGGCAACATGCCCATGAATATCATGTTAAAAATTATCGAATTTGGCACATGAAAGCCAAAAGTTAATCACTTCAGGTCGGGATGTGAATCTTAAGACTGGAAATGACTATTATAGTTTTATGAGATGCATTTGAATATGGCCATGACAAGGTTGAAGAGTATGTCATGATAATAAGAGATTAGCAAATTGTTTCACATAAAACCAACCCATGTGTTTTTCGCCTAGAAGAAGAGCACACAAAACAAACATTTATAGTTCTACGTTAAGATGAGAGCTTCCATAGTTATATGAAAGACTAAAATTTATTTACCAAATCAATATCCATAGATGCCCATTAAGCATATTTATAATGCTTCACCTATTTTTATTCTTGTCAGAAAATAATCAATTATTTTTTACTACTACAATTACAAAGTATTTGTCGAAAATACATCAGAGATCCATGGAACTAGAGACGCATTAAACAGCTTTTGCACTCAGTACACATAAAGATAATGTAGTACAACACTACAAAACATTAAGGAAGAGTTGCAACAACAGCCATAAAAGATCCAAGCAAATAAAGAGAGCGTGTAGTAACTGGAACAGTTTATATGCTCCTTAAGATAGGCAATTGAGAAGACAAATGTTTTCCATCCTAATTTTGACTTCTGGGAGTGCCAACAAATACCTGAAACATACTCCAATGTATCAGCATTTGTAGGCTCATTGGGTATTCCAACTCTAATGACAACATGTCCATAAATCCAATCGATTCGTACACGAAAATTGGGAAACAGAGGATACAAAATGCAATATTAAATGTAAACTAGAGCATTATCTTGACAACGATTATGGTTGGAAAAAAGTATAGTCAAAAGAATGTCTTAGGAATTGAACATTTAAAATCAATTCTTCAATACATAAATATCCTAATGGATAATTATTCTCAAGAAACTATAGGAATGCCCTAATTAGTAACCATACGAGGACAAAACTCTAGCATCGTACAATACGAGAGGTTACTTTTTTTTGCGTCCCCCATTTTTCTCTCTCTCTCTCTCTCTTTCTCTCTCTCTCCCCCCTTAAAGTGAAGCCAAGCTCATGTATCTCCTTTAGTATGAATCAAGCAACAACAATCAACCATTCGATCTTTGACTATAAATAGTCTACATGCTTTATATTGCAAGCTCAAAACTAGATGATTAAGGTTTTTCACTAAATTTTCAAAATATCAAATGTAATTAGGTAAGTAGCTGTCATAATTTTGCCTTCTTTATTATCATGCAGAAAGTAATAGGTCAAACATGAAGAGGCAGGGCTTGTCTTCTCATAAGGGCAAGTGGGTGGTACCAATCAATTTTTCAGTAGCATTCACACCATCACCAGCTAAATTATCATCAGATTATGTTGGATTTATGGCCCAAATATCATGACAGCTAGGGTTTCCTCGTTTGTTGGGTTTATGGCCTAAATATCGTGATGACTAGGGTTTCCCCGTACCTGTCTGCTTGATCCCTTTATTAGGGGCACGCCTTGAGTCGTCATCAACACATAACAATACATAAATACAATTGTTGAGCCTTCTTGTTATGTTATTCTAGCCTTGTGTGAGGGTGTTCTAGAGTGAATTATAATCACTAATTGATCTCTCTTTAGAGCACATTGCTCTGAGATCAATTATGTATTCTCCCATCTCTATAATGTATTTTGCTCATCATCGTCCGTGGTTTTTCCCGCATTGAGTTTTCTATGTAAATCTAGGTGCTGATTTGTGTTTGCTCTTTATTATGGTATTTTGTGATTCTTGGTTATTTCCATCCAATTCCTATATGCCTAACAAGTGATATGAGAGTGTTGGTTATTGGATGACATCAGTAAAAAAATTCAATATATTCAAATTCGATGGAAAGATGAGTTTGAATATCTGGAAGATATAGAGAGTTCTGGCCCAGAACAGGTTAAAGAAGGCTATCATTGGAAAAACGAAGAAGCCTTCAACCATGACAGACAAACAATAGTGGAGCTCAATGAAAAGGACTTCTCGATGATTCAACTACGCTTGGCAACTGATGTTCTCCATGATGTCATGGATGCGACTACCACTGCAACTCTTTGGGTCAAATTAGAGTCCATATACATGACCAAAAGCCTAGCAAACAAGATTCATCTTAAGGAGCGCTGTACACATTCTCTATGGCTAAATGTACTCTTATTCAGAATCATCTTGAGAAGTTCAATTCTATTATCATTGATCTTGAAAGTTTAGATATGAAACTTGAGGATGAGGATTAAACAATACTGTTGATTGTCTCATTGCCCCCTTCCTATAAGTATTTCAAGGAAATTATGCTATATAGCAATAACGAAACTTTGTCATTTGGTGACGTTAAGGCTAACCTGTTGTGAAAAGAAAAATTTGATCTTGAAGTGCGTTATGAGGACAATGCTTAAGGCTTGCTAGTGAGAGGGAGAACCTCTAAAAAGGAAGGCACAAATAGGAGAAATACCGGATCAATATCCAGGGGACGTAAATCCAACAAGCTCTGTAAATAATGCATAATGGCAGGACATTTAGTAGCTGAATGCTACAAACTGAAGAACAAGAAGGCAGAAGAAGAGAAGAATAATCAGCCTGTAGAAGCTTAAGCTATAGACTTAGGGTCAAATGGCGATGTTCTACTTGTAACTACCACATATAACCGAGGTGCTACTGAGTGGGTTATTGATTCAGGCTGTACCTACCATATGTGTTCCCATAGGGACTGGTTTTCTACATATGAGGCACTAGATGCTGGTGTTGTACTCATGGGCAATGAAGCCCAATGCAATGTTGTTGGCATTGACACTATTCGCATCAAGACTCACAATGGCATAGTGAGAATCTTTCTAAAGTTCGTCACATTCCTAACCTGAAGCGAAATCTCATCTGAATTGGCACCCTTTAATCCAATGGGTGCAAGTATTCCACTGAAGTTAGAGTTTTAAAGATCTATAAGGGTGCCCTGGTTCTCATTAAAGGAGAAAGACGGGGAAGTCTTTACATTCTCCAAGGGTCTTCAGTGGCAGGTTCTGTTGCAATAAGTACCACCTCATCTGTTGAAGACGATACTCGATTGTGGCATGCTTGCTTAGGCCACATGAGCTAAAAGGGAATGACAATCCTAAGCAAGCGAGGTCTACTAGGTAGCGAAGGTACAGGCAAGCTTGATTTCTGTGATCATTGTGTGTTTAGAAAACAAAAGAAGGTTAGTTTTTCTATAACCACACACTGTACTAATGGTACCCTTGATTATATTGATTCTGATTTGTGGGGTCCTTCTAGAGTTCCTTCTTTTGGAGGAAAACGTTATATACTGACCTTTGTAGATGACTTCTCTAGAAAGGTCTAGGTTTATTTATGAAGGCAGAAGAACGAGGCTTTCCCTGTGTGTGAAAAGATCAAAGCGCTCATTGAAAACCAAACTAGGAGGAAGTTAAAGAAGCATATGACTGACAATGGTCTTGAGTTCTGCGAGTTAGAGTTTAATAAGTTTTGCGCTCTTCAAGTTATGACTAGACATAAGACCTTGGTTGGGAAACATCAGCATAATGGGGTTACAGAACGCATCACTAGAACTCTACTTGAGAGAGCACATTGTATGCTCTCCAATGCTAATCTGTAGCATCACAGAGATTTTTGGGCAGAGGCTGTTTCTACAGCATGCTATCTGGTGAACCGGTCTCCACACTCCTCTATTGACTTCAAAATTCTAGAAGAAATCTAGTTAGGTAATCCCCTGGACTACTAAATGCATTTTTGGATGTTCTGTTTTTGCATACATTAACAATGGGAAACTAGCTCACAGGGCTGCTAAATGCATTTTTCTAGGCTATGCATCCAAATTTAAGGGATATCGACTTTGGTCTCCTGGCTGCAAAAAGGTCATTCAAAGTCGGGATATAACCTTTAATGAAACTTTTATGTTATCCCCTAGAAAAGAGTGTGTTATCCCTACATGTGATCAATACGATGATAGCGAGAAGGTGGAACTAGAGGTTCCTTCAAATGCTTCTCAAGGTAGAGATACAGTACCTCATTATAGTAGTGAGCACCATACTGAAGGAACCAACTCTGATAGCCACGACATTCAAAGTTCTGAAGAGCAACAGACTTCAAATAACTACTCCACTGCTCATGACAGGCAGCAAAGAACCATAAAAAAACCTGCACATTATTATGCTGATAATGAAGATGGACTAATAGCATATGCCTTAGCTGTTGCATAGGAGATATCTGAAGGTATTGAACCTTCTACCTACTCTGAAGCAACCTCTTGTCCGAATTTGTCGAACTGGCTTATGGCAATGCAAAAAGAGATGGAGCGTCTGCACAAGAATGAGATGTGGAAGTTGTATGACTTACCCAAGGGTCATCGTGCTTTGACGGCCAAGTGGGTCTACAAGAGAAAGAAGGGTATTCTCGGGGTTGAAGTTGCAAGATAGAACGCATGACTGGTTGTTCGAGGCTACAACCAGAAGGAAGGCATTGACTTCAATGAAGTTTTCTCTTCTATAGTAAGTCATACCTCCATTAGAGTGTTGCATGCATTTGTGCTTAGCTTGATCTAGAATTGGAGCAACTAGATGTGAAAACTACATTCCTTCATGGGGAGTTGGAGGAAGAGATATACATGAAATAACCTGAGGGTTTTACAGTTCTAGAAAGGAAAATTATGACTATCGCTTGACGAAGTCTCTATATGGCCTGAAATAAGCACTGCGACAGTGGTATAAAAGGTTTGATGCATTCATGATAGGACAAGGCTATACACGTTGTCACTACGACAATTGTGTATATTTTCAAGAATTTTGGGATTCCTTCATTTATCTATTACTATATGTGGATGACATGCTGATTGCCTCCAAGGAGAAGTCCTTGATTATCAAGTTGAAATCTCAACTTAGCAATGAGTTGGAGATGAAGGATCTTGAGGTAGCTAAGAAGATACTTGGTATAGAGAGACATAGAAATCAAAAGGCCGGTAAGCTTTACAGTACCTTGAAAAAGAATTCCTTAATTGGTTCAATATGAGTAACTGCATACTAGTTGCTACTCCTCTAGCTGCTCTCTTCAAAATATCATCCAAGTTATGTCTTGCATCTGAGGAACAAATAGAAAAGATGTCTCATATTTCTTATTTTAGTGCAGATGGGAGCCTTATATATGCTATGGTCTGCACTGGACCAAGTTTAGCCCACATAGTTAGCGTAGTGAGCCATTACATGCGTAATCCTGGTAAGGATCGTTGGGAAGTTGTGAAATGGATCTTTCACTATATGAAGCGTTCTCTCAACAGGTGTCTATTGCTGGATAAGTCTAAGACTATAACCTATGATGTTGGAGGATTCGTTGACTCTAATTGTGGTAGAGATCTTGATCATAGGCATTCTACTTATGGCTACATTGTCACTGTATATGCTGGGGAAAGCATCCCTACAACCTATTGTAGTGTTATCCATTACCAAAGCAGAATACATTGCTGTAAATGAGGGAATAAAGGAAGCTACATGATTAAAATGCCTTATTGTAGAGCCTGGTGTTCCATAAGGTGTCACTATAGTGTTTTCAGGTATTCAAAGTGCTATCCATCTCACCAAGAATGATCCTATCACTCTAAGACCAAGCATATCAGCATCAAGCACTATTATATCATAGATAATATTGTTGCAAGAGATATGGTTATGAAGAAAGCACATACAGCAAATAGCTGCAGACATGCTCACCAAGTCTCTCCATAAAACTAAGTTCCAACACTATCTGGACTTACTTGCTGTTCAGTGTTCGTGACTAGCCTTCGGGGTCTACCTTACGGGGCACTACTCTTCAGGGTCCTTTTGCGGTGTGTTTGTTTTATAGTTATTGAATTTGGTCCAAGGAGGATAATGTTGGGTTTATGGCCCAAACATCATGACGACTAGGGTTTCCTCGTTTGTTGGGTTTATGGCCCAAATATCATGATGACTAGGGTGTCCTCTTACCTGTCTGCTTGATCCCTTTATTAGCGGCATGCCTCGAGCCTCCACAATTGTCATCAACACACAGCAATACACAAACACAATTGTTGAGCTTTCTTATTCCGCTATTCTAGCCTTGTGAGAGAGTGTCCTAGAGTGAATTGTAATCACTAATTGATATCTTCTTAGAGCACGTCACTCTAAAATCAATTTTGTATTCTCCCATCTCTATAGTGGATTTTGCTCATCGTCATCCGTGGTTTTTCCCGCATTAGGTTTTCCACATAAATCTCGGTGTTGACTTGTGTTTGTTCTTTATTATCATATTTTGTGATTGTTGGTTATTTCCATCGAATTCCTATACGATCCTAAGAGATGAATCTCTGTCTCACCTTGCAATGGAAGCAATATATGGTACAGAGTCCAATGTTGCGGACATTTTAAAGCATGTGCTACAAAGATATCGCAAGCTTGTACTTTTTCATCCAATTGCCCTTTAATTGGCAATACTTGCCCTACTCAAGCATCAATTTCCCATTGAGAACAAATATCACTCCAAAATTGGATAACAAAATAAATCTGATTTATCTAAAAAAAGGCCGCTACGAAATATAAATTTACGAAAATATAGTAGTCATTGGAAATAATTTTAATCTTTAGGAGAAGATAATGAAACGAAAGCTGTGATAGAGATAGAAAACATACTAGTTTCTACGAGATCGAAGAGGAGGTGGCCCAATAATTACCATCTCTATTTAGGCGAACTGTGATGACTAAATAAATATCAAAATCTTTATATCAAGATGAAGAAAGGGATGAACCAAGGTAAGCGGATCTGGTAGTCTATAGATTGATGGTTGTTGGCAATGATGGGTTGCTATAGCTTGCGTTTTATGGTTGTGGTCATCTAAAAGATAGTTTTTTTCTGGGTTTCTAAAATGAGTGCTTGGGCAAAATTGCCACCTAACTTTTTAATTTGGTCAAAGTTACCATTAAGTTAACTTTGTACCCAACTGTGTCACCTAACTTTATTATTATAGCCAATTTTGCTACTTTAACCGGTTGTAGTGTGTAATAGGGTCTTTTGTTAGTTAAAGACAAGCATTTATAGTAGTGGGATATGAAACATAAACGAAAAAGAAATGAAAAATGTTAATTGCACCAAACCCCCATTTGCCATGAGCTCTCAAACTCTCTTCTTCCCCATCCCTCTAAAACTCTTTTCCTTTCTAAAAAACCTTAGAAATATATAGAAGCAAAGAAGCATCAACCTAAAGCAAAGAAGCATCAACCTAAAGCAAAGAAAGAGTTCAATTGCAACAGAAGATTAAGAGGACGAACTGCTACTGTTGATAAACTTCATCATCAGCTAAGCATTGTGTAGTTTTAATTTTAAAAAAAAAAACCCCATGAAATTTGCGTGCATGAGGTCTTTGTTGATTAAATCAGTGGCATTTGTTATTTTGTTGAATTTTCACAAAATTGTTGTCTGAATTTGTTGGTTGATGTTTGATAAAGGTAGAGTTTGTGATAGTTTGAACTTGGTGCTCTGATTTGGTGAAATTAGACATAATATGATTAATTCCTTTAATTTTGAAAATATATAAGCAGAGTGTTAAGCCCTGCAAATACTTGCCTGCGTATCTTTGATGGTTGTTCATTTGAGAGAGCGCCCCACCTATTACATTCTGACTCAGAAGCATCTGATGTGTACATGGACCCTGATTACATGAGTTTATATGACATTAAGGGGAGAGTGGTGAACTTAGGCTATTTTGTAGAAAGGATAAAAGAAATGTATTTTGGTAGACCTAGTATCCCTTTTGAGGATAGTCTAGTTCCCATTCAACGTGATAAAGAGGTTAGGGAGTTGACTAAATTGTGCTTAGAGAGCGATTCTTCCGCTATTTGTGTTGAGCATAATGATGATGAAATTAACAAGGGTAAGGGAGTGTTGGGTGAGGAGGCATATTTCTTGGATGTGGATGAGTATAATGGTGAATATGACAGTGATGAATGGTTCAATTTTAATGATGATGACCTTAAATTCATATATGTTAGGGAGAAAAAAAAAGGCAACCAAGGAGGCAATTACTGCTGAGTTAGAGAATGTGAGAGGTAATGCAGGAAATGACAGTGGGGAGGATGATGTAAATGCTAAACATAAGCCTGAATTAAATGCTGAAGGAGCTAATGAGCATTATCAGGATTCTGATAACGCTGATAGCCCAATTGATGATAGTGGGGATGATGTTCGAAATGGTGATAAAAAGGGAAAGAGGAAAAAGAGACAGAAGTATGTTAGATACCTCGGGCCTTGTGTTGTGAACTCTTATTTATATGTTGGCATGAAGTTTAGGAATAAGAAACAGTTGAGGCAAACTTTTGACAACTATAGGTTATTGAAGGGTTATCATTTAGGGATTACAAAGAGTGATATAGTTAGATTCCAATGTCATTGCTTGGGTCAAGATTGTAAGTGGAGTATTTGTGGATCAAAATGCCAGAGTGAGTTATCATTTTAACTAACCAAAATGAAGAATCCACGCACTTGTATTATTTTTAGCTTTGAGCAAGGGAATAGGTATATATCAACCAGTTGGTTAATTGAGTACTACATTAAGACATTCAGATTGCAGCTTGGTTTAAGGTTGAGAGAGTTGAAAGGCTTATTGAGAAAGACCATAATTACAAGGCTACCTTGTCCCTGTGTACTAGGGTTAGGGTAGGAGGTTTGACAGGAATCATCGATGATCACAACACTTAGGTTAGACAAATAAGGGATTATCTTGATGAAGTTTATAAGCAAAATCTTGGGATAACAATTAAATTTAAAACTTTCAAAGATACAAATGATCAACATGTATTCAGGTTTCTGTACATTTACCCTGTGGCATTGAAAAGGGCCCTCTTGGGTAGGTGCAGGAGAGTAATTTCACTTAGTGCATGTTTCTTAAAGTAGCATTGGAATGGCCAAGTATTTGTTGTTGTTGGTAGGGATGCTAACAATTAGATTTACCCAATAGCATGGGGTGTGGCACAGAGTGAGAAAAGAGAGGTGTGGGAATGGTTTATTGCATTGCTGTATGAAGATTTGAAGATTGGAGATGACACAGGTTGGACTTTGATTTCATATCAGTAGAAGGTATGTATTTATGTTATTTAACTTTCAATTTTGTTAATGTATTTCAGTTATATAGTTTTCAATTCTACTAATGTGTTTTAGGTATATTAGCTGCTTCTTTGGCTTATACTCAACACTTATTAAGAGTGTACAAAATCTTCTGCCTGGAACTGAACACAAAATGTATGCTAGGCATGTGCCTGCTAATTTAAGAAATCAGTGGAGGGGTGCGATTTATAGGGAAGTGTTTTGGGAAATTACTAAGTCCACAAATGAAGTCCATTTCAAAAAACACATGAAGAAAATGCAAGATTTAGATGCTAAGGCTCGAGGATTTTTGAAAAAGAAAGATCTGAGGCATTTCTACATATTATACTTCAAACCACAAGCTAGATGTGATTTAGTTGATAATAATAAGGCAGAAATCTTCAATGGGTCTATTGTAGAAGCTAGATGTCTACCTATAGTGCCTGTGCTTAGAGAAATCTTCAAGGTTGTCATGAAAAGAGTGGCACAAAGAAAAAGTTGGGCTGCCAAGTTAGAAAACTCCAAATGCTCTAAGATCCTTATCAAACTAGAAAAGCTGGAGGATAGGGCTAGATATTGGCAGGCATCAAGGGTCGAAAATGGGTTTTACAGTGTGGAACATAGTACTAAAAGCTTTGTTGTCAACTTGAATCAAGGGTCATGCAGTTGTAAAGGCTGGGAATTAAGTAAAATCCCTTGTCCTCATTTTTTGGCGGTGATGAGAGAAGAGAGACTAAACCCCTTGAACTTTATCCATGACTTCTACAAGACTAAGTATCTAAGGATTATATATGGACACACTTTATCCCCATTAATGGAGAAGACATGTGGGAGTAAGCATCAAGAGTTGATATCAAGGCTCCTGTGCTTCCACTAAGAAGAAAGGCAACCTCAAATTCAAAAGAAGGTTAGAACATGGGGAAACAACTAGAGAGCAAGTTGGGAAAATTTTCTAAGTATGTTGTGAAAATACATTGCTCAAACTGTGGGGGTGAGGGCCACAACAAGAAGACATGTGCCTAAAGACAGCCTAAGTTGAAGGTCAATCTATTCCTCAGTTATGAGTTGTGCATTACATAAAATGTGTTTTGCTCTTTCTTTTTTCTTCTTTTTTTAGATCAAAATGTCAAAATCAAGTATAGGACTAGCAACAACTACCATAGCTAATTATCATCCCTTAACCCTAAAAAACCCCAAAGCCCAACCCAAGTCCAAGAACAAAACTAAAGCTGCTCACCCCACAGTTAATTCTCAGTCCACACCTACTGCTCAACCTACAACTTCTTCTCAACCAACACCTACTGCCAAACCCACAACTTCTTCTCAATGTACACCTATTACTTAGTCTACATCCCCTCCTCAGCTCACACCTATTTCTTAGTCTAAAGTATCTGTATCTCATCCAATAGCCATCCTTCCCTCTAAACAAGAGTTGGACCCTCCCAGTCTGCCATTGCAACTAATTCTCTTAGAGAAAGAAGTTTTGAAGTGAGGGTTAAGTTGCTATGGATTGCAATTGCACCACCTGCCCCTCCATCTCAGCCTTCTCTATCTTTTAGGCCCAATTTGAATGTTAGAACAACAACTTCAAGGCATGCATCAACTACAACTACTACTAGCACCTCAACGTCACAAGCTTAGCCTCTAAGGAGATTTAGAAGAATGAGAACATTTCTATTCCTCAAGAAAACATATTTCATCTCAGATTAGTAATCTAACTGTAGTTGGAGTTTTTGATTCCTTTTGAATTGTAGCCAAACACAGCATTTCCAAACTTCATTAGGTCTCTTTTTGGTGATATGTACATCATGTATATGTTTAGTAGTAACATTTTGACGTGTACATGAATCTACTTGTGAAACTTGCTTTGCTCTCATCTTGTAAAGCTTAACTATAGCTACAATATCTATTTGTAAAGCTTAACTATGGCTACAATGTAATTGAGTTATCTTTTGCATAGAATTGATAACAGAAACTCTACTTCCTTGCTTCACTTTGTTTTTTATTTTCTTGCTTCATTTTGTAATTGGTAAAAAAGCAAAGCATGGATGAATACAATCACATACACCAAAATACCATTGCTTTGTAGATAACCACAATTTCATTGCATACAAACATCACCGTTTTAACAGCTACAAAAGCTCCCTAATTGACCTAAATTATTACAAATTTCATTTTTGACATCAACCCCCATGATCACCCTAATACATGTTGGCATACATCAACCCCCATTAACACGCAGTTACTTTTCAACCCCAAGAGCAAAGCTTATACCACTTAGCACAACAAACAATAACAAAAAACCCCACAACACCTTCCTCTCCCTCATTTGGTAGTCATGAAGTTGCATCTTCAGCCTTGAATTCTTCTCCCTCACCCTCTTTACAACACCTTTATCACAAGCTGCTTCTTCCTTCAATCTTTGCAGATGCTGATACTCTTCAAGAAATGTTTCGTTTGAAATAATTAGGGACATCACCATTAACCTCACCTTATCACAAAGAGAGTCATCAATCCATTCAAAGTGATCAAATCCACTAGGTGAGTTAAACATTCTACACCTAGCAAACTTCTTAAGAGAGTTCTTAATCGTTATGCTTGTAAGAACCACACTTCTCTTCACACAGCTACAAGACCTTTTGCAAACAAAGAAACATGGAAAATTTTCACACGAAGCAGCCATCTTTAGGGTTTTGGGGTTTCGACTTGCAAAGGTCAATCAATACCCCAATTTTAGATTTTACTTTCAGATTGAAGGCTAATTTACATTCCAACACCATGAACTCAAACCCTAGAGCACGAAAGAAGGTGGAGAAAACGAGGGGAGGGGATGAATGAGGCAATGCTGAAGCCGAGTTTCATTTTTCAGACAATTAAAATTTAAAGAGAAAACCGCAATATAACAGCTATAGTCGGTTAATATGGGTCAAAAATAGCAAAATTGCCTACAATAATGAAGTTAGGTGACACGGTTAGGCACAAAGTTAATTCAATGGAAATTTTGACCAAATTAAAAAGTTAGGTGGCAGTTTTACCCAAGCACTCCTTCTACAATGGCGATTAGGCAGGAAAGGAGGGCAATGCAAATCGAAGAGAACTTTATATATATAAACATATACATATATATACATATATATATATATATATATATATATATATATACATATATATATATATGCAGATATATATGCATATATGCATGTATGTACGTACGTACGTATGTATGTATATATATATATATATGTATATATACATATACATATATATATATAAATATGCATGTATATATATATATTTGCTAATATATATATATATATATATATATATATATATATATATA
>JACYFF010031954.1:61189522-61325053 GCA_017589665.1 Selenicereus undatus
ATATATATATATATATATATATATATATATAAATAATAACAGATTTGTATAAATTTGAGCATACAAGAAGGTTCGTAGAAAACTATGAGCGTTTTATGTGAAATTTGTAAAATTTAGGTGGGACTTTTATTTTTATTTAAGTTTTAAAAATAAAAATTAATCAATTGTGGCAAATATATACATTTCCCATAATACGCACATAGTGTTCTACCAAGTTTTTTGTTTGCTACAATTACTTCAACACTGTTATATTTTTTTGTGACAATTTTAAATTTATTACAAATAAATTGGTATAAAATATAATTTTTTTTTTATTGTGCCGGCTTCCATAATCTCCATCGTCCTTTCATTGTTGTCTAGTGTGGCTTCCATTTTGTCCGTCATTTTATATGGTCATCCGTTTCATTACTTCCCACTATCAAAATGGGAGACGAGTTGGTCTTTGACTTGGGTTTTAACTTTTACCTAGTAAGTTGAGTTTCCATGCACTCTTCTTGGTATAATAGTCTCCTGGTTTGTAGGCTTCACTTGTATACCTTGTTAGTGTTCCCTATCCTGATTGATAACAGAAAGTTCTTAGGGCTAGCTCGTCTTAATACTCCTCAAAAGAAAATTAAAACCCTAAATGAGCCATGTTGGCCTATGAACTAACATCTCATGCTGAGAGCATAGGTTGCTGACATTATATCATGAACACAGTCCTGAGACGGACTTAAGGAAAGCAAACTAGATTGGGCCTCCTTGTTAGGATCCCAGCCGAGTTCCTAGGGCCCTAAAAACCGACCCCTCACTTTTTCCCCTTCTCTTAAACATAAACTCTTGCCTGCAAACTCCAGAGACCACATTGCGGCTCCCATGGACCTAACGTAGACCTAATTTTTGCCTGTTCTTCTAGACATATGCTCACATGCAAATTATTTTTATGTCAAAACCCAGCCGAGCTCTTGTTTTGCTAAACTAAGACCACTGTTATGATTTTTATGACCTAAATAGAGATAGAACCTATTCAAGTCTGGGTTGAGTTCTCTTAGAGCTTAATTGGCACAAAGGTCACTTTGGTCCTCAACCATGTGACTAGACCTGACTTTTCCTAAAATAGGCTTTCCTATAAGCAAAGGCATTAATGCATAGTCGTTGACCTGGAGGTAGTTTGATTACACAAGAACACATTCAAACACATATATAATTTCCATAGAAAGCTAGGGTTCTAAGTTATAAGTGGTTCACATAGATTTTATAATAGTCCTCTCAGGACCCAAATACTTTGTACATCATTGAAGTAGAGTATGGCAAGATTGGAAAATTTTGATGGCTTTTCGATATCATATGGACTAGGAAATTCTGTCAGGAGTAGGTGAAATAGTTGCTTGCTTAGTTAAAAGACTAATAAACCTATCGAGTAACCAATTATTTTCCAGAGGGGTAATAGCAGTGTGTGGCCTAGAGGCACTGTTAATATGATATGATAATACCTTTAATGCAAGAATATCTAATTCAAGTGTAAGTACCCATATTGAATTTCAAATCTCACCCTCTTTGTTGTTTAAAAAAATGTCCCTAGTGGAGTTGCCACTATAAGTACCATGGCTCGGAATCCCTAAGTGCAGCTCCCCACAAATGGTCAGGCTTGCTTGCCAGGTGTATTCAAATATTATGTTTTCGGTTCTTAGCAAGAAACAAATCAAGCTGCAAAAGAATGGGCTTCCTAACCCAGAAGACTGGGTAGCAGCCCTAATCTAGGTCCAACATTGGAACCAGTTTTCTGGTCTAGGCACCTAGTGGTCTCTCTGCTTGAGTTAAGAGGTTGGAGTACAATACTGATCTAGGAACCTGGCCCAGGTTCATGAGCAAGGACTGTGACCACTGCCCGCAAGGGCACTGGTTTCGTAGTATAGATAAAATATCGTCCTCAGGGACCAAAGTAATCTATCGAGTCCTTTCCATCAGAAAATGCTAAGCAATAACTTAATCGAGGATTTGATTTAACAACTTCTAAGCAATTGAATCTAAATTCAATCAAGAAGAAATGACTTAGGGATTTATGTAGTTAAGAAAGGTGTTAGATCAAAATGATTAACATGTGCTTCTCTCTAATTGGATAATTTTGAGGAATTACAATCTATTTAGAATTTAGTCTATTCATTTGACATCAACCAAATTACCTAAACTAAGCAAAAGTCATTCTTTCAAACTAATTTGTCTTAATCCAAGTTCAATATTTTTTATTACTCTCTAGCCCTCCTAACATGCAAATATCTCTTTTGAGTCATCTCTATATTTGGTCTTATCAAGCAATCTAATAGTCCAATTTCACCGTTTAGTTCTTCATTCAATTGTTTCAAAGGTACAAGCCAAATTTGGCCAAAATCCACTCAAAACATGATAATCACTTGATAAAATAAAATCAAACCAATTCTAAAATGAAAGCACAATTCTATTGATCATAATATAATCCAACTACACTTCCATTAACAAAGAAATCCTTAGACAAGATAAACTACTCACTAATGATTAAAAATTGAACAACTAACCAATTGATTCAGCGAAATCTGAGAGGGAACGCTTCACATAGACAACCTTCAACAAAGTCTTCAAACCGCCAACAAAACCGAACTCCTCAGTCAAAATTTCTCACTTGCATAAAAAGAAAACTAAAAATCCTACATAAAAAGAGTAAAATTTGGAAAGGAAAAAGAACTATCTATGTTATGCGTCTCTTCTTCTGCTGCTGAGGGACGAGTTTATAAAGAAGAACATGAGGATCTTCAGCCACACAGTCGAAGGAAAATGAAGAGGCCACAGTTACACAGCTTACCACGGTCTGTGGGAGGCACCACAGTTGGACTGTTGTCTTGGCTATAACCAAATTTCTGCTATTCTCTTGCTCCACAGCCATAACATCTCATGGACATCTACGGGGGGTCAAAATACACTCAAATAAGGGTCAAATGCTGGGTCAAAATGATCCAAATTCCTGCAAAGCACAGAAAAGAACCATATCCAAGCATAGATCTAGAATAGGAGTATAAATGATAACTTAAAGCACATAGTTCTCCTAAAAACGTAGCAAAATGACCTTAAAATGATATATATGATAAACATTTATAAAACTCCCTTATGCCAAAATCATTTAGCTAACAGACTAAGGAATGAAATTTTCGAGAACCACTTGATGTACCACAATGTTAAATTTGAATCAATGCCCCCCAAATCATCAAATACAATCATTTTACATATGAAACAAATGGAGCTAGCAATGCCGGTAGAACCTCACTATAGTCATGTGGCACTTATCACTCATGTGTTTGAAAATACACATGAAGGTTCCCTCAATTGTCATTCCATAGACTTAAATCTACCATAAGGATAACAAGACTCTCTAATTCATCATCACTAAAATGCTAACACACTAGATAGTCATGAGGACTTTCATAAGGTTGTAATGGGGCCATGGGTAAGGGTAAGAGGGGAACAAATGTTTTGAAAAGGTGGAGCTAGAAGCCATATAGTAAGAGCTAAACGTTTCCAATGCATCATACAACATCCTCCCTAGACCAATACAATTCATCGATAGAATACATCCCCAATTGAAGAGACAAAAAGTTAAAATTCATAAATATTTTACAATCCCAACAAGGCTAACACTCTTTTTATTATTCCCTTTTGTTTTCTTATTTTTTTCCTTGTTTTTTTTTCCAAAAGAGTTAGCCAAGGGAAATCCATACCAAACTTTAAATCTCAACTCTTCTCTAAACTTTGTATAAAAAGACAAGGGATTTCCTTTTATCAGACAAGATCACACATCCCTTCACCAAAAAACTAAAATCCACCAAAAGGATCACAATGCAGCTTACTAGCTCCCAATCAAACTTGATGCAAAAGAATGAAATGCTCCTCTAGTCTTGGCTTAAGGGTGAGATAATAATTTGGCCATAGGCTATAGTAGGAGGTTCAAATCAAGATGCACAGATATATGCTCTAAGGGGCTAGCAAGGGATATATTACACAACAAAGGTGGCTATTTGGTCATTGGGTTAAACAAGTCAAAGAATGCCTCAATCATATTCCATAAATGCATATGCGAAATGTGATCTTGAATGAGAATCAAAGTAAGTTCTAAAGAAATGATGTTAAGGAAGAGTCGCACATGAAAGAAACATGATACTAAATTGATAAATAGTCTCTAAAACCTTAAAGCCTCATGGGACATCTACCAAGGTCATAACTAGCTCATTAGTAAACACATGCCAAAATTCATGCAAAGAGTCATGGGGTAATTAACTCGTTCTCAACATATAGTCAAAACATGAAGCTCATTTTCACAAACTCATTCTCAAACATTCTTATCCACAATTGGGTGAATCAAAGGATCAAACTAAACCAAAGAAGTCTACCTAGTCTACAAAGATCATCATCAGAAGATTTTTTTCTTCCATTTTTTTTCATTTATTTCTTTTTTTTGTGAGTTGTTTTTTTTTGACATATTTTTTTCATGCATTTCCTAATAACAAAATGCAATCTAAAATCCTAAAACTGCAAAAACTATGAAAAGAAATTAAAAAAACTAAAATGCAATCTAGAATGAAAAGAAAAAAAAACTAAATATACTTCTAAAATGCTTCTAACCATATAAGATTAAAGCCTACAATGAAACTCCAAAAAATATCACAAACAATATATACAATACACATGCACGCCAAACCAAATAAGGCATTAGACGCCAAATATAATGGCTAACTCCCCCATGCTTGAATCACACATTGCCCTCAATGTGGGCACATAGTAGAAAAAAAAGGGAAGGGGAGTAGCAAAAAGCAGTCAGAAAGGAGGTGGGGGAGGAGGATGGGGTGGTTGGCCATAAGAGATATACCAATCCGGCTAGGTCTCTAAATAAACCCTATAGTCCTGGAAGTGTTGAGTCTGGGTAGCAAGCATTCCACAGAGCTGGTTGTGGCACTCTTGGACAAAACCACGAAGGGCGGCGTTCTCATAAGCAACATAAGCTCGAATGGATACTTGCTCCTCCTGAATGGACCTAAGACGGCTTGCAAGTCAGCATAGTTAGTAGGGGATGGTTGGATGAAAGAACTAGGTTCGGCTTGACTGGAATAAGGGGGTAGAGGGGGTGTAGGCTGAACAACC
Source organism: Selenicereus undatus (assembly GCA_017589665.1). Lineage (NCBI taxonomy): Eukaryota > Viridiplantae > Streptophyta > Magnoliopsida > Caryophyllales > Cactaceae > Selenicereus > Selenicereus undatus. The sequence goes on from JACYFF010031954.1 coordinate 61,194,665, forward strand.
TTGGCATCACTAGGTACCTAATAAAGGTTAGCCCTGTGAAGTAAGGTAGGCCGATCAACATTGGGAAGCAGCAGAAGCCGATCCCCAGGGTAAATCCAGCACAAATGCCCAGCCTCTACTTTGTAAAAGTTCATGATCTCAAAGCCAGTTTGATCGAGCCGCTTGGACCCAGAGACTCTATCCTCAGAGTTAGGCTCAGTACCCAAAAATTTAGCACCACCTATGACTATCCTACCCTTAGTGCTAACAGTAGCACTATACTATTGTTTAGCTAAAACCGACTTGGGGTCAAGTTGGACACCATTAAGCATAAATGATAAGAAGTACAACTCAGATAATCTCAGGACATTTAGACTATCATCTCGAGCAAAGAAATAGCAAGCTAGGATAAGCTGAGCTACTCGAATGCAAGGGTTCCTAACATTTGTGCACTTGAATGAACTAGTGTTGTACATAACACTCCCCGAAAGCTTAACCCAGAATGCATTTGGGTTGAATTCGCGGGGGACTTGTCAGTTTAGTAAATCCATACTAGGTGAAAAACCGAATGTACTGTTGAAGGTATCGAAGTTCAACTCGTATTATTGTCCTTGTAAGTAAAATGAAATGTACCTGACTTGACATTGAGGCCCTCTAGTGACCTCAACATGAAGTGTACTCAGAAAATCTAAGGTAAGGTCCTAGTATGTATGATCTTTTATTTCCATGAAGTGTCCCATACCACCCCGTGCAAACAACCACCTAATATCATCTAACATTCCTAAATGTGCTAACAATTCCTCATCATAATAACGAGTTGCCACAATCATGTGTTCATTCAAACAATTATATATAGCAACATGATCGGGTCTGGTTAAACAAAGAGGATGAGGAATGTTACCATGGGCTCGTGCATTGATGAAAGCTCGGGAGGTCTGTTGAGGTTGAGATGGTGTTTGGCTTGAGGATCCAACCTCCTTGACACTCTTTTGTTTTTTGGTTGGTGCCATTGTTGCAAAATGGAACAAAAATTAAAACTAAAACCTAAATAACAAAATTTAAGGACGAAAAATGAAGAACATAAGTAAAAAGAAGAAAAATTAGAGAGAGAAGAAGATTCTTATGGTGGATGGGTGAAGGTGAGATGAGTTTGAAGAAGAAGAAAAAGTGAAAAGAGATGTAATTTGTGGAAGAAAGAGAAAGATTAAGTGAAGAGGAAGGATTTGGAGTGAAAATGGATTAAAAATGAGAAGAATTGAGGGAGGATTGAAGGTTTAGTAATGGTGGGTTTAGAGAGAGAAAGAGGGAGGTAGAGAGAGAAAGAATCGAAGAAGAAAAAGAATTTTAGTGAAAATGGAGGGTCGCCGCAATCAAAACCCTTGACCGCGGCCTGTAGTAGTTCACCACGGTCCATAGCGGTGGCCACAAGCGGACCGTGGTGTCCGCTGACACCATAATTGTTTTGGTTTCCTGGTTTGACACCCCACGACTGCAGCTCTAGGCTGTTGGCTGTGACGCCAAACTTTTTTTTTTCTTTTTCTCTTTTTTCCCTTTTTTATTTCTTTATTCTATTCTTATCCTTTTCTCTCTCTTATTTTTGTGTCTCTTTTTTTTTCTATTTGTTTTCTTCCCCTTTTTTAATGAAATACTACAAAAAAAAATGAAAATCAAAGTTAGGAAAAGAAAAGGACTTAGGTTGCCTCCCAAGAAGCGCTCTTTTAAGGTCAAAAGCTTGACCCTATTTTTATAGTTGATCCGAATCAGTGAGCGTATGGACATTAGCTTTATCACGGACCACAAAATTGAATTTCTTCAGTTGAAGGTACCATCTCAAAAGCTCTAGTTGAAGGTCCTTCGTCGTCATCAATCTATGCCATAACCCACTAGTTGTGTATAAGACAAACTGCTTATGTAGCCCATCGTACTGGCTACTATCACCATGTTCAACCCCCAAGTCAAAATCTGCATCAAATCCTACCACATGGGGCAAAGAGAGAATAGCTTGAGTAAACCTGCCATAATCACTCATATCAAACTCATTACAAGCATGAGCCTCAACTGTAGGTATGCTAGGCGACATAGGAGCAGCAAACTCCATCTTAATATACCTTTGGCGGGGGTCCTCAATAGAAATCCAATCAAAGTCAAGAGGATCCTCACAATTCAAGATATCCTCCATGTCAATATCAGGGGAAGGGGAAAATTCATCCAATAGAGAAGAATTAGGGGAAACCACTTTCTCCTTTATATGACAAAACTTAGCATAGCATCCTTGCACTTCAAATGTTATACGCCCCTTTCTTACATCAATATGGCAACCTGCGGTAGCCATAAAGGGCCTACCTTGAATAATTTGGGCATAATCTATCTCGGTCATATCAACTATGATGAAGTCTTTCAATGCCCAAATATCTCCTATTTTGATTGGCACATCATCCAATTTGCCTATGGGTTGCGTTTGAGAACCGTCTGCTAACTACAGTGAAAAGAGTGTGGGTTATAATGGTCTTAAGTGAAACTTATGAAACAAATAATAAGGCATTAAAGTACGCTTGCACATAGATCACATAAGACTCTCTCAATTTCCGCCTTTCCCACTATACAGGGGATAGAGAAGCTACCTAGTTAGAAATCTTAGGTGGAAAAATGGTGGGGATCTCTACAGTTTTATTCTCTATGCATGTGGCGGCCTTGCCACCATCATTCCTCTCTTTACTCTCAACTATAATTATTTCTCTATCCTCTTCAATTGGTATGTCCTCGGGGTCAATAGAGTCCTCTACTTCTTCCTTCAAGGTGACACGATTACAATGCTAACGAGGGTTAGGTTCGAGCTTGCTAGGAAGTCTATCCGAGGGTGCAGATGAAAAGCTAGCTTGTTTTGCAATTTAAGCTTCCACTATCTTGTTGTGAGTGGTAAGTACATCAATCTTATAGGTTAGTTGCTTAATATATTCATCCTGCTTTTGTTGCACCATGAGCATACTTTCCATCATAGCTTCTAAATTGGACTTTTGGGGTACTTGTGGAGGGAAAGGAGGTCTTTGAAAACCGAGGGGTGGCCTAGCATTCATTAGGGGCATATTCAGAGGGTTTGGATTAGGCCTATATGAGAAATTCAGATGATTCCTCTAACTCGAATTCTAGGTACTAGAGTAAGGGTCATTGACCGGTCTCGAGTTGAAGTTTTGGACATAATTGACTTTGCTAGAGTCTTAGGAAAAAGGACTCCCAACTTTACAATTCAAAGTCATATGTTCAATAGAACCACAATTTCACATGAGAAAGGGGCACTAGAATTCACAACATTAACATTTATACGATCCAACCTTTGAGTCATAATATCAACTTCAGCAGAAAGCAAAGTAAGTGCACCCACTTCAAGCTTATCCCTAATCCGTTTGGGTTGGCCTCGTTCTGTGGATCATTGGAAATTGTTGGGTGCCATTTCTTCAATCAAATTATAGGCTTCATCTTCAGTTTTATTTATCAAAGTTCCACCTACCGCCGCATCGATAGTAGACCTTATAGGTTCGGTTACACCGTTATAAAAGCTTGAATGATCATCCATCATTGAAGACCATGATGGGGTCAAAAACACAACAAATCCTTAAACCACTCCCAAGTCTCATAGAGCTTCTCATCATCCCTTTGAGTGAAGTTGGTGATTTGGTTCCTTAAACTTGCCATTTTGCTCGGTTGGAAGAACTTGGTGAGGAAAGCTCTAGTAAGCTCATTCCACGTGGTGATACATCCCGAATGCAAAGAATGCAGCAAAGCTCTTGCCTTATCCCTTAGAGATTAGGGAAATAATCGTAGCCGGATGGCATCGGTGGAGACCGCGTTAGGCTTCAACGTGTCACACACCTCTAAAAAGACTAAGAGGTGTACATTCGGGTCTTCTAAAGGAGTGCCTCCAAATTAGGATTGTTGCACCATGGAAATGAGAGTCGGCTTGAGCTCAAAATTGTTTGCATCAACATTAGGACGAGCGATGCTTGAGGCGATTCCTTGGACTCCAGCGGCAACAAAATCCCTAAGCGTCCTCCTTTCGTCACCTGCTCCTCCCGCCATATTTGTTGAAATTCTACTAGCCTTGCGTCTCTGTTCTTCAATCTTTTACTTCTTCCTCTTTAAGCGGAAAGTCCTCTCTATCTCAGGATCGGGTTCGCGTAGAAATGGACTTCATATAAACACGGAAGATTCCTGCAAGAACCATCACCAACACTACCAATGCAATCAAACCAGAAAATAAAAATAAAATAAAATAATAAAATACTTAGTCACTTTCATAAGACTAAGTCAATAGTTAATAAATTGGTCTCCGGCAACGGCGCCAAAAACTTGACCACTGCTTGCAAGTGCATGGGTGTCATGGTATAGATAAAATATCATCCTCAGGGACCAAAGGAATCTATCAAGTCCTTTCTATAAGAAAATCCTAAACAATAACTTAATTGAGGATTTAATTTTAACAACTTCTAAGCAACTGGTTCTAAATTCAATCAAGAAGAAACACATAGGGATTTATGTAGTTAATAAAGGTGTTGGATCAAAAAGATTAATATGCACTTTTCTCTAATTGGAGAATTTTGAGGAATTATAATCTATCTAGAATGTAGTCTGTTCTTTCGAAATCAACCAAATTGCCTAAACTAAGCAAAAGGTGTTCTTTCAAACTAATTTTTCTTAATCCCAGTTCAATATTTTTGATCACTCTTTAGCCCTCCCAACATGCAAATCTCTCTTTCGAGTCATTGCTATATTAGGTTTTATCAAGTAGTCTAACAATCAAATTTCACCTTTCAGTTCTTCATTCAATGTTTCAAGGGTGTAAGCAAAATTTGGCCAAAATCCACTCACAACATGATAATCACTTGATAAAACCAAATCAAACCAATCATGAAATGAAAGCACAATTCTATTGATTATGACATGATCCAAATACACTTCTATTAACAAACAAATCCCTAGACAAGATAAACTACTCACTCATGATTAAAAATTGAACAACTAACCAATTGATTTAGCAAAATCTGAGAGGGAAGGGCTTGACAAAGACAACCTTAAACAAAGTCTTCAAACCGCTAACAAAACCGAGCTCCTCACTCCAGATTTCTCACTTGCACAAAAAGCAAACTAAAAATCCCAGATAAAAAGAGTAAAATTTGGAGAGGAAGAAGCACTATCTATGTTATCCCTCTCTTCTTCTTCTGCTAGGGGATGAGTTTAAAAAGAACAATAGAGGATTTTCAGCCACACAGTTAAGGGAAAATGAAGAGGCCAAAGTTACACAACTCACTATGGTCCGTGGTAGGCACCACGGTTAGTCCATGGTCTTGGCTGGAACCAAATTTCTGCTCTTCTCTTACTCCACAGGCATAACATCTCATGGGCACCTGTGGGGGGTCAAAATACACTCAAATGAGGGTGTTCGTGCCAAAATTGTGTTATTTTTATGATACTTTTATACCTGATTTATGCTCATTATAATTCTTATTTTTAGGTTTTTATTTGATTTTATTTTGTTTTGTAGGTTTTCAATAATTACAACAAAAATGCGAGAAAAAGATGAAAAATACCGAAAAATAAAGCAGTGGGTCAGATTACTCAAACCCAACCTGAATCACTAGGCCTATTTCTTCTTTAGCCCCAAAAAAATAAAATAAAACCTTAATTCTACCCCCCCCCCCCCGTGCTGGTCACGTGCCACCTAAACAACCCTCCCTCATTTCACCTTCCATCTCCTTTCTCTCGACATTCAGCCTAGAAACCCCAACCCCCGAACCCATCATCTTCATTTGCATCACCATCATCCCCTTCTCTACCCCATAACTCTCTTTATCGATTGAACCACGCACCACCATCCCCACCATTGTTCGTGCACTAGGAGCACCGTAACATTATCAACGACCACCTAGCCTGCCAGCACATCTTCATTGCGACCGTCCCCCTCGCACGAATTCAAGGGGCAAGATGATAAAGGTTCGAGTATAAAGGAAAGCAGCAACGCCATTAGGTAACAATTTAGGGTTTTAGGTTAGGCTTTAGGTTTAGTTTTATTTTCATTTTCAAGTTTCAGAGTTAGGTTTCAGTAATTTTGGATTTGGATTTGGTTTTAGATTGGTTTATGGTTCTAAACTTCATGTAATTAAGCTACAGTTTTGTTAATTGCCAGTTTAATTTCAGAATCTTAAGCTTGCTTTTACCAGATTGTGGGAGTAGGTTTGTGAAATTCGATTCGTTTCCCCCTCCCCTATTTTTGTTCTAGAAATCAACTATGGTGTTTCCACCATTAATGGCAATGGGTGAAGTTTCGTTCTGATCTGGTTGGCAATGAGCCCTTCTTGTTCGTCTCCCCTGTGCCATGTTCTTTGTTTGTTCACCTCCCCTGTTCATTTTGCTTTCGATGTCCCCCTCCCAGTAGCTAGCTGTCCTTGTTTTGATGTAAATGCATACTGTTTTCTGGGTTTTCTCTCTATCTCCTCTCGTTTTATCACTGATGGTAGCATTAGTTTAATTTGATGATTGAAATAGCAAGTCCTTTTCCCCTCCCCTACAAGCTTAGTTCGAATTGGTGATTGAATGATGATGAATTATATTGTTTCGATTGAACTGAACTTAGGAGATTGTATGGTGATTGATTTCAATTGTGCAGCTTCCTTATTAAAGCTGGACTGAATTAGATTTGTTGCTTGATTTTGGTTGTTTCAGATTTTGGGGATTTGATTGTTAATAATAATGGATGATGGTTGATGATGTTCCCTCTTCCCTGTGTTAGTTCACCTTAAGATTAATTAGTTAATTAGTGAGTTAATTCTGCATGGTTCTGGTTCACATTTTAACTCTGTTTAATTTCAGTTTTCAGACTCTAGGTTTTACTTGCGATTGAATGTTGGTTGAGTTAGTAGCACAAATGTTCAGTTGAGTTAGGGTATTAGTTCTCTTTGAATGATTTAATTAGTGGAGTTAACATTAGATTAATCCACCCTTTTTTGTGACCGTAATCTCATCCTCGTCCCGAGGACACGACGCTCAAGTACTACAGCGAAAGTTGTATACTTGCGGCTTTTAGTTTACACTCGAAATATCCCAACAAGTTTTTGGTGCTGTTGCCGGGGACGACGGCATGAGATTGGGTCATGTTTTCATTTTCTTAGTTCCTTTCTTATTCGGTGCTTTGTTTTGTTTATTATTAGTTGTGATTTGTTTGTTACTTGTTTTGTTTATTGGTTGTGATTTGTTTAGTTGATTTGTTTTGCTCATTTTGTGACTTTATTATAAGGTTACCTAGGTCTCATTTTATTTTCTTTATTTTGGTATCGATTGTGCCTTAGCTTAGTTATTTCTTGTTATTCAAAAATCCAAAAAAGTAGAAAAGCTAAAATCCAAAAAAAAAAAAATTAAAAAAGCTTGAAAACTGTTAAGCCATTAATCATGCATCATTTTATTAATTATTTTGATTATATTTTACACATTATTGCGTTTAATTTCCTTTATGTTATATATTTTCCAGATTAGGCATTAATAAAATAAAAAGGAGAAGACAAGACGTCGAAGCTCCGATTTTACACGATTTGCTGAAAAGACAGTCCAATAATAATTTATAGAAAATATTATTTCTATGATTATTTAATTGGACTAGGGTTTCAAGAGTTGGAATAAGGCTAGACGTCTTGAGGGAGAACAAGTCTAAGGAAGAGAGGAAGGAAACCCTAATATAGTAAACCTAACCTCCCTCACTCCCTATATATAAATCCACGCCTCCCATAAAACCACGATCATCATCTATAATCCTACACACCTTACAACCCACAACCTCCATCTCCTCTTTATTTTCATCCTCCCCACGCATAACCCTAAAAAGGAGGTAGCTTCTTCTCCTTCTTAACATCACCACTCCTTTAATCTCCACATATATATCATCATCATTGTCTCCTCATCATTCCAGCCCCTAACCCTCAAAAATCAGCTCACGGCACCAAGAAAACAATAGTCCACGGCGTACTAAAACCCACGACCGACGTGTTCTTGCTCATCATCTTATCACCATCATCATTGCATCGTCATCATCATCATCTGTCCTCCCCCATCACCAAACCACATCATGCCTCCTTCGCCTTCATCACCATCTCATGCCCAATTCTTCTTCTTCTTCTTTTTTTTTGGTCACTTTGTTTTATTTTGTTTTAATTTTTTCCTTAGTTTATTATTAATCATGAACCCTTTGGTTAATTGTGATTTTACTTTTAGTATGAGTGAGTAATTTTTTTATGCTTAGTATAATCTTCTTGAAGCCATGCTAAATTTATTATTTTGAAACAAGTCTTATACTTTATTGCCTAGTTGATTTATATTCATGATTCTATAGCGATTAGCGTTTATCGTTTATGATATTCGTGTTAAATTAATTAGAATGCATGCTAGTTAGTTTAATACGATTTCGATTGATAGTTTAGAGGACTATAATACGTAAAAGTTATAGTCTTTTATGCTTAGGTATCATCCTAATTAATCATGGATGGCTCAAACCCATATCTTTTAATTAGGTAATCGCTTTAGATCTTTGTTAAATCGATTTACTGGTAAATTGATTACAAAGCGTTAGATGATGTTTTTCTAATATGTAATGCTCTAGTTTGGTTAAATTCTTGCGCTGGTGCAAGGGCTATCAAAACTACTAGGGTTTATATTAGGGCTGAACCTAATTAAACTATAATATAAGAAAAAACGGGGAACATCCGCTGGTGGGTGTCTTCTACAGTTTAACTCACGGATGAAATCGACTTGTGTGTTAATGATAAATATTAATTTGCATGGTGGATTGAGATTATACTAAGTATCCTTCATAGATTTGACAACTTTTGATCATTATTTGTTGCATAGAGTTAATTTGATTAGTTTGTTCATTTTTGTTCTATTTTTATTAGCTTCAATATAATTTCAATCGACACCCCCCCCCAAAAGTATAGTATTTTAGGAGTGTCTAGGTAATTTTAGATAGTTTAGATTTTGATTTTTAGAGTGGTTATAATTTTAGATTGGTTTATATTCAGTTTCAGGATTTAATTACCAGTTTGTTAGAAATTAGACTAAAACTAGTTATTTTTGTTCTTTTTCAATTTTTATAAGTTCCTAGAGTTTGCATAGTGTCCTAGTCTGCCCACATTTAATTTCGTAATTTTTGGAAGTTATTTGATAATTTTTCAGAATTATTTTGTGAAATTGATATATGCAGGTTTTTAGGTTATTAATTCTGAAAATTTCGATTGTAATCGCTAATTCGCGATTATTAGGTATTATTAAGTTCAGAAAATTGTGTCCTAGAATTAGGGTAATTTTATTGATTATTTTTGTATTTATATTGATGCAGATTATTTTATTTCTAATTTCAGATGTATTATTCTGCATTGATATTCTGTGGTAATTTTCTGATTTGATTTTTCTGAAATTATTTGGATACAATTTAGAATTTATAAGCTTATAGACCTTAAGATTAATATTTTAGGTTTCTGTTTGAATTTTTCTGTATTTATTTTCCGACTATTATTTGCTGTTATTGATTTTCAATTAGAATTTCAGTTACTATTCTGTTTCTTATTTTTCCAAATTATTTAGGGAATCTTTTTACTGTTTTGTTTCCAAAATATAACCCAAAATATTTAGGAGCATCATTGGGTATTTTTTTAGATTTTTATTCATTATATTTTAATTATTTTAGAATTATTAAGATTAGACTTAATAAATTGGATTAGTAAAAATTATTTAGGATTACGCTAGCCTTTTTACAATAATCTTTCCTCGTGGATCAATCCGTACTTTCCTATGCTATAAAAAGTGTTTAATAACCGAAGTAGTGGTTAAATTTGTAGCTCTCGACAAGCTTTACAAATTTTGGCGTCGTTGCCCGGGGAAAGAAAATTAAATCGTTAGTTTACTTCTATTTAATTTTACTACTTTTATTGTCTTATTTTTATTTTAATTTTTTTCAGATTGACCGTAGTGAATGAAATTAAGCAGTGGTAAGGAAATTGGAGAGGACAAGGAGCCACCATTGAAAGCTAAAAATAAAGAGAGTCAGCCTAACCTAGTAAGTTTTAGGGTTAAAGAGGTAAGAATGTCTACTCTTCGGGAACTTGCTGCCCCTAAGCTAGAAACCTAACCCATGTCTATTGCTTATGCTGTATTAGATAAACCCTTGAAACTGAACTCTGGATTCATCAATTTATTATCTAAGTTTCATGGATTAGCTGGAGAGGACCCCTATAGACACATTAGTAAATTCCTTATTACCTGTTCTGCTATGGTGCCTGAAGGAATTCCTGAGGATCAAATTAGACTAAAGGCCTTTCCCTTTTCTTTGCTTGGTAATGCTAAGGACTGGTTATATTATATGCCTGCTAGATCTTTTTCTACATGGACTGCATTGCATAAATTGTTTCTAGAAAAGTTTTTTCCTGCATCTCATATTGGATATATTAGGAAAGATATATGTGGAATCAAACAAATGAATGGGGAAACTTTTTGTGAGTATTGGGAAAGATTTAATAAATTGTGTGCTAGTTGTCCCCAACATCAAATAACTGAACAACTATTGATTCAATATTTTTATGAGGGTTTGCTTCCTATGGATCGTAATATGGTAGATGCTGCTAGCGGAGGGGATCTTGTTAATAAAACGCCAGCAGAGGCTAGAAATTTATTTAATCTAATGGCCCAAAATACTCAGCAGTTTGGTGCTAGGGAGTCACAAGTCAAAAGCGTCAATGAGATTGGTTCCAGTTCATCTGTAGGGAATCAGCTATCTTATATTACTGCTATGTTAAATACGATTGTTACTGGGGGTATTCAAAAAGTAGCAATATGTGGTATTTGTTGTCTAGAGGGGCATTCTACTGATGCATGTCCTACACTTCAAGAGGGTAATGTTAATGTTGCCTATTCTAACCAAGGTCAAAGGAGGTATGATCCCTATTCTAACACCTATAATGAAGGACGGAGAGACCACCCTAATCTTAGGTATGACCCTCAAACCAATCCACCTAGGTTTGACCAAACATCTCGTCAACCTTCTAATCAAGATAGGACCAACTTCCTACTAGAACAAGTCCTTAGGAAGATGGATGATAGGTTCCAGAGTATGGAAACAGCTCTTAAGCAAGTTCAAGAGAAACAAACTGCAACTGATATCATAGTTAGCAACTTGCAGGCTAAAATGCAAAATAGGTTACCATCTCAGCCTTACCCTAACCATAAAGAGAATGTTAGTACCATAACACTTAGGAGTGGGAAAGAGTTACAAGAGCCTAGGAAGAGTAAAGAGGTTGAGCCTGAGTTACAGGTCAAGGGGACTGAACCAGAGTTAGACACAGATTCTAATCAAACTACTAAGGAAATAGGAGAGAAGAACAGAGAGCCTTATAAGCCAATTCCACCCTTTCCTAGTAGATTTCGAAACCCTACTTCTAAGGTGAATGAGGCTAATCAAGAGATCTTAGAGACATTAAAGAAGGTAGAGATCAATATACCTCTCCTTGATGCCATTAAACAAGTGCCTCGTTATGCTAAGTTCTTGAAAGAATTATGTACTACTAAAAGAAAGTTAGTAGGGAATGAAAACGTAAGTGTGAGGGGAAATGTGTCTGCAGTTTTTCAAAGGAAACTGCCCCCTAAGTGCAAAGACCCAGGTGTGTTTTTTGTTCCTTGTAAGATAGGAAATCTTTACTTTGATAAGGGTATGCTGGACTAATGTTATGCCTAGGTCTATTTATGACAAACCGAACTTAAGAAAGTTAAAGAAAACTGGTGTAGTGCTTCAGTTAGCTGATAGGAGCATTATTTACCCAGATGGAGTGTTAGAGGACGTCTTAGTCCAAGTGAATGAACTTGTATTTCCTGCTGATTTTTATGTGATGAACATGGGGGATGCATGTGATGATATTCCCATCTTGCTTGGCAGGCCTTTTTTGAAAACAGCTAGGACTAAAATTGATGTGCATGAAGGAACATTAACTATGGAATTCGATGGTGAAGTGATTAAATTTAACATTTTTGATGCCATGAGATTTCCTGCAGATGTGAATTACGTGTATGCACTTGATGTTATTGCTGAATTACCCCAAGATATTTATGAATTATCCAATGAGGATAAATTTTTGATTGTGCTTACTAAGAGTCTTGATCATGATGAGTTTCAAAAAGTTCCTTGCTAGATTAATGATGATTTACTGGAAGAGATCCAACTAGAGGATCCAGGAGCTTCATGAAGTCAAGCCAACGACTATAAACAAAGGCGCTGGTTGGGAGGCAACCCAACGTTTTTAGGGAAGTACCCATTTAATTTTGCTTTTATTTTCATTATTTCTTTCTTTTTGCATGCATTAGGGACAATGCATCATTTAAGTGGGGGGTGGGGGGCATCCTGCATTTATTTTTCGCAGTATTTATTCTTGAAAAAAAGAGAGTAGAAAATCGAAAAAAACAAAAAAAATTCTTTTCTTATAAATAATGCATGATATGAGTTTATGCTAGGCTTGCTTGTTTAGAATTTTTTTTATTTTATTAGCTATTTTGTAGTTTATTCTTTTATAAGTGAAGACTTCTAAGCATAATAGTTATCCTTTAGAGAAGTTTAAGTTGATCCTCATACATCTTTTTAATGAGTAACTCTCTTGATTATCCATCTTATTTGGTCATGTAATATATCCGGTTCAGACGCAATAAAATAACCTGGCCCATCTCCTACACTATTGAATTAGTTGAATAATTCATTAAAATTGTGATTTTACTTGTCTATTTTTCATAGAGTCAAAGTTGGGAATGACAAGTATCCCTTTGAGGCATGCGCTACTGGGTGCTATCCTTTGAGGCAATACTGCCATTGGAAAGCTTGCTTCCCATACTAGTGAGCCAATAAAATAAAGAAAGAATAAGATGAGAATGAATTATTTGCTCCAGCACCTATATTCAGGAGAGTGTGAGATAGAGAGTGTTCAATTTCTAAGACCCTATATGGGCATCGAATATGTGCGCAAGTGAAGTTTGATGAGAGAAGAAGAGAAAAATAAATACATGGCAAGTTTAGAATAAATTCAATGAGTTATTCTACCTAGTTCAATTGTCTCTATAGCCGTACCGTACCTGAATTTTTCTATCATAAATTTTTAGACCTCTTGATCGGTGTATGCATAATCAAAAAGAGATGGAGAATTATTGATCTTGTTATATCATTATAGAAGTGTAGTGAGGTTGATAAATAAACTCTCTAAGGATAGTTGGATGTTTAGTAGGTATTCACTTATTGAAAGAAAAACTAATTAATTCAATAACATTGTTTTTCTTAAGCAAGCCCAGACCTAGTATGAATATCATAAGTATGCATGATTTTATAAGAAAAGAAAGGAGGTCAACTTTAGGTCGAGTCTAAGATTTTTTTGCACGAGGACGTCCAAACAAAGTCTAAGTGTTGGGGAATTTGTTAAGCCATTAATCATGCATCGTTTTATTAATTATTTTGATTATATTTTATACATTACTGCGTCTAATTTACTTTATTTTATATATTTTCCAGGTTAGGCACTAATAAAATAAAAAGGAGAAGACAAGACATCGAAGCTCCGATTTTACACGATTTGTTGAAAAGACTGCCCAATAATAATTTATGGAAAATATTATTTCCATGATTATTTAATTGGACTAGGGTTTCAAGAGTTCGAATAAGGCTAGAAGTCTTAAGGGAGAAGAAGTTTAAGGAAGAGAGGAAGGAAACCCTAATATACTAAGCCTAACCTCACTCACTCCCTATATATAAATCCACGCCTCCCACAAAACCACGATCATCATCTATAATCCTACACACCTCACACCTCACAACCCACAACCTCCATCTCCTCTTTATTTTCATCCTCCCCACGCATAACCCGAAAAAGGAGGGAACTTCTTCTCCTTCTTAACATCACCACTCGTTCAATCTCCACATATACATCATCATCATCGTCTTCTCATCATTCGAGCCCCTAACCCTCAAAAATCAGCTCACGACACCTAGAAAAAAATAGTCCACGACGTACTACAACCCACGACCGGCCCCTTCTTGCTCATCATCTCATCACCATCGTCATCGTCATCGCATCGTCATCATCATCATCTATCCTCCCCCATCACCAAACCACATCACGCCTCCTTCGCCTTCATCACCATCTCACGCCCAACTCTTCTTCTTTTTTTTTTGTTGTCACTTTGTTTTATTTTGTTTTAATTTTTTCCTTAGTTTATTACTACTCATGAACCCTTTGGTTAATTGTGATTTTATTTTTAATATGAGTGACTAATTTTTTTATGCTTAGTATAATCTTCTTGAAGCCATGCTAAATTTATTATTTTGAAACAAGTCTTATGCTTTGTTGTCTAGTTGATTTAGATTCATGATTTTATAGCGATTAGCGTCTATCATTTATGATATTCGTGTTAAATTAATTAGAATGCATGCAGGTTAGTTTAATACGATTTTGATTGATAGTTTAGAAGACTATAATACGTAAAATTATAGTCTTTCATGCTTAGGTGTCACCCTAATTAATCATGGATGGCTCAAACCCATCTCTTTTAATTAGGTAATCGCTTTAGATCTTTGTTAAATCGATTTGCTGGTAAATTGGTTACAAAGTATTAGACGATATTTTTCTAATACGTAATGCTCTAGTTTGGTTAAATTCTTGCGCTGGTGTAAGGGTTATCAAAACTAGTAAGGTTTATATTAGGGCTGGACCTAATTAAACTATAATATAAGGAAAAAGGGGGAAGATCCGTTGGTGGGTGTCTTCTACAGTTTAACTCAAGGATGAGATCGACTTGTGTGTTAATGATAAATATTAATTTGCATGGTGGATTGAGATTATACTAAGTATCCTTCATAAATTTGACAACTTTTAATCATTATTTGTTGCATAGAGTTAATTTGATTAGTTTGTTAATTTTTGTTCTATTTTTATTAGCTTCAATATAATTTCAATCAACCCCCCCAAAAGTATAGTCTTTTAGGAGTGTCTAGGTAATTTTATATATTTTAGATTTTTATTTTTAGAGTGGTTATAATTTTAGATTGATTTATATTCAATTTTAGTATTTAATTACCAGTTTGTTAGAAATTAGACTAAAAATAGTTATTTTTGTTCCTTTCGATTTTTATCAGTTCCTAGAGTTTATATAGTGTCCTAGTCGGCCCATATTTAATTTCGTAATTTTTGGAAGTTGTTTGATAATTTTTCAGAATTATTTTGTGAAATTGATATGTGCAGGTTTTTAGGTTATTAATTCTGAAAATTTCGACTTTAATTGTTAATTCATGATTATTAGGTATTATTAAGTTCCGAAAATTTTTTCCTAGAATTAGGGTAATTTTATTGATTATTTTCGTATTTATATTTATGCAAATTATTTTTTTTCTAATTTCAGATGTAATATTCTGCATTGATATTCTATGGTAATTTTCTGATTTGATTTTTCTGAAATTATTTGGATACAATTTAGAATTTATAAGCTTATATACCTGAAGAATAATATTTGAGGTTACTGTTCGAATTTTTCTGTATTTATTTTCTGACTATTATTTGCAGTTATTGATTTTTAATTAGAATTTCAGTTACTATTCTGTTTCTTATTTTTCCAAATTATCTAGGGGATCTTTTTACTATTTTGTTTCCAGAATATAACCCAAAATATTTAGGAGCATCATTGGGTATTTTTCTAGATTTTTATTCATTAGGTTTTAATTATTTTAGAATTATTAAGATTAGACTTAATAAATTGGATTAGTAAAAATCATTTAGGATTAAGCTAGCCTTTTTACAATAATATTTCCTCGTGGATCGATCCCTACTTTCCTATGCTATAAAATTTTTTTAATAACCGAAGTAGTAGTTAAATTTGTAGCTCTCGACAAGCTTTACAAAAACCACAAAAAATATTGAAAATTTTTTAAAAGCCCTCAAAAACAAAATTTATGTTTGATCGCCTTTCTTTTTCTTGGTTTTGTTTTTATTGGTTCCTTTATGCCTCAACTTACTTTGTTTATTCATTATTAGTTGTGATTTATTTAGTTCATTTCTTGAAAAAAACCAAAAACCCATAAAAATTTAGAAAAACTTGAAAACCCCTAAAAATTGAAAAATTCTAAAAACTTTAAAAACTTCAAATGCCAGATTTCCATTTCCTGCAATATGAGCATTAACCTTTTTGGAGTTATCTTTTAAGGCTTAATGATTATCGTGCTCAACTGAATCATAATTTTGAAAAATAAAAAATTTGTAACGTCATTGCTGTGGGTCTAAATGTTGAGTAGAGGTGCTATGTCGAATCAATTTGTCATGGAGGTTTAATAGAATTATTATCTAAAAGTCAAAACGAAGTTAGGGATTTTTTTGAAAAATTAGCTTGGAAAACCTATGCGTTTGAACAAGCTAACGAGACTTTTAAATACCCAACTCATGGAGAGTATGATTTTCATGCTAATTCTTACCCTCCATACGACTTTGTGAATTCATATGACCCATCTTATTCTTATATGCCTTCTGTTTTGTGCGATTATTGTTAATCTTCTGATCATGATGCTCATATTTCTCCTCTTTGTGCTTATGTTGATACTACACGTGCAAGTTTTGAAAAGATTATTAATAAAATGACTGATCAAATGATAGAGACCATGAAAGCGAGAATTACTGTATGTTCTCAATGTTTTAACCAAAATTGGGAGACTTATAGTGAGATTGATTTTAGTTTAGGATATCGTAAACCTGACATTAGTCTTTGTGATGATTTTGAACCATGTTATTTTGCTAGGCCTGACTTGAATGAAGACAAGTATTTGCCTAATTTAGATCAAGAAAGTGACCTCCCTATGTCTCTATCACCTGACCTAGCACCCTGCACTAGCTCACCTAAGGGCATCACTGATGATGTCCTAGTTTCTACTGACCCACCCACTACTCTGAATGACTTTTGTGAATTTGAGGTGGGTGAACAATCTGATACTGTTAGTGAGTTAGATAAAAGCGTCACACCTAAAGTTGAGCCTTGTGATTTAGATGAGTCACAAGAAGCTATTTCATAGGAGTTATGTGATGAGGTGATTGAACTCACTATTTTGGACTTTGATGGTGATATTCTTTATGCAGAATATGAATCTTTTTCATATGGATTTGATGTTACTAAAGGTCTTGATGTGGGTTTTCATGTTGAATACGAATCATTCTCTTTTGATCCCGTCATTCCTGACCTTCTATTTAAATTAGATGATAATATTCTGTATGTGGAATATGAATCTTTTTCTTGTGAGTTTGATATCCATGGAAGTTCTGATGATAGTTTTTGTGCTGATTATGAGTCCTTCTCTTTTGACTCCATCCAAACTGACTTCCTTTTTTAATATTGCGAATCTAAATTTGTTGAGTGTAAGATCATTGCCACTAAGAATTTTGCTTTAGACCAGACTCATACGCATATTGGCCTCAATAGACTTGTGAACCTTGCACCCCCTATTTTGCCTAGAATGTTTGTTCATGATGATATAATTTCTAGGCCAATGACCTCAATACTGGCTCGTTTTGAGTATGTTCATTTGCTTTCTAAGTTGATAAGTTGAAGCCGACCCTTACTTGTGCTTTATTGGCTAGATAGATGTACTCTTTCTGGCTCTAACTCACAGCTTTTCATTGTTGCTATATTATTAAGAGTTGGGCTTCTTTGTTTGATAAACTGCTACGTGCCTTAACGAGTTTTGACTTGAGTAGAAATTTTCAGCTTAATATGGAGTGGTTGATGCTCCATAAGCCTCATGTTGCATCATCTTCGTGAGGCATAGTTTGGGTACAACTTGTATCCAACCTAGTATGATCGTTCCACCATCTCTTCTTCTCTTTTTAATTTCTTTTCGTTCTTTTTTGTACTTAGTTGTGGATATTTAGGACTGTGAATATATGAGTGATCAATCTTGAGGAGCAATTTGGGATATATTGAACCATATGGGCTATGACCACCCTTAGTTGTGTTCTAATTTTGTGAATACTTGTTAGTTGGGGATATCTAGGGTTGTTTTTATGTTTCAATTTGTTTTGTTTCTTTATTTTGGTGTGTTTTGGTTTTTCCTTTGGTTTTGTTTTTGTTTCGTAGTTTCTTTTTGATTCCTTTTTTGTGTTTTAGTGTTTTTGTTTTTGTTTTGTATTTAGCTTTTCTTTCTTTTCTATTTTGTTTTGTTTTGATTTAGGTTGGTGTTTGGTTTTGTTTTGTTTTTATTTTGGGTGATTATGTTTGTTTTGGCCTTAATTGCTTTTGTTTTCTTTTGTTAGGTTTTGGTTTTTGGTTTTCTTTATTTACTTATTTTACTTTTTGATTTTTGTGTTTGGATTTTATTTTGTTTTGGTTTAGCTTTGATTTTAGTCATTTAGTGGTTTGTTTTAGAGTTAGTTTTGTTTTTACTTTTGTTTTGAGATTTTGATTGTGGTGATTTTGTTTTTATTGTTAGTTCTGTTTTTTATTTTCATCATGTCCTAATTCGTATATATTTGTGGTTTTGAGTGGTGTTATGGTTGTATAGTTGGTGTGAAAGCTTTTTAGCACCTTAGTCCCCACAATGAGGACATTGTGAAGTTTTGGTGTGGGAGTGAGGTGCCCATTTTTGAGATTTTTTTTTGAAGATTTTTATGTTTTCGGGGACATTTGTAGTATGTCTTATTAGCTTGAATCTCCTGTGCTTTGGTTATTAGCTTGTATATAAGTAGGATGTGCGTGAAAAGTCTCCGACCTCAGTATGACATTTTGAGTCCTAATTCTAACTCCAGTTGTTCATTGTAGATTGCACAGTCCAATCCTTGTTTATTCCTTCATCATTATCTTTAGATCTTAGGCTTCCATGAATGATTCTTCCACTAGTTGTGACACGATTACTTTGAAGAAAATAATGAATGAATATTTTGAATAAAGAAAAAAAAAAAGAGATGGAATAAAATTTGAAATGACAAGTATCCCTTGGAGGCATGCGCTACTGGGCGTTACCCTTTGAGGCACGTGCTACTGGGTGTTACCCTTTGAAGCAATATTGTTACTGGGAAAGCTTGCTTCCAATGTTAGTATGTCAATAATGTGGTTGTGTCAGTCAAGTGGGATTGAGTCTAATTCTAGTAAATCTAAACCTTAGGATGATGATACACTTGCACACGCAGCACTGGAATGGATTCAGAATCTTGATGTTCAATGGGGTGAAAAGTTAGTGCTCTGATGTCATTTATGAGGTAGAGGGCTTTGAAGTACATTATGTCCATATGCATGTCAATAAGTTGGTTACATGGGCGATTTAGTTGATTAGAATGTGTTCATATCTTTCCCAAACTCTGTACATATTAGTTTTGGGAAAAAACCAAAAAGATTTTCTTTTATTTTTGAAATAATTTTTGTGGGCAGTTCACCTGAAAACCCTCACGGGACCTCGCTCATCCAATTAGGAGACCGATGGGCTTAAAGGGCTTGTTGCATATGCTAAATGCAACTGTGATTCCTACGATAATGAGTTAGGATTTTCTTTTTCTTATTTTCTGTTTTTTTAGGTAGTCTAGTTATTTTCCTCGAGAACGAGCAAAATCTTGATGTGGGGGTATTTGTTCGTGCCAAAATTGTGTTATTTTTATGATACTTTTATACCCGATTTATGCTCATTATAATTATTATTTTTCGATTTTTATTTGATTTTATTTTGTTTTGTAGGTTTTAAATAATTACGGTAAAAATGCGAGAAAAGGATGAAAAATTTCGTAAAATAAAGCAGTGGATAAGATTACTCTAACCCGACCCGAATCGCTAGGCCCATTTCTTCTTTAGCCCAAAAAAAGAAAACAAAAATAAAGTCTTAATTCTACCCAGCCCCCCACATGCTAGGCACGTGCCACCTAAACAGCCCCCCTTATTTCACCTTCTCTCTCCTTTCTCTCGACATTCTACCCAGAAACCCCAACCCCCGAATCCATCATCTTCATTTGCATCACCATAATCCCTCTCTCTACCCCATCTCTCTCTCACTCTCTCGATTGAACCACGCACCACCATCTCCACCATTGTTCATGCAATAGGAGCACCGTATCATCACCAGCGACCATGTAGGCTGCCAGCACATCTCCATCGCCACCGTCCAGCTCGCACGAATTCAAGGGCCAAGATGAGAAAGGTTCGAGTATAAAGGGAAGCAGCAGCGCCATTAGGTAACAATTTAGGGTTTTCGGTTAGGCTTTAGGTTCAGTTTTAATCTCGTTTTCGATTTTTAGAGTTAGGGTTTCCGAAATTTTGGGTTGGGGTTTGGTTGTAGATTGGTTTATGGTTCTAAACTTCATGTAATTAAGCTATAGTTTTGTTAATTGTTAGTTTAATTTCATAATCTTTAGCTTGCTTTTACCAGATTGTGGGAGTAGGTTTGTCAAATTCAATTCATTTCCCCCTCCCCTGTTTTTGTTCGTGAAATCGGCTGTGGTGTTTCCACCATTAATGGTGATGGGTAAGGTTCCGTTATGATCTAGTTGGCAGTGAGCCCTTCTTGTTCGTCTCCCTTGTGCTAGGTTTTGGGTTTGTTCACCTCCCCTGTTCGTTTTGCTTTCAATCTCCCCCTCCCAGTAGCTAGCTGTCCTTATTTGGATGCAAATGCATACTCTTTTATGGGTTTGCTCTCTGTCTCCTCTTGTTTTATCACTGATGGTAGCATTAGTTTAATTTGATGATTGAAATAGCAAGTCTTTTCCGCCTCCCCCGTTTACAAGCTTAGTTTGAATTGGTGATTGAATAATGATGAATTGTACTTTTTCGGTTGAACTGAACTTAGGAGATTGTATGGTGATTGATTTCAATTGTGTAGCTTCTTGATTAAAGCTAGATTGAATTAGATAAGTTGCTTGATTTTGGTTGTTTCGTATTTTGGGGATTTGATTGTTGATAATAATGGATGATGGTTAATGGTGTTCCCCCTTCCCTATGTTAGTTCACATTAAGATTAATCAGTTAATTAGTGAGTTAATTTTGCATGGTTCTGGTTCACATTTTAGCTCTATTATTTAATTTCAGTTTTCAGATTCTAAGTTTTAGTTTCGATTGAATGTTGGTTGAGTTAGTAGCACCAATGTTCAGTTAAGTTAGGGTATTAGTTCTCTTTCAATGATTTAATTTGTGTAGTTAACAGTAGGTTAATTCACCCTTTTTGTGACCGTAATCTCATCCTCGTCCACGAGGACATGACTCTTAAGTAATACAGCGAAAGTTGTACGCTTACGTCTTTTAGTTTACACTCGAAATATCCCAACAGAGGTCAAATGCTAGGTCAAAATGATCCAAATTCCTGCAAATCACAACAAAGAACCATACCCAAGATTAAATTGAGAATTTGAGTATCAATGATAACTTAAGGCATATATTTCTCCTAAAAAATGTAGCAAAATGTCCCTAAAATGATATATATGATATGCACTTATTAGACTGGATCCAAGATTCATGTTCATTCATAAGTACGGCTGGGCCCCAGAAGCTACCAAATCTGAAGAGATTCAACATAAAACCCAAAAAACAAAATTATGAATTTAATCAATAGAGCCGCTGGTGAGTTCCTATGGAGGGTAAGCAGCATCATACTTGAACTCCCAACAATTAGTCTATAAAAAAATATTTCTTTAATGAAAATTCCTAAAAAGTTCAGAAAAGCATTTGAAGACCTAGAATATTTCAAATGAAGGTCACAAAGGCAAATAATCCGAATTTTACAACAATTTACTAGCGTGACAGCTTGATCCCATGACTTAAATCATTGTGTAGTAAGAGTAGGACTAGCAAAGTGGTGCTCTACCTCACAATAGTCACCCCAGTCGCACCTTCTCATTAATGTGGACCATATATTGATTCCAAACTAGAGCTAAAGTATATTTGAATCTTACATGAATTGATTCCTCATTTGAAGAGCTGTGTAAGGATAAATTTTAAGCTAACTTGCGACAAGCAAAAAAAATGTTATGAGCTAGATAGCAAGATGTCCACAACTCTTTAATATTTAGCCCATAACTATTTCCACAATCATTCAAAATTCATGAAACTTAATTCATTATAAACTAGACTCAATAAGATTTCCAAAGAAAAGAATTATGTCAATCGAACACGAGATGAAAAATTATGGCATGACCAAATTGAGGTTGACGCGTTGACCGACCCAGTGGCGTAATGTAGGGCCCAACTACCGCTAGGCTTGTTCACCAACTATTAGGCTTGCCTTAGCCTCAACTACATCGAAGGTTCAATTAATTGCCTAATCAACTTTTAAACGAGGATACAATCGAATTTGATTGATAGATTGATTTGATTTTTGAATCCTTTTTTATTTTCATTTTATTTTTATTTGATTTGGTTTTTTATTTGCTTTTTACTTACAAAATTGTTTTGATTCTTCTCTTAGCTATGTGTTCGTGGTCCCATATAAAAAAGGCCTTTTTTTATCTCTCTCTCGTTCACCCATTTCTTACAACTTAGAGTACAACTCTATATATTTTTTTTCTCTAGGTCATCGCTTCCACTAGAGGAAACTATTATTTTCTCCCATAACGCTTCACCACCTATAGGAAAATCTACCTCACTCTTCCCTCATACAAAACTTATCTTAAAACGTGGTAGTAACCAAATTCTACCACATTCATCTCTCAAAATTCTTAACAAAGGATTCTTCTGTCAAAAAAGGGCCAGCTTCATCCTGCCTGAATGCACATGGGAGGAACAAAATCAAGAGTCGTTGCTCTACCATTCATTCGGACCAAGATAGGTCGTACTGGCCATAAACTAAAAAGAATAAATTATTTACTGTATCTTTAATTCCTATCTTCAGTGCTTTGCTCTTATTTGAACCTCTATTACTATGTGCATAATATTTATTATTTGGTTCATAAAATAAAAATATTTTAATAACAAAATGACTATATTATTTATTGTTTTTTTTCTATATTTGATTTATTTTAAAATGATTTGTTAATAAGTGTCACCCTGGATATCCTTCTTCCCTCATAAATAACGCAAAATCATGAGAAATACCCTTTTGCGTGGAGCTAAAAATACAAGTGTCAATACGTCTATTTCTAGTAGAGGCTGCTATTGAAGCAGGTAGTTTAATGTTGGTTTTCACCGTCCATTAGGTTGTACCTTCACCTCTGAATCGATTCTCAAATTTTGCAGCCATGAAATCAGTTTTTTAATCCCTATTTGGGAATGACAAATGTAATGCTATGGAGAACCCTTTTTCTTCTTGAAAATCAAATGCTATGTCCTTTGGTTATGCCTTTGATTTGGAATACTTGGTTTAATGAAGGAATTGGGAACTTTCTATGGAATTATAGGTGTCTACATTACCCTTGAAAATGTGCCGGCAACTTTATAATATTAAAAATACCATTCCATCCTACCATATTTCACCATAGAATCACCACTGTGAGAAGCCCAATTGATGCACCATCTTGATAGAGGTGGCTGTGACTTGTGAGGAACAAAGGGTCAGCTTAAGCCTTAGGGTGTCACTGATCTTGGGACTCCCACCACAACCATCACTGGCGACAACGTTTTGAAGCCTATAGTGTTGTCCACTATTATGCCTATGTATGGAGGTAAGTGTTATCTTTTTGGACTAATTTTTTTTATTTAAATCCTTATAATTCAGACATATTCTTCGTAGTTACTAAATGAAAAAGTTAGTGGACAACACTTGTTCTTTCATCTTAAATGTCTATTCAAGTTTCACCATTTGTAACTTTTGTTTTTTGGGTTTCTCATTGAGATACAAAACATGGTGTGCTTAGTTTTCTTTGAATCAATTTGGGGCATATTTATAGAAGACTAGCTAATAAGATATGTTAGCGTATTTTTTTTAGCCAATGATGCAAAGCAAGCCAATCATCCATCTAACTTAACTTGGTTTATAGTTTACTTGGGAGTGGTGAATTATATTAAATAAAGCTTCTTATGCAACCTCTCCAAGATTTTCAGTTTTGTAGGTTAACTTTAAGCTAATCTTTTGATGACTAAATGAGCTCTAAACTTAGTGTTTTAGTACAACCAAAAATTGCTTGATGTATATTTTTCAACAAGTTATGGCACGCCTCAATATTCAGAGTACAACTCAAGTTATGAGGCAAAAATTGAGCAAAGGTCTATGCAGGTATACTTTTACAAGTCTTTTACTATAAGTTATTTTGGTCAATCAAATAGAAAATTAAGTGCTAATGTTTGGTAGGTCATTACTGGACATCCCAAAATTGCCCCCTTTAAAGATAACTAACGATCTCTCCTTTTGGGTTAGTTGAAGATGTCACCAGGCAAGGACATGCATAGAAGTTTCAGTTCTTGTAATCTAGCGGGTAATCCCCTTTTCTTTGTTTTAGTTATGCAATTGCTAGATTTTCATTAGTTGTTTTTTTCTTGTAGTTCTGTTGGTTATCTCTAAACGTGGAGGAGAGAATATTTAACTATTGGCTGTGAACCCTTGTGAATTTTAGCTTTGAGATTTGGAATTGTGAAACAAATAAAGCTTTTGTTTGTCTTTCTCTCTCGAGAATCTCTTTTCTTTATCTCTTTATTTAAGAATGGTGACTAGAGTCATAGCTTCATCTTGATATTTGGTGGCTAGGCCTTCATGAGATTGGGTGGAACTACGCGAGTCTAAGTGGCAGCTTGACCTTTATATGGGATATCTTTTTCCTCTTTACTTATTGGTGATTTGTCTTTCACAAATAAAAATCCACAAAATTGTATTTGTTTTAGATGTAAGCTTTGTTTAGTGTTATATAATCTTGGGTATTGTCTTTGGAGTTGATATAGGAGCATCCTTAGCCATCATCAAGGGTAGAAAAGATCACCATGTTGAGTCTAAGGTACATTTCAAGGGTCTTGATCTTATAGAAATAGCTCATAGCCTTGGCTCGAATCAATGCAGTTTCTGCCTAACTTCTGAGCTAAATTTTCCATACCATTTGAGGCTTAATTTAGGTTGGACCGACGTCTATCTTGAATATTAAAGAGTCAGCTCTCATATGAATGAAGTTATACCCTTTTGTCCATGAATTTGCCTCCAGAAAGTTATAATTTATGTCAAGGGTACAACTCGACAATTTTAGCGTATGAAGTCAGCACTGACTGCAATTCCTAATCAACTCTTTGGTGACTTTTGCTGGAGTTTAGGTCAAAATATCTACCTAAAAAATTATATAGAAATGCCACAAATGTTGGCTATGAAATTTTGCTATCGCTCCTTTTATCCAACTTGAGAATGGAGGAAGCTCCCGTTTTTTTTTATCCAACTTGAGAATGGAGGAAACTCCCATTTTTAGCCAATTAAAACAATTCCGACACCAACTTGCATTTTTATCTCATTTTGAAGTGGTTTCTTGCATCTCGAGCTTACTTAACAAAGTTCAGTCTAGTGCTATTTGAATGAGATGCACATTTAAATGACACCTAAGTTATGTTTTGGAGTTAGCCTCTCTATTAGCGGTGATGTTTATAGAGTTAAGGTTGCCTACATTTGGATCTCTCCATACCTCATGAAAGCAGGACCCATATTGCGAGTAGTAGAAGTTGCTATTTAGACGACACATAAGTCGATTTGTCCCATAAGTACACTAGGTGTCAAGTGCTTGCTGCATCTTTCCATTTCTAATTGTAGTTCATAAGCAGCTTGCATTTTTTAAACTTATTCTAGCATGTTTGTTACTGTTGAGAGAGATATGAAAGAAGCTTATAATACGTCTCCATCAGTTGTAGTATTCATAATATGGTAAATAAACGTATTAACTTTGCAAGCTCAAAAACTCTCCCAAGATCTTGAAGTTCTTTACCTAGATTTTGATCTAACGGTGAGTTCAAGTGGGGATCTTTATCCCTACGGATGGTGGTTATCTTTACTCCCTTCGGTGGTATACTCTTAAGCTTGGCGGTGGAAATTTTGTCCAAGTTATATCTTGTTCTTTAACCATTTACTTTCTTATCCAACTGAAACACCGCCCAATCAAGGACCTTGAATGCAAGTTCATATTTTAAGTTTGGTACAGAGCCACACTTCGGTTGTTGGTGACTTTGTTGTCCTTTTCAATTTGTGTTTTTCTTTTCCTTTCCTTGTGTACTCCTTCATCTACTCAATTACGAGAAGCCCTCATTCCCAACTCATCTAGCCAAAAAGGACCCTTTAGCTTCTCAAATGGCCATTATTGAACTTCTTCTCTCTTCCTATCCCTTAAAATGAGTGAGGAAGAGAACCGTTCTTTCTCTCCTCAAGCACATAGAGTGCCTAGGAAATGATCTTGGAACAAGTCCGCAAAAGTAGACTTAAAAAAGCTATACTTGAGCTATAAACTGGGTTTATGGACATTACCAAATAGTTTGATCAACTTGTGCCCTCTTGGGAATGAGCAAGACAACCGAGCTTCTTGGCAAGACCCCTATGATGAAGAAAGTGATCATTCTTATTGTGATAGAAGGAGACATAGGAGAAGATGGCCTACCAGAGTTGATTTCAACAACATTATGGTTAAGCCACACTATTCCAAAGGGTGTTTCAAACTAGACAAATGCCTTAAATTGGTACAGGCCCTTGAAAGGATTTTTAAGATCAAGCAGTATAATGTTGAAAATGCCTTAAAGGTTGCTCCTTTAAGACCCAACAAGTATGCCTCTCCTTAGTATGCAATCTTGCAGATGCAATGTGCTAAGGATGACAACTAGTAAATGAAGAATTGAGCTAACTTAAGAAGGTGATGGAGAAGGGATTCCTTCTAAGAAGTTACATGAAAGGCCTCTACCTTAAGGACATTAATTTGAGGCAAAGAGACATGGGAGCAGAAGTTTACATAGGGGGGTTTTAGTAACTCCAAATCAAGAGTGGACTTCAAGAAGAGTTCGAGTAAATCAGGGCAAGGTTCCTTGGTGGTTTAGCCCCTCCAATGGCTGGGAAGGAAGAGTTATAACCTTTTTGCACCTTTTAAGACTTGTGCATGCTATCCATTAAGGTTAAAAGGCAACAAAAGAATGAATGGCCTTACTTGAAGCCTCAAAGTAAGACCTCATTTATTTTCAAATTTCTCTCTAAATTTACCTCTACAAGTGAGCCAAAAGGTTCATTCATGGGGATAGGGGTCAAGCCTAAGAGAAATGGAAAGGTAAAAAAGTTCCTAAGGAGCCACTGAAGAAGTTTGATGGCAAGAAGTGTTTTAAGAGCCAAGGGTTTGGATATTTTCAAGCTAATTGTCAAAATAGGCATGTCATAACCATTAAAGAGATTAAGGAGATCACGTAAGCCATGGAGGCTAAAAGTAAAGAAGAAGAGGGCACCTTGGAAAAGGAGGTCAAATACCTTGGTCTTGATTAGGGGAAAGCTCTTATAATCAAAAGAGTGCTTCATCTTAATGAGAAACAATAAATAAAGAGGAAAGGAGAGCGAATGTTCTCAACTAAATGCACTATTGTGGGTATGGCTTGCAACTTAATTGTGGAAAGTGGGACTTATATAAAATATGACATCTCAAACACTTGGGATAAATTCAATCTACCCACGTCTCTCATCCTCACTCGTATTCTTTCTAATGGCTCAAGAGATATATTGAGGTAAAAGTCACTAAAAATGCTATTGTTTCTCTTTCAGTTGCCAAGACCTATAAGATGATGTTCTTTGTGACATTTAACCCATTGATGCTTGCCATCTTATCATAGGGAGGCCATGGCAACATGACAGTAATGTGACCCACAATGGATCATACAACACTTATTCATTTAAATTCAAGGATAGAACCACGATCTTGACTCCTTTGCCTCCTTCCTTAGTCCCTAAAAACAACTATGGGGTAGGAATCACATGTAAGTGAAGCCTGTACCTGAGTAAAACATCGATTGAGTATGCCTTGTGTTAAGGAGAAACTGTGTGTGCCTTGCTCATGCTTAAACAAAAATGTGAGTGAGAGAGACACTCTTTCTCATTCTTTGCTAACAAACTTTTAGAGAAGTACGATGACACTTTCCCAAGTGATTTACCTCCTTCTTTATCTGCTATTTTTGGCATTGGAAAGCAAATAGACCTCACTCATGGCACTGTACTACTGAACAAATTGACATATAGAAGCAATCCAACCAAAACAAAAAAAGTTACAAAGGCAACTGCAAGAACTCATAAGTTGAGGTCATGTGAGGGAGAGTCTTAACCCTTCTTTTCTTATAACCCCTTTAGTCCCAAAAAAGGATGGCACCACGAGGATGTGTGTTGATAGTAGGGTCATTGACATCATCATCATCAACTACGCATACCCTATGCCTCGTTTTTGTGACTGGTTAGATGAGCTTTATGGTTCCTCGGTTTTCCACAAGATTGACCTTAGGAGTGGATGTCACTAGATAAGCATGAGGGAGGGAGATGAATGGAAAATAATCTTCAAGATTAAGCAAGGTTTATATGAGTGGTTGGTAATGCCCTTTGAGTTATCTAATGCTTCTAGCACTTTCACGTGGTTAATGAATAAAGCGCTTGGTGCCTTCTTAGGAAATTTTATGGTGGTACATTTTGATGATATCTTAGTGCATACCATGGAGAAGAAAAGCACAAGGAACACCTTAGAAAAACAGTTCAGGTGTTAAGAAAACAAAACTTTATTGCGAGTAAGAAAAGTGTGACTTATTTATTCCAATTATAGTCTTACTTGGCTACATTATTCCAATTATCGAAGATTGAAGCCATGAAGAGTTGGCCTACACCAATGAGCGTCATAGTGATGAGAAGCATCCATGGCCTAGCCTTTTTTTATAAGAGGCTTATTAAGAATTTAAGCTCCATTATTACTCCGTTAACTGAATATATGAAAAAAGAGTCCTTTTAGAGGACTCCACAAGCTTAAGGGGCCTTGGAAACAATCAAAGAGATGTTTTGTCAAGCTCCTATGCTAACTTTGCCCAACTTCGACGATGTTTTTGAGGTCGAATGTGATGCAACTAGTGTGGGAATTCAAGCCTTGCTCATCCATGGAGGAAGGGAAGTAGCTTACGTTAATGAGAAGCTCAATAGTGCTAAGAGGAACGATGGTATTTATGATAAGCAATTCTATGCTCTTGTGAGGGCCCTCTTGATCATTGGAGCCATTACTTGAGGCCAAGTCATTTTGTACTCCATTTAGACTATCAAGCTCTCAAGCACATCAACAATCAATAGATGCTCAAACCCAAGGCATCTAAATGGAGTTAAACCAATCCTTCTATTTATTTTTCAAGCACAAAGGTGCCAAGTCCAATGTTGTGGCTGATGTTCTATTGAGAAGGTATACTCTTTTTGTACATTTTAGAAGCTAAAATCCTTAGTTTTTAAGTTATTGAAGAGGTGTACAACCACAATAATGAGTTGAAGGTTGTCTTGCAAGAACAATATCTCCGAGTACCTTATAAGTGTAATAACCCAAACATAAAGACCTTGGCCTTTACTTTGATTAACATACTTGAGCACTGTATTTCAATTCAACATTTGAAACATTTTTGCAATTACATGCTTAGACGACAAAGTGGCCTCCAAACCACATTTAGTAAGGCTCATATAAAGTCATTCAATACTGCTAAATAGAAGTAAATTGACCAATTTATGAAAATGATTAGAGGGTATAACTATAACCTTGTTCAATGCTTTATATAATTTGTGAAATATCTAAGATTTTCTGCGAAATATCTAAGGTAAATGAAACAATAATGTGAATAACCAAAATAAAAAATAATAGAAAGATCTGAGATTTTTTGGGAAATATCTAAGATATTTGGAGAAGTATATGCGATTCTTTAAAAAATATCTCAGATATTTGGAAAATATCTGAGACTTTTTTTTTCAAAAATATTGCAGATTTTTTTGAAAATATCTGATACATTTAGTGAGGATGGGTGTCAAAGCTTATATATATACCAACGGATACATTTAGTGAGGATGGGTGTCAAAGCTTATATATATACCAACGGCCCATCTGTTTCAACCAACGGTCACGCATTCCTTTTTCTCTTGCTCCTTTCACCAATCAAGTAGTGAGGCCGCTTTCGTCATCATCAAGCTGTAAGCCATTATTTTTGCAAGAAAGAGATATATCTTCTAAGTATATTTACTACCTACACATTTCGAAAATTCACATATTTTTAGACATATCAAAATCTCAAATGTAGGGTTATTTAATGGGTCATTTTGAAGTATTGCTTTGCCACATAATTAAGTGGACCCGCTGGTTATTAGTTATCAGGGCTTGGCCTTCAGTTCACCAGCGCAGCCTCAGGTCAAGTTACTTGATCTGCCTGATAGCTGTACTCTTGTTCGATGATCACATTGTATATATGAGTTTATTAGTTTGGGTTCCACTTTTAGATAACAACTAGTAACAGTTTTAATATAATTATCTCACTCCTGATTTCGAACTAAAACGAATTAAAATGCGGCCGCTCACTAGAAAATGAATTTTATTCTTCACTGTATAGGGGCAAACATGCTGAGCCTCGACTTATGCTTCGAACATTTTGTGCTTTCATTTTTTAGGTTGAGCATTAAGAAAGTTACACATCAAAAATTGCAAGTAAAGCACGAAGTTAATCAATGGGGTCTAGCCAAGCTCATAGGGACATCTTTCTAAGTATTGGGATGCCTGTAAGTATGTAGGTAGCTTATTGAACTGTCATTTAAGCTCAAGCATGTGTACTCTACACATTGCTTGCCTTATATGAGCTACGAGATGTTATTACATTGGTGTTGAGTATACTGATTAGTTAAGCCTTAGCCTTTCTAGGATGACAGTAACGCCCTAACCTGGTCTTTTTTTACTTTATTAAGCACTAATGACCAATTAATTAAGGCTAATTACATGATTAGGAGTTTAGTCGTTATAGTTATGGTATCATACCAAGGTTTCAAAGTCACTGTGAGTTACAAAGAGATTAAAAGTCATGTCACAGTTTCAAACGTGATGTCGAGTATGAATTTAAGAGTACGAGTACATAATGATGGTGGTTATTCAATATTTACATTGTTTCCATCAGTTGCTGTTAAGGTCAATAGTCTAGTTAGGTAAGCCTTAAACATTACTTCCTAAGGAGGCCATTTACGGATTCATAAATGATTCTTCTAGTATTGGTTGTTTTTAATCTTTTACACGAGGACATATTCCCTAGTGAAAGGTGTGGTAGCCTTGAACCCACATGACGAGAAGCTATCATCAATGTAAATATCCGTAGGAGCCTACGACACTCTTATAGTGTTTTTCAATCGATGTTTAGCTAGTCAATAATGGAACATGGGTAAGATGAGTTATGGTATACTACTTGATATCATATGGTTCAATCATGAAAAGATCAGGGATACTATGAGCGTTGTCATTCACCAATTTCAAAATTATGTCGTTTATCATGAGTGGGGCATATACCCAAATCATTACGGATTAAGCATGATTCGCAACTATGTATGAAGGAAAAAGGTGGATGATCTTTGAGTATGAGTTTCATGGAGACATTGGGACATCAATTAATATCAATAGGGGGAGGGCAAGTCCCTTGGCATTATCAGAGCCTAGAGGAGGAGGAGGCAATGCAGGAACTTGAGATCGTGCGACGTATTTGAGGATCTTATATATGCATGAATAATATGGACCTTTAGAGCACATAGGAAGCACTAAAGGGTGGATCATTTCATATCAGGTCTTTAAAAGATTAGGCCAGGTGGTTATTTCTTTCTGAAAGGAGATGTACTGCCTTAATGAGGGAATAATCAAAATAGTAAGAGCAGTGGTTGTCCTTGATAGGTACTTGTCCTGCGACATTAACTTATATATGTGGTACCTAAAGAGAGACCCTTGATATATATGTACATATATTTTGTACATTATATTGTAAGAAATTCTAAGGGTTATAATTTACATTCTAGCTAATAGTTGGACATAATTGATGGATATGGCTAGTTGCATGAAGGAGGTGTAGAGAAGAATAATGGGAGCATAACCCTCTTATTGTCGGAACTTTGGATATTTAATCTTATTCCCTTACGACCCCCTTTGATTAATGAATCAGTTTATGAGTCAAGTATTGTATGAAGTGCATTTGGCTATAACTAGTGACTCCATAATACTACACTATCCTGTTCATGAAGGTATCAACTTGGTTCAACCACAAATGCAACAATAAAGGCTCATAAAGCAAGGGGAAATGCAAAAAATTCATACGTGAACATTAAAAACTTAGGCGACTTTGTTTTCAACATGTCAAACTCGTACAAATGTACTCATATAAATATTTATATTGACTTAAAAGAGCCTATAATAGCCTTGACTCCATTAACGTGAGGATCCCCCAATAAAGTACGTACCATTACATATTATGTAGTCCTTTAAATATGGTCGTGCCATGCCTTGTTTTAGCAAGATCCAACCCTTAAGCCCTCAATAGGTCCTAATCAACCAATGGATGCTGAATTTTCTAAGTTATCTTGACAATACCCTACTGAGTACTCGTACAATAATCGATTTTTTTTTTTTTTGGTGAAATCAGGACAGCTAAGTTATAATATTATCCTCACCGTCCAATTATGTATCTTTGCTTGAGTCAACTTTGGTAATCTTTTTCTCCTTATTAAATGGTGCCCACTTTCTTTATAATAAGCTCTAATTGCTGTTACTATCTCATACCAATATCCCTGAATCTATTACATCTATTCAAGAATGTTTCTTTTATTTTGGAGAATTTTTAATTAAAAATCCAACAAATGAAGCCTTCGCTTCTATGGTATTTTTACCTTAATCCTTTAGGATTTCGTACCATATGTTCTCATGACCATTGCTTTAGTTTTTTGGGCAACCCCTTTGAGTATAAGACAAGCCTGTTTTCACCTCATACACTACCTCCCATTGTGGTACTTTGACGGTCCATCCAACTTTAGAGTCTAAATCATTTACATTGGCTTCTGGATCTTCATGAAAACATCATGAATCTTTCTTATAATCACACCGGCCCAAGTGTGGGTCCTTTCATAACGGATGAAAGATACCTTTGTAAAAGTCATTCGGATGTTGCAACCTCTGAGGTTTCCAAAAGAGAGGCCCTGTGCTGAAGGATAACTCTATAGTCTAATCTTGGGCTAATACCTCATAAGTTTTATCGCTTGCAAATAGTGATGTCCAAACCACCCTTAAAATATTTGATCACCACCTAAACCATCTATTTTTATTGTATCCATGTCTTCTAAACTAATTTGAAATATTCTTTTCTCTGAGTAACTAATGCTTGGGACTATTTGATTCTTACTGCCCTCTATTCTTGAATCATTTGCCTTTATCGCCATTCTCATTGTACATGCCTTATAATACCATTCCCTTCACCTATCAGTTCATAATATATCATTTATTTTTTAATTATGGTCTTACATAAAAAAATTTCCATTGTTTTTTATCATTGATCTCTCTCTTCCTTGGTCATCCTAATTTATTTATTGGCCTTATTTATCTACTGTTGTGTCTT
Organism: Selenicereus undatus; assembly: GCA_017589665.1. Lineage (NCBI taxonomy): Eukaryota > Viridiplantae > Streptophyta > Magnoliopsida > Caryophyllales > Cactaceae > Selenicereus > Selenicereus undatus. The sequence continues at coordinate 61,228,187 of JACYFF010031954.1, forward strand.
TATTTGATCTCATATTAATGTCCAGAGCTTGTAAATTAGCGTATTCCTTTCATATTGATGTTCTTTCTTCTAACATTTCCCATGTTTGTGGATGTGCTTCATCCTTAAAGTTGCTTCCTTCCACTATTATTTATCTTCCCACTTTTTTATTCAAACTTCTAAAGGCTTACAGATTCTTAAGCATAGTCTACACACTTTCTGGTAGAACATGTTCTTGAATCTTGCTGCTTACTACGCAATACGTCCCTAATCCATATTAAATGCTTGTTGAAACTCTGATAAATTTGGCTTTCATCTTCTTCCTCTCTATTTCGCTGAAAGCATATTTGCATCTATAGCTTGCACCCTGATTCACCTATATTAATAAGTCCATACAACTTATTTTTACTTGTTTATGTAATTCAACTTTAAAAATGAGGGTGAACCTATGACTATTGCAATTCCACCCTTTCTTTTACGTTTAAACTCCGTTCATAAGCTTACCTAAACTTATTTCTACTCCATGTTGCCACCTTACCTAAACTTATTTCACGTGGGTAAGAGAATATTCTTGCAAATTCATTTTGCAGTAAGTTTGAGCTCACAGGCTTTGTTCGAATCAGTCTGATTTTTCCCAAATGTTTGAGCAAAAATTTTCATATCATATGGCATCCAATTTGGGTCAAAACCTTGTCTATTTTGAAGATTACAAATGTCTTTATAATATGAATAAAGTTGCAGCCTGTTCTCAAGAACTGCCCCCCAAAAGTTACAGTTGATTTGAAGGGTATAGTATGGCAATTTTAGCGCATGAAGTTAGAATTGGCTTAAATTCTTGATCAACGTTTTGGTGACTTTTATTGGATTTTAGGACAAAACAAATGTCCCTAAATGATTTTCAAGAGATGCCCAAATGGTTAGATAAGAAATTCAGCAATGGTTTGCTTTATCCGCTTGGGAATAAAGCAAACTACCCTTTCACCTGTTAATACAATTCTAGCAGCCTACTTGCATTTTTATCTCAATTTAGAGTGTTTTCTTGCATCTCTAGCTTACTTATAAAGGTTGATCTGGTGTATTTTGAATTATACGCATATTTAGGCGTTGTTCTTTTCGTTGGTAAATCCCAATTTACTAACTTCAACCCAATTCACGAACTTCAATTAAAAAAATACCAATTTCAACCCACTTCGATCAACTTAAACCCAGTTCAACCAACTTCATCCATTTGTCAACCCCTGTTCCCCAACCAAAAGAAAAGACCCTTAGATAACACCTAAGTTAATTTAACCAACAAGTACAATAGGTATCAAGTGTTTGTTGCATATTTCCTTTTCTAATAAAACATAGAAACCAACTTGTAAATTTTTTTTACGTATTCTAACATGTTTCTAGTTGTTGAGAGAGATATAAAGGGGCTTATAATACCCCTTTATTAGTTTTAATATTCAAAATATGATGAATAAAAATTGTAGCCTTGCATGCTTTAAAACTCTCTTAAAAATTTTATGTTCTTTATCTAGATTTTGATCTTATGGTGATTCAAGTGGGGATCTTTATCATTAAGGGTGGTTGTTATCTTTATCCCTTTTGGTGATGTCCTCTTAAGGTTTGTGGTGGAAACATCATCCAAGCTATATCTCATTCTTTAAACATTTACTTTCTATCTATCTAAAACACTGCCTAGTCAAGGACATTAACTTTTCATGTAAGTTTATGCATAAGGAGTCGAGTTTCAATCTGCTTAAGTCAAGTAATGACTTCTTCAGTTTTCATCACCAATGATGAGAAGCCCTGTTTGAGGTCTAGAGGAACATGTCTGTTGGAAATACTAAGCTTTATTTCCTTGCCTATGTTGAAAACATTTATAGCCAAACCTATAATTTAACATCAAGCCATACGGTAACAATTGTCCCAACACATATTATATGATGCTGAAAGGAGGCAATATAAGGTGTTCCATAAAGAAAGAAGATGCAACCTTGATGTATAGGTTTAGCTAAAAATAATGATGAATGAAGATGAGGAAAGAATTCAGAGGGTGATTATTTGGGTTTTCGTCATTATTGGAATCAATTAGATGAATATATGTCTTAGCTAAGCTATATCTATATAGCAAAGCTTAAAGGAAAACAATTGTAGAATACTTAAAAGATATCTCAGAAATAACCTTTTTATAATAACTACGTTGCAACAGAAACTAAGGTTAGCCATAGCTAACGTGAGATGAAGATATTTCCAACACCCCCTCCAATTGATGGTTGCGAAACACCCAATTTGCTGAGGAATTAACGCTGTTGAACCCCAATCAAGGGTTTTGTTCGCATTTTTGCTAATTGTTGTGTAGTAGTATCATTAATAAGATGAGACCTTTAAAAATTTTATGTCTCACACAAAAAAAGGAAGACAGTTAATCTCTACATATTTGGTTATCTCATGAACGACTGGGTTCTTATAGCACGTATAGCTTGTTAACTATCAAATTTTGACTAAATTGGAGTAATTTGGCAAGCTTGAATCTCATGAAATAACCTGCTTAACTAAGCAACTTCAACTGCAACTCTCCCCACACTTCTATAGTCTACTTCTATTGATGATAGGGAAACAATGTGCAACTTTTTCGATGTGCAATAGATCAGAGTATTGCCAAGAAACACTACAGGACCACTGACAAGCCTTTTACTATGAGGATGGGCTGTCGAATCAAAGTCACAATGTGGTTATATGAAACATTCTTGTTTTTTATTGAGAAGACATCCCAAAGAAGGCCATCCTTTAAGATATTTCAAGACATGCAAGGCAGCCTGGTAGTGTGGGTGTCTAGGAGATTGCATGGAACGTGAAACATCTACTAAGGAAAAGGCTATGCTTGGCCTGGTGCTGGTGAGGACATTTAGCTTTTTAAGCAACTTCCTATAGACAGATGGGTATGGAAGAAGCTCCCTATCATCAGGAGTGAACGTAACATCAATGTCAATGAGACCACTACTATTGTGTGTATTAGAACAAGCAAATAAATTTGACAACTCTTTAAGTAAACTTGCTTTTAGTGAGGAAAAGACCATTGTATAAGTATATTATCTCAATTTCCTAGAAAAGGGGAGGAATCACCTCAATGTGATGTGAAAATGTGACATCTTAATATGAGTTTTACTTTAAGGAGCATCTGCAACAATATAACATGATCGTAAGATCTTGTGCAAATAACTAATTGAACTTTAGATGCGTTCTTAATTCGTCAAAACGAACTTGTTTAACAAGATCAATGGATAACTAACGACCTACAGCTTCAAAACTAGAAGTTGAACTACCTTGAACTCACATTATTAAGGAAATTGGTATGCTTATCAAATTCGGATCTTTGTTAGAGTCGTAAGATTAGTGTAACTTGAATTAGCTTAAAATAAACTTTGTGTTACTGTGATTACTTACAAGAATTTGGAATTAGTGTATGTGTTTCTTTTATGATAATTATTCTTGATTATGAAATTCTAGACAAGGAATAGAGGACAAAATATGGTACTAAAAATTATGCATCTCTTAAGCAAAGTTTGTTTTTATGTCCAACTCCTTTTGAAATTACTAGGTTATGATGATAATCTCAATATACCCTGTGCTAAACTTTGAGTTGTGGCTTTATTCAAGTTATCCTTAGCTGCTTCGTCGTCAACATACATGTTTAGCTAAAATTCTTGAAAGGAAAATAAGCCAACATTTCCATCATTATTTTTATCAAGTACAATATTTATACACTAGTCAACCACTATCGCTCCATTATCATCTTCTTTTGAGAATTTTGATGATGTGAATAAGAATTACTAACTCTTAGGTACCTAAGTTCTGTAATAATCTTTTTTAGGCCCCTGTCTTTCCGAAACTATTTCTAGGGTACATTATGTTTTCAGATAATGTATTCTTAGGTCGTTTTTCTTATTATTTTAGCTCTTAAACTTTTAGAAACTACAAAAAGACTCCTGAATTGGGTGAAATAGGCAAATAAGCTATTTTTAGCATCTAAATAAGAAGTTTGCTTGTTTTTAACGATTAAACTTCTTATGATGACTTTACTGGTACTAGTTATCACAATCTACTACTTATATCATAAATATTATACTTTCTGTTATTATAGGCCCACCATGCTTAGCAAAACAATTAACACTTAATTAGAAAGTTTCGATCATCACCTAAACTTAGTCGGCGCTGGACTCCAGCGTTCCTCTAACTTCCGGTTTGCAGAGATTGCTAATCTTAACCACACCATCCGTAGATCAGGCACAAAAGAAATCTATTTTGTTTCCTACCTTAGAACGTAGTCACTAATAAATGTTTATACATTTTAAAGGATATTGAGACTTTAATCAAGAAATTATAATATTTAAGATATAAAGTTCGATTGAATAACGTTCTGTTCGTGCCAAAAATGTGTTATTTTTACGATAATTTTATAACCAATTCATGCTCGTTATAATTGTTATTTTTAGGTTTTTCATTGATTTTATTTGATTTGTTGATTTTTAATAATTATGGCAAAAATGCGAGAAAAGGATGAAAAATGCCGGAAATAAAGCAGCGGGCCAGATTACTCAAACCTGACCAAATCCTTAAGCCCATTATCTTGTTTAGCCCAAAGAGATGAAGGGAAAAAAAAAGAAAAAAAAATCAAAAAATACCTAGCCCTCACGTGCAAGGCACGTGACCTCGTTAACCACCCTCTTCTTAACTCTCATTTTCTCTCTCCTCTATTTCGGCCCCGCAACCCAATAAACCCGAAATCTCCGCCTCCCCTGCTTCACATCCATCTTCATCCCCCTTCATCTCCATCATCTCAACCCCATCTCTCTCTCCCTCTCTCTCTCTCTCTCTCTCATCCGAATCCAACATCACCAGCCTCTCCAACAAAATGCCAGCGCATCACCACTACCTCGATCCATCTCCACCATCCACGTCTGGGCAAGGTTGACGGCCAAGATCGAAGGGAGACGAGCTTGAAGATATATAAAGGAAGTAGCGGCGATTGAAGCGAGTGATGAGTGTTTAATTAGGTAACAATTAGGTTTCAATTTTAAGTTTTTAAGTTTTAATTAGGGTTCTTGTTAGTTTCAATTCGAATTTTAGATCATTGTTAGGGTTTTGATTTTTAGGTTTCATTTTGAGGTTAGGAGGTCTTTAAGGTTGAATTAGTTTTAATTTTTGAAGATTAAATTTGAATTTCATGTGTTTTTCGATTTTTCAGAAGTTAGGGTTTGAAAATTTCGAGTTACGGTTTGGTTTTAGATTGGTTTATGGTTCAAAATTTTGTGTAATTTTGCTACCGTTTCGTGTATTCCGGTTGTAATTCACGATTTTAGTTTGTTTTTGTAAGATTTGGATGTGGCTTTGTTGAATTTTAGTCACAACCCCCCTCCCCTGTTTTCATCTGGTTGAGCACAGTAATGGTGTTTCCACCATTGGTGGTGATGGGCGAAGTTCCCTTCTGATTTGGCTGCATGAAACTTAGTCTTTCTCCTTGGTTCAAGGCCCTATTCGATGTCCTGCCCCAGGAATGGTTTGGGTTTGAATCCTAAACTTCATTTATGCTTTATGAATGATAGTAGCTTAGTTAAGTCAATGATAGATGATATTTTGATGGTTTATGAATGGTTGGGATTTTGAGAGTAGCTTAGTTTTTGATTTTGATGGTCTGGATTATGATATTTATGCTGCGTGTTCTATGAATGGTTCGACTGAATGATGATGATGGTTTGTTTGGTTGTTTTTGATTGACGTAAGTATTTTGGGTTGGTTTTAGTTTAGTGGATTTGGCTTGGATGATTTTGTTCTGAACCTATGCTCTACTCAGTTTGCTTGGATGATAATGTTTGTTGATGGCTCTGTTTCGACTTTATGACTCCCCCTCTCCTATTTGGTTCTGTTTTGGTATTTTTATTCTGGTTAGTTTGGTTTTATTTTGGTTTTGTTATGCTACATTGCTATTTGGTTAGCAATAGTAATTTCAAGCAGTGAATGTTCATTCTTTAGTCTCATTTTACCTCGTTATCATGTTTATCTAATGGCATAGATTTGAATGTTTGGTAGGTTTAGAATAGAGTATGTGAGTACTTAGCTTTCAACTGTTTTGATTTGCTTGAATACCTTCTTTATTTTTTTCCCCTTTTGAGAAAGCATAAAAAAAGGAGAGATAAAATAAGCAGTAACTCTAGCCTATTTCATTGTTAAGAAAATTTAATTTTGCTTAAGATGGATTTAGTCGAATGTGACCTCAATCTCATCCTCGTCCCCAAGGACACGACCCTCAAGTAGGACAGCGAAAGCTGTACGATTGTAGCACTTTAATTTACATTGAAATTCACCTAACAAGTTTTTTGGTGTCGTTGCCGGTGACAACGACATTAGATTAGGTCCAATTTTCTTCTTTTTAATATTAGGTTGCATAGATCTTTCTTTGCTTGTAAGTTGTGACTTGACTTGGTCCATTTCTGGATTTCTCAAAACTCCAAAAAAATGGAAAAAGCCTAAAATTGAAATAAAAAATTAGAAAAATTTGAACACCACAAAAAAATTGAAATTTTTATTAAAACCTCGAAACCAAAGTGGCAAGTTTATGTTAGAGCACTTTGTTTTTCTTAGTTTTTTTTTTATTAGTTGCTTATGCTTTGATTTACATTGTTTATTCATTGTTAGTTGTGATATATTTAGTTCATTTCTTGAAAAAATCCAATAACCCATAAAAATTTAGAAAAACTTGAAAACAACTAAAAATTGAAAAAACTTTAAAAACCTTAAAAAATTTAAATGCCAGTTTTTCATTTCCTGCAATATGAGCATGAACCTTTTTGGAGTCATCTTTTAAGGCTTAATGATTATCGTGCACAACTAAATCACATTTTTGAAAAATGAAAAATTTGTGAGGTCATTGCTGTGGGCCTAAATGTTAAGTCAAGGAGTTATGTTGAATTAATTTGTCCTGGAGGTTTGATAGAATTATTATCTAAAACTCAAGATGAAGTTTGAGATTTCTTTGAAAAATTAGCTTGGGAAACCTATGCGTTTGAACAAGCTAACGAGACTTTTAAATACCCAACTCATGGAGAGTATGATTTTCATTCTAATTCTTACCCTTTAGACCACTTTGTGAATTCATATGACCCATCTTATTCTTATATGCCTCCTGTTTTATGCGATTATTGTGAATCTTCTAATCATGATGCTCATACTTGTCCTTTTTGTGTTTATGTTGATGCTACATGTGCAAGTTTTGAAAAGAAGATTAATGAATTGACTGATCAAATGATAGAGACCATAAAAGCGAGAATTGCTGCATATTCTCAATGTTTTAATCAAAATGGGGAGACTTATAGTGAGATTAATTCTAGTTTAGGATCTCCTGAACCTACAGTTAGTCTTGATGATGATTTTGAACCTCTTATTCTGCTAGGCCTGACTTGAATGAAGACATATATTTGCCTAGTCCAGATCAAGAGAGTGACCTCCCTATGTCTCTATCACCTGACTTTGCACCCTGGGCTAGCTCACCTAAGGATATCACTGATGATGTCCTAGTTTCTGTCAACCCACCCACTACTCTAAACGACTTTTGTGACTTTGAGGTGGGTGAACAATCTGATACTGTTAGTGAGTTAGATGTAAGCATCACACCTAAAGTTGAGTCTCGTGATTTAGATGAGTCACAAGAGGCTATTTCACAGGAGTTATGTGATAAGATAACTAAACGTACTATTTTGGACTTTGATAATGATATTCTTTATGCAGAATATGAATATTTTTCATGTGGGTTTGATGTTACTGAAGGTCTTGATGTGGGTTTTCTTGTTGAATATGAATCATTCTCTTTTGATCCCGTTATTTCTCACCTTCTATTTAAATTAGATGATAACCTGCTATATGTGGAATATGAATATTTTTCTGGTGAGTTTGATATCCATGGAAGTTCTGATGATGGTTTTTGTGCTGATTATGAGTCCTTCTCTTTTGACCCCATCCAAACTGACTTCCTTTTTGAATATTGCGAGTCTGAATTTGTTGAGTATGAGATTATTGCCACTAAGAATTTTGCTTTAGACCAGACTCATACGCATATTAAACTTAACAGACTTGTGAAATTTGCACCTTCTATTTTGCCTCGACTACTCGTTCATGATGATATAGTTTTAGGCTAATGACCTCAATACTGGCTCATTCTGAGTATGTTCATTTCCTGTCTAATTGGGCTTAACTATTTGATAAGTTGAAGCGGACCCTTATCTGTGCTTTATTGGCTAAGTGGATATACTCTTTCTGGCTCCAACTCACTATGTTTCACTGTTTCTATGTGATTGAGAGTTGGGCTTCTTTGTTTGGTAGGCTGCACCATGCTTTAATGAGTTTTGATTTGAGTAGCACTTTTTAGCTTAATATGAGTGGTTGATGCTCTATAGACCTCTAAATAAGCGGATTTCCAGAATTATAGCTTAGGTGTACTTTTGCACTTGACCTGGTATGGTCGTTCCTCCCTCCCTTCTTTTTTCATTTCTTTTTTTTAATTTTTTGTACTTAGTTGTGGATATTTAGGACTATGAATATACGGGAGATCAATCTTCAGGAGCAACTTGGGATATGTTGAGCCGTGTGGGCTGTGATCACCATTGGTTGTGTTCTGATTTTGTGAATACTTTTTATTTGTGGATATCTAGGATTGTTTTTATGTTTCAATTTGTTTTTTTTTTTTTCTAGTTTTTGTTTAATCTTTTGTTTTTGTTTCCTTTTTAGTGTTTTAGTGGTTGTGTTTTGGTTTTGTGTTCTTTTGAGTCTTGTTTTGTTTTGTTTATGGTTAGTCTATTTGGTTTGATATTGTTTTCTAGTTTGGTATTTTGTAGCCCCTTAGTCTTGTTTTGTTTCTGTTTTGGTGATTATGTAGGTTTTGGTCTAGTTTTGTTTAGTTTAGTTTAGGTTTGATTTTGTTTTTGGTTTTGGCTTTGTTCTTGTTTTGGATTTGGTTTTTAGTTTTGGCTTTTGTGATTTTAGTGCTGACTTCAATTTTGGTTTTTTGCTTTTTGTCAATATGTATGTTTGTTTTTGTTTTGGTTTTAGTTGTGGTTTTAATTTTGATTTTGGCTCTTTTATGTTTTCGTTTTTTTTTTTAAAATTTTCATCGTGTCCTAGTTGGTATATATTTGTGGTTTCGTGTGGTTTTATGGTTATATAGCTTATGTGCTTGCTTTTTAGTGCCTTAGTTCTCATAATAAGGACATTGTGAAATTTTGGAGTGGGGGTGAGGTGATCATTTTTGAAAAATTTTGAAGATTTTGGTTTTGTTTTTGGGGACGTTTGTACTATTTCTGATTAGCTTAAATGCGATGTGCTTTGGCTAATAGCTTGTATATAATTAGGATGTATAGGATAGGTCTCTGACCTCAGTATGTCATTCTAAGCCCTAATTCTAACTCCAGTTGTTCATTATAGGTTGTGTAGTACGTCCTGGTTTATTCCTTTATCATTATCTTTAGGTCTTAGGCTTCCATGAATGATTCTCCCACTTGTTTGTGACATGATTACTTTGAAAAATAATGAATGAATATTATGAATAAAGAAAAAATAAAAGAAAAAAAGAGATGAAATAAAATTTGGAATGACAAGTATCCCCTTGAGGCATGCGCTACTAGGTATTACCTTTGAGGCACGTGCTACTGAGTGTTATCCTTTGAGGCAATACTGCTATTGGAAAAACTTGCTTCCAATGTTAATATGTCAATAGTGTAGTTGTGTCAATCAAGTGGGATTGAGTCTAATTCTGGTAAATCTAAGCATTGGGATGATGATATACTTGCACACGAGCACCAGGATGGATTCAGAATCTTTATGTACAATGGGCTGAAAAATTAGTGCTCTGATGTCACTTATGAGGTAGAGGAGTTTGAAGTACATTCTGTATATATGGAGGTCAATAACTTGGTTACATGCGTGATTTAGTTGATTAGAACGTGTGTATATCTTTCCCAAATTTTGTACATATTAGCTTTGAGAAAAAACTAAAAAGATTTTCTTTTATTTTTGAAATAATTTTTTGTGGGTATTTCACTTCAAAACCCTCACGAGACCTCACTCATCCACTTGGGAGACCGATGGGGTTTAAGGGGCTTGCTGCATATACTAAATGCAACAGTGATTCCTACGACAGTGAGTTAGGATTTTCTTTTTCTTATTTTTCATTTTCTTTTAGTTAGTTTAGTTTGTTTTACTCGAGGATGAGCAAAATCTTAGTGTGGGGTATTTGTTCGTGCGAAAAATGTGTTATTTTTACTATACTTTTATACTCCATTTATGCTCGTTATGGTTGTTATTTTTAGGTTTTTAATTGATTTTATTTGTTTTGTTGATTTTTAATAATTATGGTAAAAATGCGAGAAAATGACGAAAAATACCGAAAATAAAGCAATGGGCTAGATTACTCAAACCGGACCCAATCCTTAAGCCCATTATCTTGTTTAGCCCAAAGAGATGAAGGGAAAAAAAGAGAAAAAAATAAAATCGAAAAATACCCAGCCCTCACGTGCAAGGCACGTGACCTCGTTAACCCCCCTTCTTAAATCTCACTTTCTCTCTCCTCTATTTTGGCCTCCCAACCTAGTAAACCCGAAATCTCCCCCCTCTCCTGCTTCACATCCATCTTCATCCCCCTTCATCTCCATCATCTAAACCCCATCTCTCTCTCTCTCTCTCTCTCTGTAACTCCCTCTCTTTCATCCGAATCCCACATCACCAGGCTCTCCAACAAACTGTCGGCGCATCCCCACTACCTCGATCCATCTCCACCATCCACGTCTGGGCGAGGTTGACGGCCAAGATCGAAGGGAGACGAGCTTGAAGATATATAAAGGAAGTAGTGGCGATTGAAGCGAATGATGAGTGTTTAATTGTGTAACAATTAGGTTTCAATTTTAAGTTTTTAAATTTTAATTAGTGTTCTTGTTAGTTTCAATTCGAATTTTAGATAATTGTTAGGGTTTTGATTTTTGGGTTTCATTTTGAGGTTAGGAGGTCTTTAGGGTTGAATTAGTTTTAATTTTTGAAGATTAAGCTTGAATTTCATGTGTTTTTCGATTTTTTAGAAGTTAGGGTTTGAAAATTTTGAGTTACGGTTTGGTTTTAGATCGGTTTATGGTTCCAAATTTTGTGTAATTTTGCTACCATTTAGTGTATTCCGGTTGTACTTTACGATTTTAGTTTGTTTTTGTAAGATTTGGATGGGGTTTTGTTGAATTTTAGTCACAACCCCCTCCCCTGTTTTCATCTGGTTGAGCACAGTAATGGTGTTTCCACCATTGATGGTGATGGGTGAAGCTCCCTTCTGATTTGGCTGGATGAAACTTAGCCCTTCTCCTCGGTTCAAGGCCCTGTTCGTTGTCTTGCCCCAGGAATGGTTTGGGTTTGAATCCTACACTTCATTTATGCTTTATGAATGATAGTAGCTTAGTTGAATCAAAGATAGATAATATTTTGATGGTTTATGAATGGTTTGGATTCTGATAGTACTTTCGATTTTTATGGTCTAGATTCTGATATTTATGTTGTCTGTTCCATGATTGGTTCGGTTGAATGATGATGATGGTTTGTTTGGTTGTTTGTTATTAATGCAAGTATTCTGGGTTGGTTTTAGTTTAGTGGATTTGGCTTGGATTATTATGTTCTGAACCTATGCTCTACTGAGTTTGCTTGGATGATAATGTTTGTTGATGGCTCTGTTCGGCTTTATGACTCCTCATCCCCTATTTGGCTCTGTTTTAGTAATTTTAGCCTGGCTAGTTTTGTTTTATTTTGGTCTTGTTATGCTACACTGTTATTTTTTTAACAATAGTAATTTCAATGAGTGAATGTTCATTCCTTAGTCTCATTTTACCTCGTTATCATGTTTATCTAATGATGCAGAGTTCAATGTTTGGTAAGTTTAGAATAGAGTATGTGAGTACTTAGCTTTTAACCATTTAGATTTCACTTGAATACCTTCTTTATTTTTTCTCCCTTTTGAAAAAGTGTAAAAAAAAAAGAGAGATAAAATAAGTAGTTGCTTATGCCTATTTCATTGTTAGGAAAATTTAATTCTGCTTAGGATGGTTTTCGTCGAATGTGACCTCAATCTCATTGTAAAGCTTGTCGAGAGTTACAAATTTAACTACTACTTCGGTTATTAAATACTTTTTATAGCATAGGAAAGTATGGATCGATCCACAAGGAAAGATTGTTGTAAAAGGCTAGCTTAATCCTAAATGATTTTGCTAATCCAATTTATTAAGTCTAATCTTAATAATTGTAAAGTAATTAAAATCTAATGAATAAAAATCTAGAAAAATACCCAATGATGCTCCTAAATATTCTAAACCATATTCTGGAAATAAAACAGTAAAAAGATTCCCTGAATAATTTAGAAAAATAAAAATCAGAATAGTAACTGAAATTCTAATAAAAAAATCAAAACAACAAAGAATAATCAGAAAATAAATATTAAAAATTACAAACAGTAACCTAAAAGATTATTCATCAGGTATATAATCTTATAACTCCTCAATTGTATCCAAATAATTTCTGAAAAATCAAATCAGAAAATTACCACATAATATCAATGCAGAATATTAGATCTGAAATTAGAAATAAAATAATCAGCATAAATATAAATACGAAAATAATTAAGAAAATTACCCTAATTCTAGGACACAATTTTCTGGACTTAACAATACTTAATAATAGTGAATTAAAACTAAAAATCGAAATTTTCAGAATTAATAACCTAAAAACCTACACTTATCAATTTCACAAAATAATTCGGAAAAAGTATCAAATAATTTCCAAAAATTACGAAATTGAATATGAGCGGACTAGGAAACTATATAAACCCTAGGAATTACTTAAAATTGAAAAATAATAAAAATAAGTATTTTTAGTCTAAGTTCTAACAAACCGGTAATCAAATACTAAAACTGAATATAAATCAATCTAAAATTATAAGCACTCTAAGAATCAAAATCTAAGCTATCTAAATTACCTAGAAACTCCTAAAAGACTTATATTTCTAGGGGGGGGGGGTTGATTGAAATTATATTGAAGTTAATAAAAATAGAATAAAAATTAACAAACTAATCAAATTAACTCTATGCAACAAATAATGATCAAAAGTTGTCAAATTTATGAAGAATACTTAGTATAATCTCAATCCACCATGCAAATTAATATTTATCATTAACACACAAGCTAATTTCATTCATGAGTTAAACTGTAAAAGACATCCACCAACTATTCTTCCCCGTTTTTCCTTAGATTCTAGTTTACTTTGGTCCAGCCCTAATATAAACCCTACTAATTTGATAATCTTTACACCAGCGCAAAAATTTAACCAAACTAGAGCATTAAGAATTAGAAAAACATCATTCAACACTTTGTAATTAATTTACCAGCAAATCGATTTAACAAAGATCTAAAGCGATTACCTACTTAAAAGAGATGAGTTTGAATCATCCATGATTAATTAGGGTGCTACCTAAGCCTAAAAGACTATAACTTTTACGTGTTCTAGTCTTCTAAACTATCAATCGAAATTGTATTTAATCAACTAGCATGCATTCTAATCGATTTAACACAAATTTCATAAACGATAAACGCTAATCGCTAGAGAATCATGAATATAAATCAACTAGGCATTAAAGCGTAAAACTTATTTCAAAATAATTAATTTAGCATGGCTTCAAGAAGATTATACTAAGCATAAAAAAATTACTCACTCATATTAAAAATAAAATCATAAATTTCACCCAAATAAATCATGTTTAATAATAATCTAAACAACTAAAATAAAACAAAATAAACAAAGTAAAAATAAAATATAAAAAAAAGGGTTGAGGAGTGTCGTGGAGGGTGTGTATGGGGAAGGATCCGTGATGGTGATGATCAAGGAGATGATGAAGGCTAGATGATGAGTTGGAAGAATGGGTGATCGTGATAGGGGAGGAAGATGAAGGCCGACGTGAGGAGATTAAGGCCGTGTCTGAGAGGAGGTTGCCGTGAGCTTGTTTTAAGGAGGAGTTGATGATGATGTTGATGAATTATGATAGAGATGGGTAGCCGTGGGATTAGTGAACAAAGATGGTGATGGGGTTGGCTGCGTGAGGTGTTTATATTGAGAAAGAAGAAGGGAGGCGTGAAGGAGATGATTATGGCGAAGATGGAAGAGGCGTGGGGTGATAGGGGATGATGATCAAGATGGTGGTGATGATCGTGATGAGATTGGAGGTTGAGGTGAGATTGAGGGCAGTGACGATAGAGAGGTTGAGGGAGATGAGGGCGTGAAGAAGGGCTGGAGATGATGGCTGCTTGGGGGTGATGGAAGACGATGATGGTGATGATATTATATGGAGGAGGCTTGAGGAGGTGTGTGCGTGATGGAGTTTTTTTGGAAGAGGGCAGCCGTGGGATGATCATGAAGAGGGTTAGGTGTGGCTGATGGAGATAGATTAGGGTTTGTGATGTTTGTGTGGGAGATGATATGTGGAGGCTTAGAGTTTGATGGAAGGATGATTATGATGAGGCATGAGGTTGGATGGGAGTGTGATTGTAAGTTTCCTTCTTCTTTCTTCCCTAGACTTCTTCTCTCCCACGACTTCTAGCTTTTCATCAACTCTTGAAACCCTAGCCCAATTAAATAATTATGGAAATAATATTCTCTATAATTATTATTTTTGGACCGTCTTTATAGCCAAACGTGTAAACCCCGAGCTTCGACGTCCTCTCTTCTCCTCTTTATTAAAATAATACTAACCCTGAAAAATATATAAAATAAAACAAATTAGACGAAATAATATATATAATATAATCGAAATAATTATAAAAATAATGCATGATTTTTTGCTTAAGAAATTCCCCCACACTTAGACTTTGGACGTCCTCGTACAAAGAAATCTTAGACTAGAGCTAAAAACTTACCCTCTTTCTTTCTTATAAAGTCATGCATAACTATGATGTTCATACTGGGCTTTGGCTTGCTTTAGAAAAATAGTATTACTGAATTAATTAGTTTTTTCCTTCAATAAGTGAGTACTTGCTAAACATCCAACTATCCTTAGAGAGTTTATTTATCAAACTCACAACATTTTCATAATGAAGTAAGAAGATCAATAATTATCCATCTCTTTTTTATTATGCATACACCAATCAAGAGGTCCGGAAAGAATTTAAGATAGAAAAATTTATGCATGGTCTGGCTATAGAGACAATTGAACTAGGTAGAATCAGTTCATTAAATTGATCCTAAACTGGCCTTGTATTTACTTTCCTCTTCTTCTTCTATTCAAACTCCACTTGCGCACATATTCGAGGCTCATACAGGGTCTTAGAAATTAAACACTCTCACACTCACCCGAATAGAGGTGTTGGAGCAAATATTTTATTAACATCATTACTTTTATTTATTTTACTGGCTCACTAGTATGGGAAGCAAGCATTCCAGTAGCAATATTGTCTCAAAGGGTAGCACCTAGTAGTGCATGCCTCAAAGGGGCACTTGTCATTCCAAACTTTGACTCAATGAAAAATAGACAAGTAAAATCACAATTTTAATGAATAATTCAACTAATTCAATAGTCTAGGAGATGGGTCGGGTCATTTTATTACTGTTAAGATCGTGAATATTCCACCACAAGAGGGGAGGTGAATTGTGGTGTCTGATTTTCGCGTTGTGACTAACAAACACCCTTATGACTTGTTTGCAGAGGTTGTTCTCAAATATTGCAAATGCGAAAATCACCAAGATAAGTGCGGAAAATAAAGCACGCACAATTTTTACGCGGAAAACACCTCTAGCCCAACTGAGGTCTGAAAAACCACGACATACCTCGTGTAAGATTTAACCACTTCACTAAACCGGTCTTAACTCGTTACAATTGTAACAGACCTTGTTACACCTTGCAACCACGTAACCTCCTTCTCTAAGGCAGATTACACCACGTCCAAATCTCACCAGATTGGACACGTCCAAAGTTCACACGACTGAGGACCAGTCACTCACTTTTCTGATTCAAGATCAGGGTTACAAAACACCTTACTGGGTGCTTCTGACTTAAGCAGATGTAAGGTACAATGAAGTCCTAGTATGCCAATATATTGAAAGCTTGGTCCAAACACAACTTGTATCGGTTTTTCTTTTCTCAAGTGTAGCTCGAAAAATTCTTTCAGATTGGACACGTCCAAAGTCCACACGACTAAGGACCACTCACTCACTTTTGACTGATCTGGGATCAAGGTCAACAAACACCTTACTGGGTGCTTCTGTCTTAAGTAGATGTAAGGTACAATGAAGTCCTAGTATGCCAATATATTGAAAGCTTAGTTTAAACACAACTTGTATCAGTTTTTCTTTTCTCAAGTGTAGCTCTAAAAATTCTTTCCACTAGAAAAACCACTTTTTGAATTTTGCTTTTTGCGTGTGTTGTGTTCCTAGATATTCTCTTGCTTTCTTTTCTTGCTATTCTCACCGTGTGTGTATGTCATTCAATGGGAGTAAAATGCTATATTTAAACGAAAATTCCAACGGTCAAAACCAAGAGAATCAGCTAAGTATGGAAAATGATTTTTCAAGAAAAATACTCCCCAACGGCTAGTGACAATTTTTTCCCAAAGTATAAGGGATTTGTTATCTTAAGAGATAACCCTTATCTTCCCATAGTCGTGAAGAGGATTCAAAAAGCAATCAGAAATCTTCAGCTTTGGAATTTTTATCATATCCGAAAATATGGGCAAAGGAAATCTTTTAGTTTTGGCAAATTCCCAAAAACCTATTTTCGTAAATCTCCCACAATATTTTCCAGAAATATCTTTTCCCAAAAAATAGCAACCTTGGAGTTTAAGGAAGGTATACTGGAGATCTTGGCCAACCGAAATGAATTTTCAAAGATAACCGGGTATGGCCACTTCGGTTCAGAAACACCCTAGGCACCCTGTTTGCAGGGTTGTTCGCAACTGGTGTTCTGAAGTACTTAGTGCGAATACCGATTCAAGAGGTGTTTAAAAGCATTTTCAATATTGGCATATTAACAAGAGTCTAAATAAATAAAACCTATATACCCAAGACTTCTTGTTTTGAAACAGTCATCTTGTCCAAGATTTGTAGAGCTTCTGTGAACACCAAGGCCACCTTGTTTGCTGGGGTTGTTCTTTGCATTGCTAGAGTTCAGGAACATGCCTTACAATCAACTGTCGAGATGGCGTTCTTGACTTAATAAAGAATCACCACGTGAAACCTGTTTTAAGGACTTGTTCTCACATGTAGCAAACCAGTTAATACAATAAGGATTACAAACACTAGTTAGGCCTGTTTGGAGATCGTGTTTGGAGCAACATTACTTTGATAAATTTTTACACTTGGATTTGTTATCATCAAAACTTAAATAAAATAACTCAACAAATTCCCCCTTTTTGATGATGACAAACCAAGTGACCATATTGACAAAACAAAGAAATGAATGCTGAATGCTGATAGGGATCCATGTAAGTCAAGGTCAGGTTGAGATTCATGTATTGTCAATAGGTAGGTTCTTCTTCCCCCTTTTGCCATCATTGAAAAGCAATAACAACAAGTAGAAAGGAGAAGGAACAACAAGCAAGAGAGACTGCAATTAGATATTTCATTAATAAGCAAGGTAGTACAATTGCAACAAAATAACAAGCAGCAAAAAACAAAAAAAAAAAACCAACAAAAACAGCCTAGACGATCAGGGAGCAGGAGGTGGTTTCGTCTGCAGAGGAGGAATGCTAGGGGCAAGAGTGGAGAGAAGAGCAAGCAGGTCTGCATGGCGTTTGGCAGAGAGGGCTTGTTCCTCAGCAAGAGCAGCCTTGACAGCTGATAGCTCATCCTTGAGGCGAGCATTGTCCTCAAGAACAGCCTCAACCTTGGTGGATGGTTGCTCAGAAACAGGTGGTTGAGGTGGTCGACGACCCTGTTTGGAAGCGGACCCTTCGCCAAACTCATAACCACACCCTAGCAGAGTGTCAAGCCCAATTGCATCAATGACTTGGGCCTCCACTCGCCGTGTGAGCACTATGCCAAAGTGCTCAAACACTCTCGTCAGCAGAAACGCATACCCGAGATCATGAGCCCGGGTGGTGTTCGCAATTTGCCCAATGTGGCGGATCATGATAGCTGGAAGATTGATGGGTTCATCCCTATCCAATAAGTCGACCAGGCACTGATCAAAAAGGTCTGCTGAGTTTCTCCTTTGACCCCTTGGAATCACGTTCTTAATGACGAACATGAAAAGGAGTTGGTGGGGAGGAATCAGATCACCCTTTTTGACAGAGGAGGGTGTTCTCAGACCTTGTTTCTGACTGAGGCGTTTGGATACCTCCAGGAGCCTGGCTGGTTCCAGGGCTGTTTTGTCTTCCCTCACATACACAACAAAGCCTTGTGAGGGCACTCCCAGAATTTTCCCAAGTTTGGGCGCATCAACCCTGATGCCTTGCCCATTCACAGAACTTGTCACCATCCCTCCGGTGACCTCGCAGTTGGCATAAAATTCAGCCAACTCAGGCACAGAACACCCCAACTGGGTGTTTGCAAACAACTCAAGCTAGCCTTGGGCTCGAAGCTTAGTCAAGAACACCCCCAGACCCTGTTCCTCAAAAAAACTTACAGACACTACCTTCCCCCTGACGACATTTCGTTTAAGCAACTACGCATGTTTGTCAGTCATAGGAGAGGGAGTGAACTGCTTTGGGCGTTTGGGGGCAGGAACAGAGGTGGTAGCTTTTGGTAGGGGGGCTGTTCTGGGTTTTCATTTGAGGGTTGTTTTTGCAAGAGAGGGCCTCACAGCAGGTTTAGTGGTTGATTTTGGAGGGGCTTGATCTTTAGAGGACTCAGAAAACACCGGTGTCCCCTGTTTGAAGGTGGTGTCCTCAGAGTCAGAACTCGAGAACCCTTCAGAAGAAGAGGAAATCTCCTTGATGATAGGTGCAGAGGGTTTAGAGGAACTAGGGGTTGATCTGAAGACAATTCTCGCAGACTTGCGAGACGGTTGAGGAGGACAAGAGGGAGTTAGAGAAGGGCGAGACCTTGGTTGTGGTCGTGTTCTTGGCGTTCGGGTGCGCCTAGCCACCATCTTTACCCTTTTCCTCTTCTCTCCAGATTGAGAGACTAGAGGAACAGAGTCATCCCCTTGAACAGGACTTTCTCCTGATTTCTCACCAGAATCCTCCTTCAGATTGAAGAACACATCCCCTGTTCTTTGAGTTGTTTCCGGGAGTGGTGTAGAAGAACAGGGTTCAAAATCCCCAACAATGGTTTCTAAGTTTTCCAAGAATTGGTCTTGGAAGCCCAAAGAACCAACACCTGTTGCAGAAGAAATGGGACAAGGGATTGTTCCCACATACACCATTAATTCCCAACCAAAGGGGTAGGGAATATCGTTCAACTCAAGCCTAACACTTTTGAGGTTTAGCCGAGTGAGATACCCGAAGGTTTTGTGGATAATTGGGCGAGGAGGAGCCGGAATTGAGAGTGTAATCATGTTGTTACTCTCAGAGATTGATGAAAAATCGGTTTTGGAAGCCATTATCGCAAGGAGGACTTAAGGGTTTTGCTAGGGTTTTGAAAGCAAGAACAGAGGAGAGAGAGAAAGAGAGAGAGAGAGCAAGACGAAGAAGATAGACGCACGCAAGGCGGTTTTTGAACTCCCCACCTGTTATGAAGTGCCACCTAGGGAACACCTAGAATTTAAGCAGGCATCATACAATAATAGCAATTAAGGCATACCTGTTCGAGCCGCCTGTTCTTGAACATGCTTCTCTTATTCCAAGGTCTATCATGATTACTCTTTCTCCATCTCCCAAGACAGCAGTACATAATCATAATGGCACACAGACTACACATATTCATTAAGCATAGACCACAAGAATTGCAAACAAGTGAATAGAACAGGTATTATAGGGTGTTTTTATCAGCTTGATCTACCTCTGAGAACAGGTGTTCCCAGGGTGTTTTCACCAACCCCAATTCCAGTCTGTTTCTCTCAAATTGATCTCTTGCTAGTGCCTTAGTGAATATATCAGCAATTTGATTTTCTGTTGAGCAAAAATTCATAGAAATTAAACCCTTTTCAACATTATCTCTCAAGAAATGATGTCGAATGTCAATATGTTTTGTCCTTTTGTGTTGACAAGGGTTTTTGGTAATGTTAATAGCGCTAGTGTTATCACAAAAAATAGGAATGCATCTAGTGTCAACACAAAAATCCTTAAGCTGTTGTCTTATCCACAATAGTTGAGCACAACACGAAGCTGCTGCAACATATTCAGCTTCTGCTGTGGACATGACAACTGAATGTTGCTTCTTGGTAGCCCAAGATACCAAATAAGGTCCAAGAAAATGAGCCATACCTGAGGTACTCTTTCTATCAACTAGGAAACCTGCATAGTCAGCATCAGCATATCCAACAAGATCAAGATTGCAACCTCTAGGATACTATAGAGCTAAATCAGGTGTATGCTTTAAATATCTTAGTATCCGTTTAACAGCCTTAAGATGAGTCTCTTTAGGACTAGACTGAAAACGGGCACATAACCCAACACTAAAAACAATATCCGGTCTACTAGCGGTTAGGTATAGGAGTGACCCAATCATGCCCCTATAGAGCTTTTCCTCAACTGAGGGACTCCCATCATCCATAACCAACTTGGTTGAAGGAGAAATAGGAGTGTCTATGGGTTTGGCCGACTCCATCCCAAAACGCTTAAGTAGCTCCTTGATATACTTTTGTTGATGGATCATGGTGCCGTTTGAAGCTTGCTTGATTTGTAAGCCTAAGAAAAAGTTAAGCTCACCCATCATGCTCATCTCAAACTCACTCCTCATCATATTTGAAAAATCATCGCATAAATCATGATGAGTTGCACCAAATATAATGTCATCTACATATATTTGGACAATCAATAAATGTTCCCCCTTAGATTTTAGAAACAAGGTATTGTCTACCTTGCTTCTTCTGAAATAATTTTCAAGTAAAAAGCTTGACAATCGTTCATACCAAGCTCTTGGAGCTTGTTTTAAACCATAAAGTGTTTTGTCAAGTTTAAAAACATGATTTGGAAAATCACCATTTTCAAAACCAGGGGGTTGTTTGACATACACCTCTTCTTTAAGGTATCCGTTTAGGAATGCACTTTTCACATCCATTTGATATAGCTTGATTTCCATATGAGCTACAAAGGCTATTAAAATTCGAATAGCCTCAATTCTAGCAACTGGTGCAAAGGTTTCTTCGTAATCAATCCATTCTTCTTGATTGTACCCTTGAACCACCAGCCTTGCCTTGTTCCTAGTGACTGTTCCTGACTCATCTAGCTTATTTCGGAACACCCACTTGGTGCCAATGATTGTTCTCTCTGGAGGTTTAGGTACAAGGTGCCACACTTTGTTTCTTTCAAATTGATGAAGTTCTTCTTGCATAGCTGCGATCCAATCTGAATATACAAGAGCTTCATTCACACTTTTTGGCTCAATGTTAGAAAGAAAAGCATAGAAAGCACAAAAATTCTTAAGTTTAGATCTAGTTTGCACTCCAGTATTAATATCTGACAAGATTTGATCAAGAGGGTGCGAACTATGGTGCTTCCATGGTCTTGGATTAATTGGATCCACAGACACATGTTCTGTTCTAACTGAAGTGTGTGTAGGATCAGGCTCAAGAACACCTCCTGATCCTGTTTCTGCACCTGTTTGCAAGCTGGTTCCTGAAGAACATGGTTCTGAACAGGGTTTAACGGTGTTTCCCCCTGTTTGGAGTTCACCTTGCCTGTCACTTTGAGGAACAGCTTCTGTACCTGTTTTCTTCAGGGTGTTCTCACCTTGTTTTTCTTGGTTCAACAGCTCCTTTTGGACAAGACCTAATTCAAACTCTTCATCCTGTGCATTGCTCTCATTCAAGGAGTTAGATTCATCAAAAACACATGCACACTTTCCTCAACACACAAGATTCTTTTGTTAAAGACTTTGTATGCCTTACTGTGAGAGGAATAACTGAGAAATATTGCCTCATCACTCCTTGAATCAAACTTTCCTAAGGCATCCTTCCCGTTGTTATGCACGAAACATCTACAACCAAATGTTCTTAGATGCATAATGTTGGGTTTTCTGCCTTTAAGAAGTTCATAAGGAGTTTTGTTCAAAATGGGTCTAATCATGCATCTATTTATAATGTAACATGATGTGTTCAAAGCTTCTGCCCAAAAGTTCTTAGGAAGACCACTAGCAATAAGCATTGTTCTAGTCATGTCTTCTAGGGTACGATTTTTTCGTTCAACCACCCCATTCTGCTGGGGTGTTCTCGGGGCTGAGAAGTTTTGATCAACACCATGTTCATTACAAAATTTTGTAAAGCTTGCATTTTCAAATTCAGTAACATGATCAGACCTCAAGCTAACCAATGAGTGTCCTACTCTCTTTTCAATCTTTTTGAGAAGGCAATAAAATTCTCCAAAGTTTCATTCTTAGAGGCCAAGAACAGGGTCCAAGTAAATCGAGAGTAATTATCCACTATTACAAGCACATACCTTTTCCCTCCTCTACTTGATATCCTCATTGGACCACATAGATCAATATGCAATAACTCAGGGTAGTGCTTACATACTTTTTAGATTTTAAAGAAGATCTGACTTGTTTTCCTTTTGCACAAGCTTCACATACCTTGTCATCATTATACTTGATGGAAGGTAGTCCAACAACCAAATCTTTGGAAACAAGTTTGTTTAACAAGGACAGGCTTGCATGACCTAGACTCTTGTGCCATAGCATTATATCATCATTTAATGCATTTAAACAAGTCAGATTATTTTGGGGAAGAGTGGAAATACACACTTTATTAACATTTTGACATCGCTTCCCCCTCAACACAACATCTCCTGTGTCGTCACTCACAACCAAGCAACGTGTTTTTGAAAACAGTACTAGGTTGTTCTTGTCACACAGTTGGGACACACTTAGCAAATTGTGTTTTAACCCATCAACTAAGTGCACATTATCAATTGAGTGGGAGAGAGTTTTACCAATATTACCTATATCGACAATTGTCCCAGACTTGTCGTTTCCAAATGCTACACTCCCACCATTCAAAGCTGTAAGTGAGAGAAAATTTGATCTTTCACCAGTCATGTGCCGTGAACACCCACTATCAACAAACCACAACTGCCTGTTTTCAAGGGTGTTCGTGGGGTTGTTCTCTCTCACTTCAGCCTGCAAAACAAATCACGGGTTAGTTTTGGGAACCCAGATCCACTTGGGTCCCATTCTTTTAGACATGTAAAGCTCATCTTTTCTAATCCAAATTTGTTTCACATACCTTTCATTCTTTTCATTGGCATGTTTTCTTAAAGGGCAAGTGTATCCGTAATGACCCGTTTTACCACAATGAAAGCAAACGATGTTTTCAGGTAATCCCACATACTTCCTATGTATTGGGTAAACGATCCGTTTAGGCTTATATCCAAGTCCCTTTTTGTTTCGATTGTGGTGAGTGTTTAACCAATCAAGGGCTTGTGAGGATTCGTTCCAGCGTTTGTTTGTGGTAAGATCAATTTCCAATTTTTTTATGGTAGCATTCAAGCTCTGCTTTTCATTTAGCAGGGATTCAACTGTTTCTTCCACTTTAGAGAGTTTTTTTTCTCTACTTGAGTATAATCGCCTTCTTTTAGAAAGAGATCTTCTCTAAGCACGTTAATACTCTCATGTAAACCAAGTTTTTCATTTTTAAGAATTTCATTTTCAAGCTCTAGGTCACGAACTTCTCTTTTTAGATTAGCACAGGTGTCTATCAAATTATATAGAAGTTCTTCTAAAGTAGCTTTGTTAAGACCATGTACCTTGTTCTTGAGATCTAAGAGGCTGATTGTTGATTCATCATCTGAATCTAAATCACTTTGTGCCATCAGTGCTACAACCCCTTCTTCAGCTTCAGATTCTCCTTCATCCTCAGAGGAATCTCCCCAAGCAGCTAGCATAGGTTTCGAGAATCGCTTGCCCAGATTGTTTGCAGGGTGTTTTCGACCCTGTTTTCGAGGATGTTCAGGCATCTGATCTTCTCGAAGCAGAGGACAATTTTTGACTAAGTGATCTGGTTTGCCGCACTTGAAACACCCTGTGAGCTGTTCTTTGGGGGTGTTTCTGGACTTACTGAAATCTTTTCTTTTGTTGTTTTCCTTGACCTTTTTGAAGAATTTCTTGAATTTCCTGGTCATTAGGGCCATATCTTCATTTTCAACGTCAGAGTCAGTGTCCTCATGTGCTTTCAAGGCAAGCCCACGATCCTTCTTTTGCTCCTCTTTTTGTTGTGAGTTCTTTCGGAGTTCATAGGTTTGGAGATTACCAATCAGCTCGTCAAGGGTGATCTTGTTCATGTCTTTAGCCTCTTGGATGGCTGTTACTTTGGCCTCCCACGTACGAGGTAGAATTCTGAGGATTTTCCTCACCAACTCTTCAGTGGTGAAAGACTTTCCCAGAGATTTTAACTCGTTCGTGATGTGGGTAAACCGTGTATACATATCCATCACAGTCTCACGATCACCCATATCAAACAACTCATACTGTCGCATAAGTAGCTCAATTCTAGATTGTTTAACTTGACTCGTACCTTCATGAGTAACTTGCAGGGCGTTCCAGATAGCTTGGGCTGATTCACACTCAGAGATGCGAGTGTATTCATCGGGTCCTAGGCCAAACTATAGTAGTTTCTTGGCCTTGGCATTTTTCTCCATTTTCTTATAATCTTCAGCATCAAACTCTTTAGGTTCCTTGGAAACCGTCTTACCATCTTCAAGCACCTTGGTGGGAACAAGGGGCCCATTCTTGATAAGCATCCATAACTCATAATCTTTTGCCTGAATATAGTTTTCCATCCTATTCTTCCACCAACTATAATGTTGGCCGTTGAAATAGGGTGGACGAGTAATGGATTGCCCTTCAAGAATTCCTTGTGGTGTACTCATCTTCAGAATCTCTCAAGGTGTTAGCCTTTTGTGAGAGAACCTGCTCTGATACCACTTGTTAAGATCGTGAGTATTCTACCACAAGAGGGGGGGTGAATTGTGGTGTCTGATTTTCGCGTTGTGACTAACAAACACCCTTGTGACTTGTTTGCAGAGGGTGTTCTCAAATATTGCAAATGCGGAAATCACCAAGATAATTGCGGAAAATAAAGCACACACAATTTTTACGTGGAAAACACCTCTAGCCCAACTGAGGTGTGAAAAACCACGACCTACCTCGTGTAGGATTTAACCACTTCACTAAACCGGGCTTAACTCATTACAATTGTAACACACCTTGTTACACCTTGCAACCACGTAACCTCCTTCTCTAAGGCAGATTACACCACGTCCAAATCTCACCAGATTGGACACGTCCAAAGTCCACACGACTGAGGACCACTCACTCACTTTTCTGATTCGAGATCAGGGTTACAAAACACCTTACTGGGTGCTTCTGACTTAAGCAGATGTAAGGTACAATGAAGTCCTAGTATGCCAATATATTGAAAGCTTGGTTTAAACACAACTTGTATCGGTTTTTCTTTTCTCAAGTGTAGCTCGAAAAATTCTTTCAGATTGGACATGTCCAAAGTCTACACGACTGAGGACCACTCACTCACTTTTGACTGATCTGGGATCAAGGTCAACAAACACCTTACTGGGTGCTTCTGTCTTAAGTAGATGTAAGGTACAATGAAGTCCTAGTATGCCAATATATTGAAAGCTTAGTTTAAACACAACTTGTATCGGTTTTTCTTTTCTCAAGTGTAGCTCCAAAAATTCTTTCCACTAGAAAAACCACTTTTTGAATTTTGCTTTTTGCGTGTGTTGTGTTCCTAGATATTCTCTTGCTTTCTTTTCTTGCTATTCTCACCATGTGTGTATGTCATTCAATGGGAGTAAAATGCTATATTTAAACGAAAATTCCAACGGTCAAAACCAAGAGAATCAGCTAAGTATGGAAAATGATTTTTCAAGAAAAATACTCCCCAACGGCTAGTGACAATTTTTTCCCAAAGTATAAGGGATTTGTTATCTTAAGAGATAACCCTTATCTTCCCATAGTCGTGAAGAGGATTCAAAAAGCAACCAGAAATCTTCAGCTTTGGAATTTTTATCATATCCGAAAATATGGGCAAAGGAAATCTTTTAGTTTTGGCAAATTCCCAAAAACCTATTTTCGCAAATCTCCCACAATATTTTCAAGAAATATCTTTTCCCAAAAAATAGCAACCTTGGAGTTTAAGGAAGGTATACTAGAGATCTTGGCCAACCGAAATGAATTTTCAAAGATAACCGGGTATGGCCACTTCAGTTCAGAAACACCCTAGGCACCCTGTTTGCAGGGTTGTTCGCAACTGGTGTTCTGAAGTACTTAGTGCGAATACCGATTCAAGAGGTGTTTAAAAGCATTTTCAATATTGGCATATTAACAAGAGTCTAAATAAATAAAACCTATATACCCAAGGCTTCTTGTTTTGAAACAGTCATCTTGTCTAAGATTTGTAGAGCTTCTGTGAACACCAAGGCTACCTTGTTTGCTGGGGTTGTTCTTTGCATTGCTAGAGTTCAGGAACATGCCTTACAATCAACTGTCGAGATGGCGTTCTTGACTTAATAAAGAATCACCACGTGAAACCTGTTTTAAGGACTTGTTCTCACATGTCGCAAACCAGTTAATACAATAAGGATTATAAACACCAGTTAGGCCTGTTTGGATATCGTGTTTGGAGCAACATTACTTGGACAAATTTTTACACTTGGATTTGTTATCATCAAAACTTAAATAAAATAACTCAACAATTACCTCTGAATCGGATATATTACATGACTAAATAAGATGGATAATCAAGAGAGTTACTCATTAAAAAGATGTATGAGGATCATCTCAAACTTCTCTAAAGGATAACTATCATGCTTAGAAGTCTTCACTTATAAAAGAATAAACTACAAAATAGCTAATAAAACCCAACAAAAAAAAAATTCTAAACAAGCAAGCCTAGCATAAACTCATATGATGCATTATTTATAAGAAAAGAATTTTTTTGTTTTTTCGATTTTCTACTCTTTTTTTTTTCAAGAATAAAAACTGTAGGAATTAAATGCAGGATGCACCCCCCCACAATTAAGTCATGTATTGTCCCTAATGCATGCAAAAAGAAAGAAATAATGAAAATAAAAGCAAAATTAAATGGGTACTTCCCTAAAAACGTTGGATTGCCTCCCAACCAGCACCTTTGTTTATAGTCGCTGGCTCGACTTCATGAAGCTCCTGGATCCTCTGGTTGGATCTCTTCCAGTAAATCATCATTCATCTGGCAGGGAACTTTTTGAAACTCAACATGATCAAGACTCTTAGTAAGCACAGTTAAAAATTTATCCTCATTGGATAATTCATAAATATCTTGGGGTAATTCAGCAATAACATCAAGTGCATACACGTAATTCACATCAGCAGGAAATCTCATGGCATAAAAAATGTTAAATTTAATAACTTCACCATCGAATTCCATAGTTAATGTTTCTTCATGCACATCAATTTTAGTCCTAGCTGTTTTCAAAAAACGCCTGCCAAGCAAGATGGGAATATCATCACATGCATCCCCCATATTCATCACATAAAAATCAGCAGGAAATACAAGTTCATTCACTTGGACTAAGACGTCCTCTAAGACTCCATCTAGGTAAATACTGCTCCTATCAGCTAACTGAAGCACTACACCAGTTTTGTTTAACTTTCCTAAGTTCAGTTTGTCATAAACAGACCTAGGCATAACATTAATGGAAGCACCCAAATCAAGCATAGCTTTATCAAAGTAAAGGTTTCCTGTTTTGTAAGGGACAGAAAACACACTAGGGTCTTTGCACTTAGGGGAAAGTTTCATTTGAAAAACTGCAGACACATTTTCCCCCACACTTACCTTTTCATTCCCTACTAATTTTCTTTTAGTAGTACATAATTCTTTCAAGAACTTAGCATAACGAGGCACCTGTTTAATGGCATCAAGGAGAGGTATGTTGATCTCTACCTTCTTAAATGTCTCTAAGATCTCTTGGTTAGCCTCATTCACCTTAGAAGTTGGGTTTCTAAATCTACTAGGAAATGGTGGAATGGGCTTATAAGGCTCTCTTTTCTTCTCTCCTATTTCCTTAGTACTTTGATTAGAATCTATGTCTAACCCTGGTTTAGTCCCCTTGACCTCTAACTCAGGCTCAACCTCTCTACTCTTCCTAGGCTCTTGTATCTCTTTCCCACTCCTAAGTGTTATGGCACTAACATTCTCTTGAGGGTTAGGGTAAGGCTGAGATGGAAACCTATTTTGCATTTGAGCCTGCAAGTTGCTTACTATGATATCAGTTGCAGTTTGTCTCTCTTGAACTTGCTTAAGAGCTGTTTCCATACTCTGGAACCTATCGTCCATGTTCTTAAGAACTTGTTCTAGTAGGAAGTTGGTTCTATCTTGATTAGAAGGTTGACGAGACATTTGGTCAAAACCTGGTTGATTGGTTTGAGGGCCATACCTAAGGTTAGGGTGGTCTTTCCATCCTTCATTATAGGTGTTATAATAGGGATCACACCTCCTTTGACCTTAGTTAGAGTAAAGAGCATTAACATTACCTTCTTATAGAGTAGGACATGCATCAGTAGGATGCCCCTCTAGACAACAAATACAACATATTACTGCTTTTTGAATACCCCCAGTAATAATCTTATTTAACATAGCAGTAATATAAGATAACTGATTCTGTACATAGGAACTAGAAACAATCTCGTTGACTCTTTTGACTTGTGACTTCCTAGCACCAAACTGTTGAGTATTTTGGGCCATTAGATTAAATAAATTTCTAGCCTCTGTTGGCGTTTTATTAACTAGAGCCCCTCTGCTAGCAGCATCTACCATATTACGATTCATAGGAAGCAAACCCTTATAAAAATATTGAATCAATAGTTTTTCAGTTATTTGATGTTGGGGACAACTAGCACACAAATTATTAAATCTTTCCCAATAATCACAAAAAGTTTCCCCATTCATTTGTTTGATTCCCCATATATCTTTCCTAATAGATCCAATATAGGATGCAGGAAAAAACTTTTCTAGAAACAATTTATGCAATGCAGTTCATGTAAAAAAAGATCCAGCAGGCATATAATATAACCAGTCCTTAGCATTACCAAGCAAAGAAAAGGGAAAGGCCCTTAGTCTAATTTGGTCCTCAGGAATTCCTTTAGGAACCATAGCAGAACAGGTAATAAGGAATTCACTAATGTGTGTATAGGGATCCTCTCTAGCTAATCCATGAAACTTAGGTAATAAATTCATGAATCCAGAGTTCAGTTTCAAGGGTTTATCTAATACAGCAAAAGTAATGGATATGGGTTGGGTTTCTAGCTTAGGGGCAGCAAGTTTCCGAAGAGTAAACATTCTTACCTCTTTAAGCTTAAGACTTACTGGCAATCTGCAAAAAAAAAAAAAACAAAACAATAAAAGTAGTAAAATTAAATAAAAGTAAACTAGCAATTCAATTTTCTTTCCCCGGCAACGGCGCCAAAATTTGTTAAGCCTGTCGAGAGCTACAAATTTAACCACCACTTCGATTATTAAATACTTTTTATTGCATAGGAAAGTAGGGATCGATCCATGAGGAAGGATTGTTGTAAAAGGCTAGCTAAATCCTAAATGATTTTACTAATCCAATTTATTAAGTCTAATCTTAATAATTCTAAAATAATTAAAATCTAATGAATAAAAATCTAGAAAAATACCCAATGATGCTCCTAAATATTCTGAATCATATTCCGGAAATAAAAAAGTAAAAAGATTCCCTGAATAATTTAGAAAAATAAAAATTAGAATAGTAACTGAAATTCTAATAAAAAATCAAAACAGCAAAGAATAATAAGAAAATAAATATTAAAAATTACAAACAGTAACCTAAAAGATTATTCATCAGGTATATAATTTATAACTCCTCAATTGTATCCAAATAATTTCAGAAAAATCAAATCAGAAAATTACCACAGAATATTAATACAGAATATTAGATATGAAATTAGAAATAAAATAATCTGCATAAATATAAATATGAAAATAATTAAGAAAACTACCCTAATTCTAGGAAACAATTTTCTGGACTTAACAATACTTAATAATCGTGAATTAAAGCTAAAAATCAAAATTTTCAGAATTAATAACCTAAAAACCTGCACTTATCAATTTCACAAAATAATTCGGAAAAAGCATCAAATAATTTCCAAAAATTACGAAATTGACTATGAGCGGACTAGGACGCTATATAAACCCTATGAATTACTTAAAATTGAAAAATAATAAAAATAAGTATTTTTAGTCTAGGTTCTAACAAACCGGTAATTAAATACTAAAACTGAATATAAATCAATCTCAAATTATAACCACTCTAAGAATCAAAATCTAAGCTATATAAATTACCTAGACACTCCTAAAAGACTTATATTTCTAGGGGGGGGGGTTGATTGAAATTATATTGAAGCTACTAAAAATAGAATAAAAATTAACAAACTAATCAAATTAACCCTATGCAACAAATAATGATCAAAATTTGTCAAATTTATGAAGAATACTTAGTATAATCTCAATCCACCATGAAAATTAATATTTATCATTAACACACAAGTTAATTTCATTCATGAGTTAAACTGTAGAAGACATCCACCAACTGTTCTTCCCAGTTTTTTCTTAGATTCTAGTTTACTTAGGTCTAGCCCTAATATAAAGCCTACTAATTTGATAATCTTTAAACCAGCGCAAAAATTTAACCAAACGAGAACATTAAGAATTAGAAAAGCATCATTTAACACTTTGTAACCAATTTAGTAGTAAATCGATTTAACAAAAATCTAAAGCGATTACCTACTTAAAAGGGATGGGTTTGAGCCATCCATGATTAATTGGGGTGATACCTAAGCCTAAAAGACTATAACTTTTACGTATTATAGTCTTCTAAACTATCAATCGAAATTGTATTTAATTAACTAGCATGCATTCTAATCGATTTAACACAAATTTCATAAACAATAAATGCTAATCGCTAGAGAATCATGAATATCAATCAACTAGGCATTAAAGCATAAAACTTGTTTCAAAATAATTAATTTAGCATGGCTTCAAGAGGATTATACTAAGCATAAAAAAATTACTCACTCATATTAAAAATAAAATCATAAATTTCACCCAAATAAATCATGTTTAATAATAATCTAAACAACTAAAGTAAAGCAAAATAAACAAAGTAAAAACAAAATATAAAAAAAAAGGTTGAGGAGTGTCGTGGAGGGTGTGTAAGGGGAAGGATCCGTGATGGTGATGATCAAGGAGATGATGAAGGTTAGATGATGAGTTGGAGGAATAGGTGATCGTGATAGGGGAGGAAGATGAAGGCCGACGTGAGGAGATTAAGGCCTTGTCTGAGAGGAGGTTGCCGTGAGCTTGTTTTAAGGAGGAGTTGATGATGATGTTGATGAATTATGATGGAGATATGCAGCCGTGGGATTATGAAGATGGTGATGGGGTTGGCTGGATGAGGTGTTTATATTGAGAAAGAGGAAGGGAGGCGTGAAGGAGATGATTATGGCGAAGATGGAAGAGGCGTGGGGTGATAGGTGATGATGATCAAGATGGTGGTGATGATCGTGATGAGATTGGGGGTGGAGGTGAGATTTAGGGTAGTGACGATGGAGAGGTTGAGGGAGATGAGGGCGTGAAGAAGGGCTGGAGATGATGGCTGCTTGGGGGTGATGGAAGACGATGATGGTGATGATATTATATGGAGGAGGCTTGAGGAGGTGTGTGCGTGATGGAGTTTTTTTGGAAGAGGGCAGTCGTGGACTGTTCTTTTTATGTAGCCGTGGGATGATCATAAAGACAGTTAGGCGTGGCTGATGGAGATAGATTAGGGTTCGTGATGTTTGTGTGGGAGATGATGTGTGGAGGTTTAGAGTTTGATGGAAGGATGATTATGATGAGGCATGAGGTTAGATGGGAGTGTGATTGTAAGCTTCCTTCTTCTTTCTTCCCTAGACTTCTTCTCTCCCACGACTTCTAGCTTTTCACCAACTCTTGAAACTCTAGCCCAATTAAATAATTATGGAAATAATATTCTCCATAATTATTATTTTTGGACCGTCTTTATAGCCAAGCATGTAAAACCCGAGCTTCGACGTCTTCTCTTCTCCTCTTTATTAAAATAATACTAACCCTGAAAAATATATAAAATAAAACAAATTAGACAAAATAATATATATAATATAATCGAAATAATTATAAAAATAATGCATGATTTTTTGCTTAACACTCATCCTCGTCCCCGAGGACACGACCCTCAATTACTACAGCGAAAGCTGTACGCTTGCGGCACTTAAGTTTACATTGAAATTCACCTAACACGTTCCCTAATGGGAAACTTCTTTTATTGAAAGTTTAAAAGTGGAAATATTATTATGATAAGGATTGAAGAGGGACTTAAGCTACTAAGATCATAAGAGATTCTTGCTCAAAGAGAAATGGAGAATCCCAACTTCTCTTTTGCTCAAGTATGCTCAAACGACCGTGTCCCTTCTTAACACTCGGCCTCTCATTTTATAAAGGGGATGAGGATACAGTGGATGCCCTAAAGGCTAAAACACAAACTAATTTTACACATGACTTTTTGATTTTGAGTACTGCACTCCAATGTTCATTATTGGCATCTGTCTCAAGAATTAAACCATCTTCTTTTCTTCATTAAGCAAATTAAGAACAGGAAGATTTTTACACATTTTTTTGAAGTTTTGAACAATCTTCGAATCGCTAGGGGTCCACGTTCAACGTACTTCTTTCTTGAGTGTCTGCTGCAATGGTTTTCTCAATTTAGCTAAGGCTTTAATGAAATCTGAAGTATAGGTAAGGCATCTAGGAAACCTTTCTAGTTGCTTCCTATCTTCAATCTTTTTAGGGAAGTTTTCTATTTTTTCTAGAATATGCTTTTATAAGATGATTTGTCCAATTTTTTTTCTTGACATAAAAACTTGATTTCTTGTTCGGTATAAATGCACTTATACATAACAAGAATAATATCATTATCAACACATTTTTGAGGGGTGGCTAGGACATCATCTGTATCTTGTTCTTTGTGGTCTTTGAAAAGACAAGGATGTCACCAATGTAAACTAGGCAGCAATGACTAGGATCTTTAGAGATGTTATCCATTTTTCTTTTGTAATATTTGAGATGCATGTTTAAGACCAAATGGCATGACTACCCATTCATAATGTCCTTGAGGAGCATTAAAAGCAGTTAAAGGAATACTTTCTTCATCCATTTTAATATACCAGTATCTACTTTTACAATCCATTTTCGAGAAGCAAGAGGCTCCTTGAATTCTATTGAAAATGACTGTTTTCTTAGGGATAAAATAACCATCAAAGACAGTATTATCATTAAAATTTTTGTAATTGATTACCATTCTTGCTTTTTCACTTTTTCGAGAGCATGATTTCTTACCATGAAACCGAGGATGGTCTGAGGACTTCAGCTATTCCTAATTAATCCTTTATCTAGAATTTCTTTGATTTGTTTATTAAATTATTGGATATCTTGCTGTGTATACACCATTTATTTGACTCAAATAATAGTGTTGGGATTTAACAAAGTAATCTTTGCAAAATTCTTATCTTTATCTCAAAATTTTAGTGGATTAATGAAATTAATCACATTTCATCAATAAAGTGATCTCGCAATTTAATATTGAACAATCTTCAAATAATCAAAACTAAATTTGTGGTTTTCATGTTATAATAGCTAGTTCTTCCTAGGAAAGCTAAATTATAAACCTTAACTTTTGCTGATATTTATTCTTCATTTCGATTAACTTCCCTCTCTTTTTCATTTTAGCGGGTATTTTTATTCATTTTGGTCTCTTTCATGAATATTGGCCTATTAAGTTATTTCTTCTCATTTCTAAGTACTTTGATGTACTAATTGAGGGAGTGACACTCTATTTGGGAGAAGGGATGGTGCAAATAAGGAGTAAGGATGCATTAGAGCAAATGAGAGACAAAGAAAAAGTGAGCATTAAGGAAACATAGGGAGAAGGGCTTGCCCATGACTACCAATGTACCCCCATTGCCAATTCTTGCAATTGCTAGTCGTCATCCCCCATCCTGTGGTCAATCCTGCAACTTAAGGCTTTTTCATGGAAAATTTCCAAAAGGTGGCCATAGCTACTACCACTTGTGCCACTCCAAACCCTCCGTTTGTTGGTTCAACTAATATTTAAGGGTTCTTTTCTAATCTCGAGAGTTATTAGGGATTTTATGTGATTTTCTCAAAAATGTATAGGGTTAGGTTTAGGTATGAAAGAGTAGTGTTGATTGAACAAGGTTCTCTTAGTTTGATTTGAAGATTCATATTCCTTTAGATTTGTAGTTCCTAATTTTATTCCTTCAAACCTCTTTCTCTTTATTGTTTACTATTTTAGTTCTTTAAAAGCTGTTACTATGATGTTTTGTAATTATTGTAATGTGATTTCCATAATGCTAAGCAACTAAATCTTCCAACTTAGGTTGGAATTGACGCTGACTATGCTTAGTTAATCATGGACTAGTCCCAAATGTGCTTTTTTCATGGTTACGTTTATTGGATTCCACTATGCTTACCACATGCTCAATGCTTGGAAGATTATTCATATACTTTTATTCAGGTTTAGGAGAATGTTGAAAAATGAAACCATTACCTAATGTGACTCAATAGACGATTATGATTTTAATATGAAATAATTAGGATCCTAATAGGGTTTTGATATTGTCAATCTTACAATCCTTAAACTTTTAGTCTGTTGAAAGTAGTTGGCTATAACTGTATGATTAGTCTTTGACCCTTAAAAGAGGGAGGGCATGACCTTAAATGTCAATCTATCCATTCATGATTGCTTGGTTAAAGAAGTTCTATGAGGTTATTAATTGATTTGCTTGCATAATTGTGCTAGTAGTTCCATCATGACCATTTTAATTATATGTTACTCGATTAATATTCTTCGTTGTCTATCTCAATTTTAGTAGTTAGTTCAACCTCTCAATTCGTTTTACCTAAATTGAGTAGTCTAATTAGCTTTGGTACTTGAAAGTGGGTGTTCCCTATGGAATCGACCCGTACTCCCGGGTTGCTAGCAACAATTATACCGTGTGCTTGCTATTTTGACTACATAAGTTTTGGTGTCGTTGATGTGGAACTTGTTCCATTTGATATCATAATCGATTAGAATTCTCTATATTAGAATCTTGTTTTTCTTTTTGCAGTTTTTAGTTCTTCTTTCTTCTTGCTTGATACTAGCTATGCTTGGTGTAGCGTCTACTTCGTATGTACAAGAGAAGTAAGGGCAATCCGAACCTTGTACCCATTAATCCTAAGGTTAAAATAATTGTACAAACATAAGGTAGAGAAACAAGAAGGAGGAAGAAAAATGAGAATATGGTAGGTAGAGTGGAGAACATCGTGCTCCGTGACTATGCTGAATCGAAAGCCACTGGGGTCGACTCTTCTATTAAGAAGTGGACAATTGAAGCCAATAACATTCACTTTTGACTGAATCTCATACTTTGTAGTGCAAAATACATCGTATAGTCAACCCTCGGAGAACCCTAATGTAAACATTCACCTTTTTCAGGGCAAATACGACGCGATTAAGTTAATAAGATCCCTAGTGATGCCATATGACTTAGCTTTTCTTACTTTCCTTTACGAATAAACCCAAAGATTGGTTGCTAAAAACGTAGCCCAATTCCTTCTCTATTTGGGATGTGCTCCCAAAAGCTCCCCTCAACAAGTATTTCACTCCTAAGAAAAAAAAAAGTTGTGAGCTAAAGAAAAGGTATGAGATAATATTGGCTCCTTCACTTAAAAGGATGTTGAATCCCTTTTTGTGGCTTGGAGGTGATTCAGAGACCTTCAGTAGTGGTGCCCTCATCATGGTGTTCTTGATTAGCTTCTTATCCAAACATTCTACAATGGGCTAGACTAGTGAGTTAAGAATTTTGTATATGCAATGCCTAAAGGAGCTGTCATGGCAAAATTGACTGAAGCAACATAGGCTTTATTGGAGGAGATGACATCCAAAAACTATAATTGGTCTATCCAGAGGGTAGCACTAAAGAAGAGTGGCGTGAAGTTTTATTTTTCTAGAAAAGGTAAATGCACTAGCACAAAGACTCGACAGGGTTGGTATTTCTTCTACTGCCGGTAGTTCTTTATATTCTTAAGCTAAAGTACATGCTATATGCAAGACTTGGGGGTGTAGGGGCGCACATCTACTAAGTGCTACGATGACCCCTCTTTTATTAAGGATGCTCAAGCCCTACAAACTTTCAACCTAATACCACAAAATAATCTATACTTTAGTACTTACAAGCCTTGATGGAAGAATCACCGCATCCATTCCTCCAAGAAATCTTATCTCAACCGAGGAGTTCTATGTAGCCATCTAGGCTCCAATTCCCGGCCTCCAATAATCCACAACGTCAAACCCCTAAGCAAAAGTCAAACCCAGATATTCTTAAGGAGAGGCCTATTCAGACCCAGACTAAGACTAATGAGAACCTTAGTGAGTTCATCAAATTGATTAACTCTAGGCTAGATAGCTCAGTAGGGCATTTACAATGCTAATGTGAGCCCAATCCTAAGGGTTACATCAATGCAATTTATATAAGGAGTAAGGAGTTAGTGGAGAGCTTGTGATGGTTATCTAGGAGACAGTTTCAATTCTTGTTTCTTTAGGAATAAGGGGTTGAAGCCAAGAGTGCACCGAAGTCTAGAGGAAGAGGGCGACCATTCACCTCTAGTTCACCCTTGCCAGCCCCTTATTCCCTTCGTTAAGAGGGTGTCTAGGTTTTAGTTAAGGCTGCAGTTTTCCAAGCACTTAGACCCTTTTAAGAACATGTATATTAGTGTTTCATTTGTGGAGGCTCTTAAGAAAACACCCTTTTCTTTGAAATTTTTAAGTGAGTGTCCATCCAAAAGAGGCACGCCTAGGGAGTTCCCATCAATTTTCATTGGAGAGGTGTGCGGCGTAGTTGTTCAAAGCAAGTCACTATCCGAGCTATAAGATCTCGGTAGTTTTTTCATTCCTTGTTTCATAAGGAAATTAAAGATTGCGAAAGGTTTTTGCGATTTAGGAGCTAGTACGATCTTGATGCCTATCTCTTTACAGGAAGGTTCACTACAAGACCTAAAACCTAACAACATGACTATTCAATTACAAGATTGCTCTATCACGACCCTGTGGGTATCCTAAATGACATTCCCGTTCAGGTGGGTAAGTTTTTCATTCTTTATGAATTCTTGGTTATTCATAAGGGCTCAAAATTCGGGGTCATTTGCTAATGTTTCGTAGGGGATTATATGCTTTCGAAATTCATTTTCACCCTTATTCCTATTTTACAGTTAGGTACATGTGTTTGATGTGCTTTGCAGGTTTTAAGACCTTCTGAGCGGGCATGGACCCCCTTCTATAATGCCACGGGATTGACCATAGAGGGCTCCCCAATCCTTAATGCTTGTGGTATTAAGAAAATACGACAAAAGTAGAGTTAAAGGCCACCATGGACCCTTTGTTGTAAAGACTATGAATAGTGGTGGCCTGGTTTTATGTGCTTCTTCATCTTCATCCTTATTTATGGCGAAGAATGTGGGAGCTTTTCAATGTTAGAGGCTATCCTTGACTACTTTATGGCATCCATGTCCATCTTTCATGACCTTGAATCTATTAAGTCCACCCACTAACTTACACATTACAATCAAGAGATGTTTTAAGAGGGCAATTTCCAAGCTATAGGCTTTGAAGACTATAAAATTCATAGAGGCTCCACTTGATGAGCACCTCTTTTTCTTTGCCTTTAAAAATCGTTTAGATAAGGTTTAGTTTTAATCATTTTCTTGGTTAGACCCTTATGAATTTGCTAGAATGATCTGAGTGCATAGTTTCTTTTAATCTAGGGATTTCCTAATCAAAACAATAATGTTAGATCCTCAGTTTACAATATTTGGCGCTTGATGTTGTTTTGTAGTAGATTTAATCCAGTCTTGTCTTTTATTGATTGTTAGGTGAATTTCAATGTAAATTAAAGTGTGGTAAGTATACATCTTTCACTATAATACTTGAGGGATGTCTCCTCAGGGACGATGGAAAAGATTATGGTCACAAAAGATTGGATTAGCTAATTAATCTAAATCATTCAAGAGTACTAAAACCTTCTAACTAAGAATATAATGCATTCATCACTATTTAGCTAAGCATCTAAAAACTTAAATGAACTCACTAATTTAATCACCGTTCAACCGAAATTAAAACCTAAAATCTGAACACTAAAACGTGAACTAATCACTGCGAAAAAAAATAGCCTCATATTCTTAATCAAAGTAAATTAACTTCTAGTTTCCATTCTCATGTTCATACCAATGTCAAACTTGCACCATCGCA
The DNA here is from genome assembly GCA_017589665.1 of Selenicereus undatus. Lineage (NCBI taxonomy): Eukaryota > Viridiplantae > Streptophyta > Magnoliopsida > Caryophyllales > Cactaceae > Selenicereus > Selenicereus undatus. The sequence goes on from JACYFF010031954.1 coordinate 61,266,701, forward strand.
TCACGACAATATCATCATTATTTAGATTACCAATAGAAGGGAAACAAGTAGGAAAAGTCAAGATCGATTCATCTTAAATTCCTAGAACTAAACTCCAGCATTTCAACTAACATATCACAACATAATCCATAAGAGTTCATCTAACAATAACCAACGAAATTAAGTTAGTAGCATCACCTCAACAACACACACGAAGAGCTCAAACATATGCAATTTACCAAATCCGAAACTTGCCATACTGACTCAACTAAACCAAAGAATCCAAAAACTGAGCAAGGGAACATTCAGCTGAAACTTATCAGTCACGAACAATTAACCAAAACCAGGAAACAGGGGAAGGGGATTTGAAATCAGAAGTGGATGAAATAGAGCAAGCATAGCAAACCAGAATAAAGGGAGGTTCGAATTCGACCATCCATGGCCCAGAGAATCAGAATTGTGCTTCACCCATGGCTAACAATGGCAGAAACTACGTAATCGCATGCGTCGAGATGAAACAAGGGAGGGGATGACTAAAATTGACCAAAATTAACATCCAAACCTTATATAAACGAACTAAAATTATGAATTACAACTAGAAAACATGAAATCGACGCATAATTAGATGAATTCGAAACCCAGAACCTAAACTACCATCAAACCCTCATACTTAAAATAAAAAAAACACATCTGAATTTCAAGTGAAAACTTCAAAAAATTAAACTAATTGAACCCTAGAAAACCTCCTACCCTCTTTACTGGTGCCGGATAATGGTGATTTATACTCGAACGCCCTTCAATCGTTGCCCTTGATTTGCAGTTGAGGTGGACGATGAAGATGATGCCACTGGTGTGTCGTGCTGGCGCCCTTAGCTTCATCTTCCTCATCTCTATCTCTCCCTCTCTTCGACCATGCTAGCGCATCTACCATCCTCACCCATCACCGGGGACGTGGGTTGGGTTTCTTTGGTATTTCGGGGCTGAAAGTCGAGAGGGAGGAGAGAGAAAGATGAGAGTTAAAAGAGGGGGTTGGGTCGCGGGAGAGGCGTGTGGGGCAGGTTTGGTAGAATTATTTTTAGGTTTTCCTTTTATTTTTTTCCTTTTTCTTTTGGGATAAACAAAAACGGGCTTAAGGATTTTTGGGTCGAGTCAATTCAGCCCAATCTCCATTTTCAGCATTTTTTCATCCTTTTCTCACATTCTTTCCACATTTATTTGAAACCTACAAAACAAAATAAAATCAAATAAAAACCTAAAAATAACAATTACAACGAGCATAAACCCGGTACAAAAGTATTGTAAAAATAACACATTTTTGGCACGAACAAATACCCTGACACCAAGATTTTGCTCATCCTCTAGTAAAACAAACTAAACTAACTAAAAAGAAAAAAATAAGAAAAATAAAATCTTAAGTCACTGTCGTAGGAATCACGGTTGCATTCAGCGCATGCCACAACGCCTTTAAATCCCTCGGTCTCCCATGTGGACGAGTGAGATATCGTGCGGGTTTTCAAGTGAAATACCCACAAAAATTATTTCAAAAAGAAAAGAAAATCTTTTTGGTTTTTTTTTCTCAAAACTAGTATGTACAAAACTTGGGAAACATATGCACACGTTCTAATCAACTAAATCACCCATATAACCAAGTTATTGGCCTGCACATACACAGAATGTACTTCAAAGCCCTTTACCCTATAAATGACATCAAAGCACTAATTTTTCACCCCATTGTACATCAAGATTCTGAATCCATCCTAGTGCTTGTGTACAAGTGTATCATTATCCCAAGGCTTAGATTTACCAGAATTAGACTCAATCCCACTTGACTGACACAACTGCATTATTGACATATTAACATTGGAAGCAAGCTTTCCTAGTAGCAGTATTGCCTCAAACGGTAACGCTCAGTAGCGCTTGCCTCAAAGGGATACTTGTCATTCCAAATTTTATTTCATCTCTTTTTCTTTTTTGTCTTCTTTATTCATAATATTTTTTTTCTCTCTGTTTTTTTTTTTTGCAAAAACCGAAGTACTCGTGTTACAAGCAAGTGGGAGAATCATTCATGGAAGCCTAAGACCTAAAGATAATGATGAAGAGATAAACAAGGATCGAATTACACAACCTATAATGAACAATTGGAGTTAGAATTAGGGCTTCTAATGACATACTGAGGTTGGAGACTTTTCACGTACGTCCTACTTATATGCAAGTTAATAACCAAAGCACAGGGGATTTAAGCTAATCAGAAATAGTACAAACATTCCCAAAGACAAAACCAAAATCTTTTTGGATTTTTAAATTTTTTTTAAAAAAGTATGTACACATGGGTACCCCACCCCTACCCCAAAATCTCAAAATGTCCTCATTGGGAGTGGAAAAGAAAACATATGCTCAAAAACAAAACAACCAAGCATAGAAAAAGAAAAGCAACTAACTATACAAAAAGAAACTGGAATAAAACAAAGAAAGAAGAAGAAGAGAGAGAGAGAGAGAGAGAGAGAGAGAGAGAGAGAGAGAAGGAGAGAGAAGAGAAGAAAGTTCTAACAAACCAGGTCGGGTGCTAAGTACACCTAAGCTATCTCAGATCACAATCACCACTTACGGCTCGATTTATGGAGTATTAGACACTCCACATGTTCTTCGCCTGGCAGCTCAAAAAATTATTTCAAACGCTAGCCATTAACTTTGGAGGTGGCACCACTATGAGGATCCTGAATTTCAACTGCACCATAGGAAAACACATTTGACAAAATATAAGGATCCGTCCATCGGGAGCTCAATTTTGCTGGAAACAGATGGAGCCTAGAGTCATACAGGAGTACTTTCATTCTTGGGGCAAACTCTTTCCTAAAAATGTGTCGATCGTAAAACAACTTTGCCATCTCTTTATAAGATTGCGCACTCTCATAAGCCTCAGTTCTAATCTCATCAAGCTCACTCAATTGCAGTCGTCTCTCCTCACCTACCAGTCAAGTCATAATTGAGCTTCTTAATAGCCCACCAAGCTTTATGCTCTATCTCCACGGGTAAATGACAAAGCTTACCTTAAACTACCCTATAAGGTGACACACCTAAGGGAGTTTTGAAAGCCGTCCTATATGCCCAAAGAGCATCCACCAGCTTGTCAGCCCATTCTTTCCTATTCCTACTTTCTGTTTTTTCTAAAATCTACTTAATCTACTAATTGGACACTTTAACCTGGCCACTGGTTTGGGGGTGGTAGGGAGTAGCAAGCCTATGGACTATCGAATACCTCTTCAGTAAGGTCTCAAATGATCTATTGTTAAAATGGGTGTCCTGATCACTAATGACATCATGGGGCATACCAAATCGAGAAAAGATATTCTCCCTAAGGAATTTCACAACAACTTTAGCTTTATTGGTCCTAGAAGGGATGACCTCAACCCATTTAGAAACATAGGTCATAGCTAACAAAATGTACTTATTCCCAAAAGAAAATGAAAATGGTCCCATAAAGTCAATACCCCACACATCAAAAACCTTTACAACAATGACTGGGTTCAATGGCATGATATCTCTCCTGCTTATTCTACCTAACTATTGGCATCTAAGGCAACTCTTGCAGTACTCGAATGCATCTTTAAACAAAGTAGGCCAATAAAAACCACATTGAAGAACCTTGGCTGCTGTCTTCCTACCATTAAAATGCCCCCCACATGCTTGGTCATGACAAAAAGAAAGGACACTTCTCACCTTATGGTTGAGAATGCACCTCTTAAAAACTTGGTCAGAATAGTACTTTAACAGATAAGGGTCATCCCAAACAAAGAACTTCACAAGATGGAAGAATCTATCTCTGTCATTCTTAGTCCAACCCTCAGGATCCTACCATAAACTAAGTAGTTCACAATATCAGCATACCAAGGATTAGGTGAACAGCATACAATTGCTCATCAGGGAAGCATTCAGAAACACTGGACTCACTCTCTCTATCATAGAAGATCCTAGATAGATGGTCAGCTACAAGCTTTTCAGAACCTTTCTTATCGTTGATTTCACAGTCAAATTCATGCAAAAGTAAAATCCATCTCACAAGTCTAGGCTTAGCATCGTTCATAGAAACAAGGTGCTTAAGGATAGAGTGGTCAGTATAAACAACTATAAGTGACCCAATTAGATAGGGTCTAAACTTCTTAAACTAAATATCACAGCCGAAAATTCTTTCTTTGTAATAGTGTAATTCAGCTGGGCATCATTCAACATGTGACTAGTATAGTAAATAACATGGGGTTTCTTATCAATACGCTGTCCTAACACAACCCCAATAGCATAATGCATCACACGCAATTCAAATGGTTCTCCCCAGATGGAAGGATAAAGGACATGAGCAGAGGTTAAGGCTTCCTTAAGCTTAGAAATGCCTCATGACACTTTTCAGAGAAATAAAATGGCACATCCTTAGCTGGTGGATTGGACAAAGGCTTTGTAATCTTACTGAAGTCCTTAACGAAACGACAATGAAAGCCAGCATGTCCAAGGAAAGACTGCACCTCTTTCACACAAGTGGGAGGGGAAAGATTAACAATCAGGTCAGTCTTAGCTTTGTCTACCTCAATTCCATCCTGAGAAATAATGTGTCCTAAGACTATACCCTTTTTAACCATGAAGTGACATTTGTCCCAGTTCAAAGACAATTTTTTCTCCCTACACCTTTCCAACACCTTTCTCTGATTAGACAAGCAATCATCAAAAGAAGATCCAAACACAGAAAAATCATCCATGAAAATTTCCATAAATTGCTCAACTAAATCTGAGAAAATAGAAATCATGCATCTTTGAATGGTAGTAGGGGCATTGCACAGTCCAAACGACATTCTTTTAAAGGCATATGTCCCAAATGGACAGGTGAAAGTAGTCTTCTCCTGATCCTCAGGAGCAATAGAGATCTGGGTATAGCCGGAATATCCATCTAAAAAGCAATAGAAGGAATGTCCATCCAACCTCTCTAGCACTTGATCCAAGAAGGGGAGGGAAAAATGGTCTTTCCTAGTGGCGGCATTCGATTTTCTATAATCTATACACACACGCCACCGAGATTGAACTCGATTAGGGACTAACTCGTTCTTATCATTCCTAATCACGGTACTGCCAGTGTTCTTGGGAACAACTTGAACAAGGCTAATCCACTCACTATCAGAAATAGGATAAATAATCCCATGGTCTAACCATTTCAATACTTCCTTCTTAACTACTTCCTGCAAGGTGGAATTCAAATGCTTTTGGTGATCACGGTAGGGTTTAATTGTCCTCTCAATGAACTCTATGTTGCACAATAGAAGGACTAATACCCTTACTATCCCCTAAAGTCCATCCTAAACCTTCCTCGTTCGCTCTAAGCAAAGAAATCTATTTGTCCTCTTGGTACCGATCCAAATAAGAGGCAATAATGACAGGTAAGGATTCATCGGGTCCTAAGAATGCATACGTAAGAGAATCAGGAAGGGGTTTCAATTCCAGAGCAACAAGGGAAACAGATTCAGTAGCAGATTCATACACAACAGTGAGTAAACAATAAGTAGTAGAGCACAAGTCATCAAACTCAAATACATCATATTTAGGCTCATTATTTATAAGAAATGACTCATACTCAGCAACAAATACATCATCAAAAGTATCATCGAATACAGAATCCCCAACCCAGTTAAGAGTAGAAAATTCTATATCATCCGATCCATAGGGTTGTCTTTGCATGTTAAAGATGTTCAATTCCACAGTCATGTTGCCAAAAGATAGTCTCATCATACCATTCCAGCAGTTAATGAAGGCATTGGCAGTGGCCAAGAAAGGACATCCTAGAATCATAGGAACTTGACTAGCTAAGTTGGACACCTTCTCAGTTTCAATCACAACAAAGTCCAATGGGTAAATAAATTCACCCACTCAAATCAGCACCTCCTCGACTATCCCCTTGGCCACCCTAGTCGATCTATCAGCCAGTTGAATGACCATTTTAGTAGGTTTTAGCTCACCTAACTCTAACATCTCATACTCAGTAAAGGGTACAAAATTAACACTAGCCCCTAGGTCAAGCAATGGTCTATGAATGAGTTGGTCTTCTATGACTATAGACACAGTAAGGCAACCAGGGTCTTTATACTTTACCGAAACCTGCGAAAGGATAGAATGAGAACCAGAGGTCAAGAAAGCCTTCTTAGGTACACCAGTTGCTCTCTTGATCATACATAGCTCCTTTAAGAATCTAGCATAAGGAGACATCTATTGAACAACATCGAGCAAGGGATTGTTGATCTTTACTTAAGATAAGGTCTCTCTCATCTTCTCAATAAGATCTTGATCTTTCTTCTTTAGCCTATGGGGAAAAGGAGCCAAAGGCATCTGGATTTTCTCAGAAGAACAAGGGGAGGAAGAATCCCTAGAAGGTGAAGAACTTGCCGAGTCAGAGGAGTCTTTCTCTTTAGGCTCCTCTTCCTTAGAATATGACTTAGGAGAGAAAGGACTATCTGAAGCATTAGGAACCCCTTCAGTAGGAGGAATTGATGAGGGTACTTACAAGGTTCATTAGGATTTCTAACTTGGTTATCAACCTCTCGACCATAACTAAGAGATATAACCGCATTCACTTTCCTCACAGGCTCATTAGGGTTACCAGAAGAAGCGGAGGTATGACCCTTAGGGTTTACCTCAGGTTGACTCGGGGAAAGTGCCTCGTTCCCTAAAAGATGATGATAATTGGGAAAACTATTCGGTCATCATTCTCATCATTCTTTCTATGTTAGCATTAATCATTCTCTCCACATTGTTATTGATTCTCCTTTCTGATTTATCAATATCAGTATGACTCGGAGGATTTTGAACTTGAGCTATGGGAGGTGGAGGTCTATGTGCATTGGGTACACTTGAAAAAGTTGGTCTTTGAAAGGAGTTTGAAGGATGAGAGATGGGTTGGGCGTTGTTTCTAGGAAGCATCCCAGGTTGAGAATTAGGAACTATAGCATTGGGTCCACCATTCCATGAAACGTTAGGGTGATTCCTCCACCCTGGGTTGTAATAAGATTAAAAGGGGTCATTCTTAGGTATCTGGAATGACATACTGACTTGCTCTTGTTCAGTTGCTAACTGATGAGCAAAATAAGGACAAGCACGCAAAGAATGATCTAGGGCCTGACAATGAGAGCAAGACACAGTAGAGGTATGAGATAACTGGGACATCTGGGGAGACAATCCCTTCAACATGTTTTCTAAAACAGCAATCTTAGACTCTGAGTGACTTACATCTGAAACAAAGTGCAACCCACCCTTTGCAAACCTAGAACTTAGGTTTTCATCATGAGCGGTTTCCCACTACATGGTTTTCTCAGCCAAGTCCTCTAAAAACTCCCAAGCAGCTGTGGGATTCTTGGAAAGAAAGTCACCCTGACACATGGACTCTACCATAGTCCAAGTCTGTTGGTCAAGTCCTTTGTATACAATCTAGTACAAATGTGCATGGTCTAAACCATGATGTGGACATTGGGCCAACAAAGTTTTGAATCTGCCAAAATATTTCCAAAATGATTCCCTATCAAGTTGCACAAATTGATTGATTTCATTTCTCAGCTTAACAGTCTTAGCATTAGGGAAATATTTTCTTAAGAACAATCTTAAAAAATCATTCCAAGAACTAATAGAATTAGCAGCCAAGCCATACATCCAACGTTTAGCAGAATCTTTCAAAGCAAAATTAATCAATTTCATTCGCACAACATCAATGGGAATATTAGGGAAATGCATCATGGAGCAAACTTCTTCGAATTCCTTCAAAAACAAATAAGCATCCTCTAAACCTGTGAATTTAGACAGCATATGAGTATAATGGGGTTTTAATTCGAATGTCACATTTGGTGCAAGATTAGGCATAACAAAACATGATGGCAAAGCAGTCCTAGGAGGATAGAAAAAATCACTCAAAGTCCTTTCTTGTGCCATGTTCTCTAACTCAAGCTTAGGTTCAGGTTCGGGTTCTAACCCAGGGTCGGGCTCACTCCCAACGAGTCTTTCATTTTCAGGGTCTCTAACCCAACTAGTCATATAAACCTCACACCTTCACCAGGAAGTCCTATCTTTGGTCTTTTTTTCTCTTTCCTTTTTTTTTTTTTGGATTTTTAAATTTTCTAATTTTTTTTCTTTTTTTTCTCTTTTTTTAGGTACAAAATTAAAATAGAATATTTCACAATCCCAAAGATGATTTGCAAACAAGAATTAGCCAAATCAAAAAGCTAATCAATCTTTAAAATAAAGGTAAGACACATCCCAAAAAAAACACTAAATTCAAATTGCTAATTCTAAACTACAAAACACCTTAATCAATAAAAACTATAAATCGATTCTAAGTGGTTTGTTTTTTAAAGCTTTTCAATCAAATCTCAAGTTTTCTAATTTTTTATGAGTTTTTGGATTTTTTTCAAGAAATGAACTAAATATATCACAAGTGATAATGAAGTAAATCAAAGTATAAGCAACTAATAAGAACGAAACTAAGAAAAAGAAAAATGCTTCAACTAACGAAACATGAACCTGCCACTTTATTTTTGAAGTTTTTAAATCTTTCAAATTTTTTTGTGGTTTTCAAGTTTTTTCTTTTTTTTTTTAATTTTAGGCCTTTTCCTTTTTTTTTAAATTTTAGGCCTTTTCCTTTTTTTTTGGATTTTTCAAAGAAATTTAGGAAATGCACTAAGTCAAGTCACAACTTAATAACAAACAAAGCAAGATTTATACAACCTAATATTAAAGTAACTACGAAAAAGAAAATGCGACCTAATCTTATGCATTCGTTCCCAGCAATGGTGCCAAAAACTTGTTAGGTGAATTTCGATGTAAATTAAAGTGCTGCAAGTATACAGCTTTCGCTGTAGTACTTGAAGGTCCTCTCCTGAGGGACGATGGAAAAGATTATGGTCACAAAAGATTGGATTAGCTAATTAATCTAAATCATTCAGGAGCACTAAAACCTTCTAACTAAGAATATAATGCATTCATCACTATTCAACTAAGCATTAGAAAACTTAAATGAACTCCCTAGTGTAATTGCCATTCAATCGAAATTAAAACCTAAAATCTGAACGCTAAAACGTGAATAATCACTATGAAAAAAATAGCCTTATGTTCTTAATCAAAGCAAGTTAACTTCTAGTTTCCATTCTTATGTTCATACCAACATCAAACTTGCACCATCGCATCAACGACCATACCATCATTGTTCAGATTAGCAGGAGCTGGGCAACATGCAGCAAAAGTCAAGATTGATTCATCTTAAATTCCAAGAACTAAACACTAGAATTTCAACTAACATATTACAATATAATCCACAAGAGCTCATCTAACAATAACCAACGAAATTAACTTAGCAGGCATCACCTCAACAACACACACGAAGAGCTCAGATAGATGCAATTTACCAAATCCAAAATTTGCCATACTGACTCAACTAAATCAAAGAATCTAGAAACTGAGTAAGGGCACATTCAGCCGAAACTAATGAGTCACGAACAATAAACCAAAACCAGAAAACAGGGGAGGGCGATTTGAAATCAGAAGCAGATGAAACAAAGCAAGCAAAGTAAACCAGAATAATGGGAGGTTCGAATTTGACCATCCATGGGCCAAAGAATCAAAATCGTGCTTCACCTATGGCTAACAATGGTTGAAATGCCATAATTGCATGCGTTAAGATCAAACAGGGGAGGGGATGACTAAAATTGACCAAAATTAACATCCAAATCCAAACCTTATATAAACGAACTAAAATTATGAAGTACAACCAGAAAACATGAAATCGAAGCATATTTACATGAATTCAAAACCCATAACCTAAACTAATATTAAACCCTAACCCTTAAAAACGAAAAAATGCCTCTGAATTTCAAGTGAAAACTTCAAAAAATTAAAGTACTTGAACCCTAGAAAACCTCCTAACCTCTTTACTAGTGCTGGCTAATGGTGATTTATACTCGAACGCCCTTCAATCATTGCCCTTGATTTTTAGATGAGGTGGATGATGAAGATGATGCCACTGGTGTGTGATGCTAGTGCCCTTAGCGTGAACCTCGGTGATGGATGAGGATGGTGGATACGTTGTCATGATCAAAGAGAGAGAGAGATAGAGATGAGGAAGATGAAGCTGATGGAGCAGGGGTGGTGGGTTAGGTTTCTTTGGTATTTCGGGGCTGAAAGTCGAGAGAGACGAGAGAGAAAGATATGAGTTAAAAGATGGGGGTTGGGTCACGTGAGAAGCGCGTGGGGGCGGGCTGGGTAGAATTATTTTTAGGTTTTCCCTTTAATTTTTTTTCCTTTTTCTTTTGGGCTTAACAAAAACGGGCTTATGGATTTTTGGGTCGAGTCAATTTGGCCCAATCTCCATTTTCGGCTTTTTTTCATCATTTTCTCGCATTTTTTTTCACATTTGCTCGAAACCTACAAAACAAAAAAAAATTAAATAAAAACCTAAAAATAACGATTATAACGAGCATATAGCGGGTATAAAAGTAACGTAAAAATAACACATTTTTCACATGAACATTGATTTATGAGTAATATTTGGCCAATGTACCTGCATAATACTATATAGTTAGGTAAAATTTGTAAGGAGAAACTTATTATCAAATCCACAAGATTGGGCTTGACTTAGTAACTCTTGAGAAAGAATTGTACGTTAGGAGGTAAAATTGATGAACTTGAGCTATGACTTGCACTGAAATGAGAACCTTTAAGAAAATGGTAAGCAAATTAGCTTAAAGAATAACATTTATATCAAAAGAAAGACTTGAATTTTATTGGATTGTCAACCTTTGAATTTTCCAAGCCTAAGAAGGCACATGTTTGATTCACAGATTCAACTCATTATAGGGAAAACACATCCCTAAATGCTTTTAATTAATAGATTTTCTCTTTAGTGATAAAGTGTGACTGAGCGTAGACAAATTTGCCTTTAAAAACTCGATTCTCCTTACTATTTTAATGGGATAAAACTCAATAGATTGCAATGGCCCTTATAGAACGACACTTAATTTCTGCTACAACACTCGTCTGCATACAGTAGCTTGTCCATTATGGATGTGGATGAGCGGTTTTAGGTTCGCATATTCCTGGGGAGGCCATTCCTGGCTACTTCAGGTGTGGTGGTTGATGTGCCTCCAGAAAAAATCATTTTTTAGCTGTGTGGGGAGAGGATTAATTTTTATTTTTTGCTACCCAAACCACCTCCTCAGCCTTCTTATCCTCTGCGCTATAAGTGTCTTCCCTTTCCTTGATACTTTGCATAACCTTTTCATTGAGGGCAATGAAGATCTCAAGAGGGGGAGGGGGGAAGCTTGTAGCTCTTTGGGTGGAATTATAGATTTTGGGGCGGGGCTTGGATGACATCTACTGTATTTGCATCATATAACCACGATTTCATTTATTAGTTAGTAGAGCTTCTAAGTTATAGCATATAGATTAGACGTTGGATCACAAAAGGAGATGTGATCGAGTTGGACATTCATGAGCTTGCAAGGTAATCTGTCTTACCCTTCTCTTCATTATCCTCTCTATGTGTTAACATTGCTATTTATGATTACTTTATCTTACATTAGATGCCAACTGCCATTCAGATTGATGTGGTTTGCTGTAGTCCAACTTGAAAAGTGGGATATGTCTTGAAGTAGGCTGAAGTAGGCTACATTAACTGTGGCAGATTTGGCCGTTGAGACTTTGAATCTAAGGGCTATTCGTTGCATATAGTCTCACTATTTCTTTTGTGTGCGACTCTTCGATGATTACATCTCTAGAACTTGGTTTGGCACTCTTTGGGATCATATTTGACATGTCACATGTGCACATGTTGATATGATTAAGGTATTCTTTGTTTTATATAAAGATAGCCAAAACCCGCCCATTGATGTGCCTTATACGTCTTGTTGGCCCTTTATGTCTTTCCATGTTTGTTTGTTGCACCCATATTTACTACACTCTTGGCCTAAGTATAATTCTCATATTCCTACCAAAGCCTAGTTAGGTAATACTTTTAGATTGAATTCGATATATTTTGGGGATTGATTCATCTTTTGGGTGTTTTCATTACTGGTTTGAAACTTGAGGTTTTGTGAGTCATGATTTTGTATTATCCATGCTCATCATATGTAACTTGGGTCTGCTTCTTGAAATAGGAAAAAATTCAAAAAAAGTGGGAAGTGAAAAAAATTGAAAATGTGAATAGAAGGAAAAGAGGTTGTGAATAAGTTGTTGCGGCCATCAGTTGTGTGGAAGTACACTTGTTCCCTAGTTATTAGGCTAATAGCGCTACGTTTTTCAAAACTATTCTCTTTCTTACCCGAAGCCTAAGCTTCGTTGCAACCTTTTGAAAGTCCTTATGAATAATTTATTGAATTTTGCAAAGCTTATAGGAAAACTATTGTAGAATACTTGAAAGATATCTCAAAAATAACTCCTTTACAATACCTACGTTGCAATAAAAACTACGATTAGTCATATCTAAGGTGAGATGAAGATATTTCCAATACCCTCAAATTGGTGGTTATGAAGCACCCAATTGGTTTAATGATGTTGAATCCTAATCAATGGTTTTGTTAGTATTTTTGCTAATTGTTGCATAATAGTGGCATTAATAAGATGAGACCTTTAAAAAGCATATCCCTCACAAAAAAAAAGATTAGTCTCTACATATTTGGTTATCTCATGAAAGACTGGGTTCTTAGTAATGCATATAGCTTGTTAACTATCAAATTCTGACCAAATTGGAGTAATTTGGCGAGCTTGAATTGCATGAAATAACTTGCTTAACTAAGCAACTTCAACCGCAACTCTCCCTACACTTCTATAGACTACTTCTATTAATGATAGGGAAACAATGAGCTAATTTTTGGACATGCAATAGGTCAGAGTATTGCCAAGAAACACTACAAAACCACTAACAAACCTTCTGCTATGAGGAGGGGCTACCGAATCAAAGTCGCGATGTGGTTATAGGAAACATTCTTGTTCCTTGTTGAGAAGACATCCCAAAGAAGGCTATTATTGAAGATATTTCAAGACATGTAAGGCAGCTTGGTAGTGTGGCTATCTAGGAGATTGCATGGAAGGTGAAAGATGTACTAAGGAAAAGGCTATGCTTGGCCTGGTGTTGGCAAGGAAAATTTGATTTTTGACTAACTTCCTATAGATGAATGGGTATAGAAGAAGTTCCCCATCATCTGGAGTGAACGTGATATCAACGTCAATGAGAACCACTACTATTGTGCGCATCTTAACAAGCAAATAAATTTAACAACTCTTAAGTAAACTTGCTTCCAGTGAGGAAAAGACCCTAATATGAATATATTATCTCAATTTCTTAGAAATAAAGAGGAATCACCTCAATGTGATGTGAAAATGTGATGCACCTATTAATATGACTTTTACTTTAAGCAGCATCTGCAACAATATAATATGATCATAAGATCTTGTTCGAACAACTAATTGAACTTTAGATGTTTTTCTTAATTCACTAAAAAGAACTTGTGTAGCAAGATAAATGGATAACTAACTATCTAAAGCTTCAAAGCTAGAAGTTCAAATATCTTGAACTCATACTATTAAGGAAATTGATAGGCTTGTCAAATTCGGAGCCTTAGAGTCACAAGATTAGTGTAACTTGAGTTAGCATAAAACAAATTTTGTGTCACTATGATTACTTACAAGATTTTGGAATTAGTGTATAAGTTTGTTGATGATAATCATCCTTGATTATGAAATTCGAGACAAGGAATAGAGGATAGAATATGGTATAAAAAATTATGCATCTCTTATACAAAGTTTCTTTGTGTGTCCAACTCCTTTGGAAATTACTAGGCTATGGCGACAAAAAACTGGGTTAATCAAATTAATCACATTTCATCAATAAAGTGATCTTGTAGTTTAATATCTAACAAACTTCAAAGAATCAAAACTAACTACGTGGCTTTTATGTTATAATAGCTAGTTTTGCTTGGGAAAGCCAAATGATAAACCTCAACTTTTGCAAATATTCATTCTTCATTCTGATTAACTCCCCTCCCTTTTCATTTTAGTTGGTATTTTTATTCACTTTCATCTCTTTCGTGAGTGTTGGCCCATTAAGTTGCTTCTTCTCATTTCTAAGTACTTTGACATACTAATTGAGGGACTGACACTATATTTGGGAGAAAGGGTGGTGCTAATAAGGGGTATGGATACATTAGAGCAAATTCCCACAATTGCTAGTCATCATCCCCCCATCCGTGAGCAATCTTGTAACTTAAGGCTTTTTCATGGAAAATTTCCAAAAGGTGGCCATAGCTACTACCACTTTTTCCAGTCCAAACCCTATGCTCCGTTTATCGGTTCAACTACGATTCGAGGGATGTTTTCTAATCTCATGGGTTATTAGGGATTTTATGTAATTTTCTCAAAATTTATAAGCTTAGTTTGAGTAAGAAAGTGTAGTATTGATTGAATAGGGTTCTTTTAGTTTGATTTGAAGATTCGTATATCTTTAGATTTACAGTTCCTAAATTTATTCCTTCGAACGTCTTTCTCTTTATTTTTTAGTATTTTAGTTCTTTAATAGTAGTTAGTATGATGTTTTATAATTATTGTAATGTAATTTCCATCTTGTTTAGCAACTAAATTTTCGAACCTAGGTTGGAATTGAAGTTGACTAGGCTTAGTTGATCATCAACTAGTCCCAATCTTGCTATTTCATGCTTTCATTTATTCGATTCCACTATGCTCACCACATGCTCAATGATTGGTAGATTGCTCATGTACGATTATTCGAGTTAAGGAGAATGTTCAAATGTGAAACCATTACCAAGTGTGACTCAATAGACGATTACGATTTTAATATGAAATAATTAGGATCCTAACTAGGATTTCATATTTTGAATCTTATAATCCACAACCTTTTAGTCCCATGAACGGAGGCAGCTATAACTGTGTGATTCGTCTTCGACCCTTTAAAGAGGGAGGGGATGACCTTAACTGTCAATCTATCCATTCACGATTGCTTGCCTGAATAAGTTCTACGAGGTTATTAATTGATTTGTTGGCATAATTGTGATATTGATTCTAACATGACCATTTCAATTACATGTTACTCGAATGATAATCTTGGTTGTCTATCTCAATTTTAGCTGTTAGTTCTACCTCTCAATTTGTTTTACCTAAATTGAGTATTTTAATTCAGTTTGGCACTTGAAAGTGAGTTCCCTATGGAATCTATCCGTACTCATCGGTTGCTAGCTATAATTATACTGTGTGCTTGCTATTTTAACTACACAAGTTTTGGTGTTGTTATTAGGGTACTTATTACTTTTGATATCATAACCGATCAGAATACTTTATATTAGAATCTTGTTTTCCTTTTTGTAGTTTTTAGTTCTTCTTTGTTCATACTTGATACTACCTATGCTTGGTGTGGGGTCTACTTTGTATGTACAAGAGAAGTAAGGGCAATCAGAACCTTGTACCCATTAATCCTAAGGTTAAACTAATTACACGAACATAAGGCAGAGAAACAAGGAGGAAGAAAAAGGAGAAGATAGTAGGCGGAGTGGAGAACATGGTGTTCCGTGACTATGCTATATCAAAAGCCACCAGGGTTGACTCTTCTATTATGAGATTGACAATTGAAGCTAATAACTTTTACTTTTGGCTGAGTCTCATATTTTTATAGTCACCCCTCGAGGAACCCTAATGCAAACATTCACTGCTTTCAGGGTAAATATGATCCGATTAAGTACAATAGGATCTCTAATGATGCTATATGACTTAGCTTTTTTTATTCTCATTTATGAGTGAAACCCAAAATTAGTTGCTAAAGACGGAGCCTAATTCCTTCTCTATTTGGGAAGTGCTCTTGAAAGCTTTCCTCAACAAGTATTTTGCTCCTAAGAAAAAAGAAAAGTTGTGAGCTGATATTGCCTCTTTTGTTTAAAAGGATCGTGAATCCCTCTATGAGGCTTGGGGTGATTCAAAGACCTTCAGTAGTAGTGCCCTCATCATGGTGTTCCTAATTAGCTTCTTATCCAAACATTCTACAATGGCCTAGACTAGTGAGTTAGGATTTTTGTAGATGTAATAACTGAAGGAGCTGCCATGGCAAAATTGACTGAAGCAGCATAGGCTTTATTGGGGGAGATGGCTTCCAAAAACTATCATTGGTCCATCCAGAGGATAACACAAAAGAAGACAGGAACTTTTATTTTGCTAGAAAAGGTGAATGCACTAGCACAGAGACTCTTCAAGTTCTTGAGCTAGAGTGCTTGCTATATGTGAGAGTTAGGGGGTGTAGGGGCACACATCCATTAAGTGCTACAATGACCCCTCTTTTATCAAGGATGCCAATACCCCACAAACTTTCAACCCAACACCACAGAATAATCTATACTGTAATACATACAACCCTCAATGGAAGAATCACCGCGGCCATTCCTACAAGAAATCTGATCCTCAACCCAAGAGTTCTATGTAGCCATCTAGGCTCCAGTGCGACGCCTCTTATAATCCACACAGAATAATCTATACTCTAATACATATAACCCTCAATGGAAGAATCACCGCAGCCATTCCTACAAGAAATCTGATCCTCAACCCAAGAGTTCTATGTAGCCATCTAGGCTCCAGTGCGACGCCTCTTATAATCCACAACCTCAAACTCCTAAGCCAAAAGATAAACGTAGATCTTCTTATGGGGAGGCCTAGTTAGACCCAGACTAAGACTAATGAGAACCTCAATTAGCTCGCCAAATTGATTAACTCTAGGTTAGATAGCTCAATAGGGAATTTATAAGGCCAATCTGAGCTCAACCCTAAGGGCGACATTAATGAAGTTTATACAAGGAGGAAGGAGTTAGTGGAGAGCCCCCTGATGGTTATTCAGGATACAGTTTTAATTCTTGTTTCTGCAAGGATATGAGGGTTAAAGCCATGAGCGCGTCGAAGTCTAGAGGAAGAGGGTGACCATTCACCTGTAGGTCACCCTTGCCAACCCCTTATTCCCTTCCCCCCAGAGAGTGCCTAGGTTTTAGTTAAAGACGCAATTTTTCAAGTGCTTGGACACTTTCAGGGAGATGTATCTTAGTGTTTCATTTTTGGGGGATCTCAAGAAAATACCCATTTACTTGAAATTTTTAGGGGAATTTCTTTCTAAGAGAGGCAAGCTTTAGGAGTTATCGTCAATTTCCATTAGAGAGGTGTGTAGCGCATTTATTCAACGCAAGACACCATTTGAGCTATAAGGTCTTGATAGTTTTTTCATCCCTCATTCTATAGGGAACTTAAAGATTTTGAAAGCTTTTTGCGATTTAGGGGTTAGTATGATCTTGGTGCCTCTCTCTCTATAGGAAGCTTCAGTGCAAGACCTAAAACATAACAACATGACTGTCCAATTAGCAGATGGCTCTGTCAAAGCCCTATGGGTGTCCCAAATAACACTCCCGTTTAGGTGGGTAAGTTTGTCATTCTTTGTTAATTCTTGGTTATTCATAAGGACATAAACACATGGATTGTTTCTGGGTCATTTGCTAATGTTTTTTAGGGATTATAGGCATTACAGATTCATTTTCATCCTTATTCCTGTTTTACAATTCGATACATGTAGTTGCTGTGCTTTACAGATTTTAAGACCTTTTAAGCTGGCATTGTCCCCTTCTATAATGTCACATCATTGACCACAGAGGCCCCACCAATCTTGTGGTATCAAGAAAATGAGATAAAAGTGGAGTTAAAGACCACCATGGACCCTTTGCTATAGAGACCATGAATCGTGGTGGGCTGGTTTTATGTGCCTCTTCATCTTCCTCTCCATTTGTGGCAAAGAATGTGGGAGTTTTTCTATGTTAAAGGCTATCCTTTACTACGTTAGAGCATCCATGTCCATATTTCATTATCTTTAATCTCTTAAGTCCACCAATTAACTCACCCATTTGAACCAAGAGAAGTTTCAAGAGGACGATTTGCAAGTTGTAGGCCTTGAAGGCCGCAAAATCATAGAGGCTCCACTTGATGAGCACCTCTTTTTCTTTATCTTTAAAACTCTTTTAGATTAGTTTTAGTTTGAATCATGCTTTAGTTTAGACCCTTTTGAATTTGCTAGAATAATCTGAGTGCATAGTTTCTTTTAATCTAGGGATTTCCTAATCAAAGCAATGATATTGGATCTTTAGTTTATAGTATTGGCGCTTGATCTTGTTTGGAGTAGATTCAATCTAGTCTTGTCTTTTATTGATTTGTGAGTAATACTTGGCCAATGCACTTGCATAATACTATATAGTTAGGTAAAATTTGAAAGGGGAAACTTATTATCGAATCAACAAGGTTAGACTTGACTTAGTAACACTTCAGAAAGAATTGCATGTTAGGAGGTAAAATTGATGAGCTTGGTATATGACTTGGACTAAAATGAGAACCTTTAGGAAAACAGTAGTCAAATTAGTTGAAACAATAACATTTATATAAAAATAAACACTAGAATTTTATAAGATTGTCAGCCTTTGAATAATGCAAACCTAAGAAGGCACAAGTTTAATTCACCGATTCAACTCATTATAGGAAAAACACATCCCTAGATGCTTTTAATTAATAGATTTTCTCTTTAGTGATAAAATGTGTCTTAGTGGGGATAAATCTACTTTCAAAAACTCTATTTTGCTTAGTATTTTAATGGGATGAAACTCAATAGATTGCAATGGTCCTTATAGAACGACACTTGATTTCTACTACAACACTTGTGCACTTACAGTAGCTTGTCAATTATGGATGTGGATGACACGTTTTAGGTCCGCATCATCCTGGGCAGGCCATTCCTGTTGACTTCAGATGTGGTGATTGATGTGCCTCTAAGAAAGATCTATTTTCAGCTGTGTGGGGAGATGATTAATTTTTATTTTCTGCTACCCAAACCACCTCCTTTGCCTTCTTCTCCTTTGCAATATAAGTCTCTTCCCTTCCCCTGATCCTTTGCATGTCCTTTTCATTGAGGACAATGAACATCTCAAGCGGGGAAGTGCGTAAGCTTGTAGCTCTTTGGGTGGAATTATAACTACCATTTCATTACTTCAAAGAGCTTTTAAGTTATAGCATGTGGGTTATACGTCGGATCACAAAAGGATAGGTGATTAAGTTGGACATTCATGAGCTTCCAAAGTAATCCTTTTTACCCTTCTCACCCCTTCTCTTCATTGTCCTCTTTGTGTTTTGACATTGCTATTTACGATTACTTTGTCTTACATTAGATGCCAATTGCCATTGATATTCATGTGGTTTGATAAAGTGAGGCATGTTTTGAAGTAAGTTGCATTAACTATGGTAGATTTGACCTATGAGACTTTGAGTCCAAGGGTTGTTCAGTGCGTATAGTCTCACTATTTCTTTCGTATGCGACTCCTTCATGATTACTTCTCTAGAACTTGGTTTAACTCTCTTGGAGATCACATTTGACATGTCACATGTGCACATGTTGATGTGTTTGAGGTATTCTTTATTTTATATCAACACATGAGCCAAAAGCCACCCATTAATGTGTGTTATACGTCTTTTTAGCACATTGTGTCTTTTTGTGTTTGTTTGTTATGCCCATATTTACTACACTCTTTGTTTGAGTATAATTCTCATATTCTTACCAAAGTCTAATTTGGCAATACTTTTAGATTGAATTTGGCGTATTTTAAGGATTAACCAATCTTTGGGGTGTTTTTATTGGGGTTTGAGACTTGAGGTGTTGCGAATCAAGATTTTGTATTACCCATGCCAAGCTTCTTAAAAGGGAAAAAAATTGAGAAAAAAAAAGGAAAAGGAAAAAAAATTGAAAATGTGAATAGAAGAAAAAGGAGTTATGAATAAGTTATTTGGCATGGTGATTAATTCAGTATGTATGTTTTGACTCGTTCCTTAATCATTATCCATGGAGTTCGGGCTTAATATTGGGTATGAGAGTTGTGTTTCGGTGCTCAATGGTGTGAAATTAAGTATTCTTGTTCCCTAGTTGTTACGCTAATAGCGTAACTTTTTCCCTAATTATTCTCATTTTAACCTATAGCCTAAGCCTCATTACAACTGTTTGAAAGTCCTCATCATTAATATATTGAATTTTGCCTCAAGTGGTAGGAAATTGAGAGTTTAATCAAGCCTATGATAGTTTTCATGATTGGATTGAGTTTTAATAACACATATGTTACATATTCTAACCATATTGAAAAGAGTGTTCCACTTGTTCATAAATATATATTCTACCAATCACACTTACTCACCTGTTATTGAAGGATGCTTTATCTTGCTATGTAATTCAATATGGGTGATTGGTGTATTTCATATAGGCACGGTGACATCTAAATGATCGTGTGAACGCCCTATCTTAACACCCTGGGTTCGCCACCTTGGTGCATCACTTTTGATTGATTGCCTTTCATTGCCTTGCATGAGGGGGGTATGACAAAGGGATCATCTTCCTCATGGATCATTTATGATTCAATCTTGCATATGGACAGGCAAGTGACAAGCATGTGCAATTTGAAAAACCTCAAATTTTGCTAATCTTCCTTCTTCGTATTGATTCATTTCCTTTTCTTTTTCTTTGGAATAAGTAGGGATTTGATTAATTTTGGCCTATTTCATGATTACTAGCTCATTAAGTTATTTCTTCTCATTTTTAGGTACCTTAACGTATGAATTGAAGGAATGATGCTCTCTTTGAGAGAAGGAGTGACGTAAACAAGAGGTTTGGATGTGTTAGAGAAAAAGAGAGGCAATGAAAAAGTGAAGAATTAGGACGCAAAGAGGTAAGGGCTTGCCTATGGCTACCAACGGTGATCCCTACCCCCATGGTTAACCCCCTACAGTTACTAGTAGTCATCCCCACTCCTGTGTCCAATGTTGTAACTCAAGGCTTTTTCAAGGAAAATTTTATAGAAGCTATTAGCTATTAGCGATTAGAGTTCACCATATAATGAAATACGTTGAGGCTTGAGTGATAAATATCCAAATCATCATAATTTTTGCATCCACATTTGAAATTCCTTGTGATACAATAGGGTCGTGATGATTGTGCATGTGAACAAGATGGTTGGCTAGGAGTGTCATCCTTCCTAAGTAGGGGATTTTGAGAAATCGCTTTAAAAGAGGTATTGAAGGATGTGCTGTAGTAAAGGTCCTTAGATGGATGCTTGTAAATTACATAAATATCAGAGCAAATTAATATAACCTAGTTGAATCCTAAGGAAGGGACCATAGGTAGGGACATAACCCAATTGGAGGGGTGAACCACGTTAAAAAGCACTATGTGCTTCAGTTTCTGTTATGCTTTTAATTTACTTAACTCCCTCGATCTATAGTTTTATGTCCTTGATTATATCGTTTAGTGTCCTAGGGTTTGCTATATTTGTTATACTCTGTGTTTAATTTTAAAATTTAAATTATTTGTGATCACTCTATTCACCATCCTTAAGGTAAGTTGGCTTACTTGTGAGTTGTGACCAACAATTGGTATTAGAACTAATCTCACCTCCTACCACTTAACCTTCAACTGAACAAAGATTTATGTCTTCCTTAGGAATGCCTAAGATCAATTAAGGTAGGTTATGTCCAGACCTCCTTTATTCTATGGATCTTACTTTGTTTTGTGGGCTAATTGAAGCGTATTTGGCCGTTGGATCAAAATTATGAGTTGTAGGGCATTGCATCAAAGGCTTCATCGAAATTATGCATATTGTGGAACTAATTAGTTAGAGAAGCTTGTTAAGCGGTACACCCCTGAAGAACATCAAAGAGTCCAGAAAAGTTATATTGAACCTAATGCTTTATAATGTGCATTAGATGCTAACAAGTTTAATAAAACTTACGTGTTTGAAACAATTAAGGAAGAGCACACCTTAGTGGCCACATGTTAAGGCACAATACAAATTAGAGACTCAAGGGTAAGTATCTGTGATGAATGTCACATTTGTATAGGATTTCATGAGTGCTTAATGTCATTTTATGGGATTAGTGTGCTTGATTGTGTGATTTTTATGCCCTTCTTCTGTTTTACGATTGGGTTTATTGGTGTTGTTGATATTTTGCAGAAATTGGCTAAGAAAACCTTAGTGTGTCTAAAATCGATGAAGAATTACTTAGGGAAGAAAGATCCCACAAAACCTAGCCAAAAAACCCATACGTAATAAGTTTTCCCAGATATACATCATGTTTAACCCGGAATATCATATATTGTCAACCTAGGTGGACCAGATTTTACAAAATCAGTAGAGCACCACAACAAGGAGCCACAGCGGCTTCGCCGTGGAGGGGGGGCATTGACTGTGGTGGTCACTAGTCCCCCTAGTCTGCTAGACTTGATTTAAGCGATAAAAGTTCTATTTTATTGCTTTCATTCATCATTCCATTCCATTCTACTGCAATACGCCATCTAGTTAGGATTTATACTTCAGTAGAGAGAGTTGAGAGCAAGTTGAATGTAAAGATTTTCAAGGATTCCAGATCGAGTTTGCATCTACCAATACAAGCACGCATTGACTAAGCGATTCCTTTCCCTTTGCTTCTCCTTTCTCTTTAGATTTTTATGCTTTTTATATTAGTGTTAATTTTTATATCAAGTTTTGAATTGTTAATCTTGGAATTGATCGAGTTGAATTCTCCTTGTTGAATCAATTCTTGTTTTGACGTAAAAGTGCTTAGGATTGTTGGGTTAATCATGTTGAATCTTAGATATTAAATTGCTAGTGCAAAACTTGATCGACTTCTCGCTTATTTTAGATAATTGGTGAAGGGCTGAAAGGTGAAATTAGATGTTCGAAAATGAAGATTCGACTTAAGTGTGTGGAATTTTGAGAAAGACTCACCGTTTAAGAAACCCCTAAAATTTGATGATCGCGTTCTTAATGATCACAAATTAATTAAAAACTCTTAAGAAATGGTAGTTGATTAGATTTAAGAACTTCATTTGACCTTGAAAGAGGGGTCTGAAAATTCAATTATTTGTTTTGGAACCACGCGTCTAAAGAAAAGGGGCTTGACTAATTCTTAAGTTGGAAATTGCTTGATTTGATTAAATCCCTTGATTCTTATCTATTAGATTAGATAAGTAGCACAGTTTAACTTCATTTACAAATTGGATTAGTTTAGCCTTCCTTAAGGGAACATAGCCCAGTAGCTTGGCTTGGTCTATGTGGGATTGACCTAGATTCGCTACAATGCCACTGTGCGCTTGGGGCCTTATCCTAAGTTTTTGGTACCGTTGATGAGGACTAGTGTTGAATATTGGGTTTTCCTCGGTAGGTTTGACTAACCATTTTGTTTTTTTTTTTTGAAAAAAAAAACAAAAAAAATTGAAAATTCAAAAATAAAAAACTTTGAGAAAAAAAACGATGGCAATTTTCCATTTTTCCTAATTCAAGCATGAATCATTTTAGGATTCATTTTAATTTGAGAAGGTTGCTCGTGTTATTGGATATTTGTTCCCAGATCCTTACGCATTCTATGCTAGATCTTATTATGGTCCTTTTTGGTGTGACTTGTGTAATTCTTCTCACCAAGACATAAATTCGTGTCCTTATTATGCAGGCTATGCTTAACCTGACTTTGCATCACCCATGGACAATACTGACATTGTTCTTGCCTTAGCTGGTTTATCCTTCCCTTTTTCTCAGTGCATAAGGCTCGAGCTGGGTGAGCCTTTTGGGTAGTTGCTAGGTTAGTATTGTTGATGCATGTTTTGAGTCAAAAGACATTTTAGATGAGGTGCATGATCTAGCTAGTACTCCTTTGGACGAATCCCGTGATACGTTTGGGCATAAGGATTTGGGATGCTACTATGGATTTAGGCCATAAAGACATGTTTCCCCTATGTGTTCACAACCCTCTCCTTCCCCTGAGTATTACGTTGATGCGTCCATTGATAATCTCATGATTTGGGATGCTACTATGGATTTAGGCCAAAGGACAACATGTTTAGCTCGGTGGGAATGTTGATGATTACTTGTCCCTAGGTTACTTTAGAGGCTATGATTCCTCCATAGACCCTTATAGTTTGTACCTAGAGAACTTACCTAGGAAATTCATGTGGACTACATTCTTTACTACTTCCTCTGATTTTTCTAAGGTGTTTGATAAGGTTAAGAGGATATTGATTGTCATGGGTGTGATTTTTATTATTACCTTTTACCTTGTGTTTTCTAAATTATGGTCCCAAGAGTTTGATAAGCCCCTGCGTGTTTTAATGGCATCTTATTTGATAGGCTGAGTCTTAAAGGTTTGATGGAGTGGCTAATTCTCTATTTGTCCAATTTATGAGGAGGCCTTAGCTTAGGTGCATCCAACACCTAATCTAGTGAGATTCGTCTCTTTTGTTTCTCATTTCCATTCTCCTCATTTATTTCCTTTGAAGAATGCTTTATCTAAGCATTGGGGAAGGGTAGTTTTATGTTTTTCATTTTGTTTTTTTTTTTACTCTGCATACTCATTAGAGCATATAGCTTTAGGTTTCTTTTTGTTTGCACTACTGTGTTGCATTTAATTGCATTTTACATTTGCATGTAGGGATGGTTTGGATTGGTTTTTCAAATAACCTCCCATGATGATTCTTTAGGCGTAATAGCTTCCATAAGCTTGAGTCACTTTTGATGTGTAATCCCTTTTGGTGCCAAAATTTGTGAAGGTTTTGTAAAGATTTCTTGTTTCAACCCTTGTCTTAATTGAGAACTACGTTAACCCCCTATAGTCGTAAGCTCTAATGTTGCTACATGATATTCATTTTATGAGCTAATTGAGACTTTGGTAGATATCTTGTGAGACTTTGAGCCTTATTTGGACTAATTATTATATTTAGTCTCATGTTCTTTCGTATGTGTGACTCTTCCAAGTTGCTTCTCTAGAACCTGCCTAAATTCTTGCTCAAAACCACATTAGCATGTGCATAATTGGCGATATGATAGAGGCATTTTTTCTTCGAAAATTCTAGTGACATAGCCAAAAAGCCTACCCTTGAGTTGTATGTTTATCCCCTTTGCTAGCCCATTTGAGCTTATATCTATCATTGTTGTGAACAATTCATAGAAGCCCTTGGCTACACTTACATATTCCTACCTGTAAGCCAAGTCTATGGAGCATCACTTCAGTATGTAGTCGGTGTTTTAGAGGTAATTAACTTTAAGGTGGCTTTGGTATGTTCGTTTGTTGAGGGGTTCATGACATTAAGTGTTTGGTTTTGTTCTCTTGTTCAGGTTGTACATGTATGAATTACGTTGAGGGTTGATAGTTAGTGATCCTATGACTTTCAATAATTGAAATTATCATTTCATTTCATAAAGAAAAAAAGAGAACAAAGGAAGAAAAATCATGTTCAAAAAAGAAAAAAACAGAGGAAAAAAAGGAAAACGACTGTGAATAAGTGATTGGCATTGGGCATGTAAATAGCTTATGTTCCTCTCTTTGTCAACTCATTTCCTACATGATTCGTTGGGGTATGTTCATTGTGTTGGTGGGGTTTGACGTGTTGGTGAACTTCATGGTTACTAGGTGCCTTGTTGGTTTCTTCTTAGTCATTTGGCTAAATAGCTCCACATTGTCCGAATTCATTAGTATACTCCTTTCCCTTAACACTTTTTAGCCTCTATTACAACCCAAGTAAAGTCCTCTTGATTGTCATGAGCACATTGCATCCTAGTGGTGGAGAATTCGAGAGTCTTAACAAGCATATGGTAGTTTGTATCTTTGGAATGAGTCTTCAGTGAACCTGTGATGTATTTGAAACACTTGAGTCGGAGTGATCCACATTTCCTAAAAGTGAGGCTCTACTAGTCTATTTTGCTCTAGAATTCCTTTTACTTACAAGATGCGCTTTGCGGTTCATCGGGGGTGACCAAGTTTGATGTCCAGCTTATGGTTGTATATTTCTTTGAAAACTTTCACGTTCTTCTAATTTTGAAATGTCTTGTGGACAATTTGGGGTTGTCATTGATTGATATTCTTGCTTGTGATGTGCTATAAGATGACTGGTTTGAGGAGATTGTTGTGTTTTGAGTCCTAGATGCATATCCCCTTTTCGATTTTATCTAGTATTTACTTCAGGGCAAGAAAATGTTAAAGCATGGGGGGAGTGATGAATGTCATATTTGCATAGCATTTCATGATTGTTTGGTGTCATTTTATGGGATTAGTGTGCTTGATTATGTGGTTTTATGCTCTTTTCTTGTTTTACCCTTGGGTTTGGTGTTCTTGATGATATTTTGCTAAAATTGGCTAAGAGAACTTGAGTTTGTCACAAAATTGACGAAGAATTACGCAAGGAGGGAAAAGCCCACAAAAACTAGCCAAACAACCCGCAAGTGACATGGTGTACCCATATATGCATCATGGTTAGCCCAGGAAAATATGCACGATCAACCCGAGTTAACTAGATTTTACACAATCGAAAGGGCACCGTACCAAGAGCCACCACTGGCTGGCCGTGGTGGGGGCCACGGACCATAGTGGTTCCCATGATCAGACTGTGGTGGTCACTGGCCCCCCGAATCTGCTAGATTTCTTCATGGTTGTTCGTGCTCAAAAAATTTGGACAATTTTACAAACTTGATTGCAGCTATAAAAGCTCCATTTTACTGCTTTTATTTATCATCCCATTCCATTCTACCATAATACACCATCTAGTTAGAATTTAGATTGCATTAGAGAGAGTTGAGTGGAAATTGAAGGTGAAGATTTACAAGTATTCGATATTGAGTTTGCATCTACCGATACAATCATGCATAGGATGAGCGATTCCTCTCCCTTTTCTTCTCTTTTCTCTTTAGATTTTTAAGCTTTTCATATTAGTATTGATTTTTATGTTAAGTTTTGAATTGTTAATCTTGGAATTGAGTTGAATTCTTATGATTGAATCAATTCTTGTTTTGGCCTAAAAGTGCTTAGGATTGTTGGGTTTATTATATTCAATCTTAAATGTTGAATTGCAAGTGGGAAACTTGGTCAACTTTTCACTTGATTTAGACATTTAGTGAAGGACTAAAAGGTGAAACTGGATGTTGGAAAGCTAACATTCAACTTAAGTTTGGGGATTTTGAGAAAGACTCACCATTTAGGAAACCCTTTAAATTAGATAATCGCGTCCTTAATGATCTTAGTTTAATAAAAAAAAGGCCCTTGATAAATGATAGTTGATTAGATTTAAGAATTTCATTCCACCTTAAAAGAGGGGTTTGAAAATTCGATTATTGGTTATGGAATCACCCATCTAAAGAAAAGGCATTTGATTAATTCTTGTGCTGGAAAATTGCTTGATTTGATTAAATCCCTTGATTATCTATCTATGGATTAGATAAGTAGCATAGTTCAATTTTATTACCAAATTTGGATTTGGTTAGCCTGTCTTGAGGGAATATAACCCGGTATCTTGGCCGATTCTCTATGGGATCGACCCTGATTGGCTACGACGCTACCGTATGCTTGCGGCCCCATCAATCACTAAGCACCAGCGAACTCCTGGTAAAAGAGTTGTGCATCAGATTTATTGACATTGTCAACAACCTCAAGTCTCTTAGTAAAATCTACTCAACATGAAGAGATGGTGAAGACGTTACTGGGGAGTCTCCAAGAAACCAACAAAGAGCTATAGTCATGGCCATTGAAGAGGCTTAGAACTTAAAGACCTTGTAAATCGAATGCTGAGAAAACTCCTCACATATGAGATTTGGCTCTAGAAATCTAAGTTGAAGGGTAATGTTAAAAGAATCAATCATGCATCCTGAATCTTGACGTGACTTTGAACCGGAGGCATCAGAGGATGAGAAGTTTGTGTTCTAATATCCTCTAGAATAAGAATTTTGTGTTCTAAAAGTTTAGGAGATGATTATCCTCAAAAGGCAATAAAGGGGGAATGTCCTCCTGTCAAAATATTAAAACTAATATAGTTGTTTGCTTTGGCTGTCACCAATTAGGACATATGATGAAAGATTTCCATCCCTTGAAAAAGAATGATGAAAAGATGAAACCCAATGGAAAAGGTAAGAAGACTATGGAAGATACATGGAGCAATAGTGAATCTAGCAATAGTGAGGATGAAAATGATCATGTGTCCAACCTATGCTTCTGCAAATGGAATGAATCAGAAGGCAAATCCAAATTCTTATGGTTCCATAAATTAGTACTCAAGGAAGTTGAGGGCACATCTACTTAGTTGGTCAAATCTCATTTTTGAAATGTCTGAAGATAATTTAATTGAGATTATCATGCATACTGTGAATGTTAAAGCGGAGTATCTTTTTAAGATCAAGTCTATTAGTGAAGAAACTTCACTTTTAAAATATGGAATATTTTACATTTGGGTAGATTGAACTTTAATGTAATCATTTACAGGACTAGCTTTTTAAAACGTTTACTGCCAGGACTACTGAGTTATTATGTAATCATTTCGGGGACAAATCACTATGGAAATTAATTAAAAATTTATTTAGAAGCCCTAAACTTTTCATAGTTACAAATCTTCCACTACAAAAAAAGTCACTTTTACCGATAGGGGCCTATTTGTTGGTGTAAGACAATTTTCTGTTGCTAAAAGGTTTTACCAACAGATATTGGTTTGTTACTAATGTGTTGGTCAAAACGCTGTCGGTAACAGTGTTACCAATAGATAACTACGAATTGTTGGCATTAGTTTTTAATACCAACATGAGTTTTTTGTTTGTAATGAACAAGCCTTTAGCAACAGATCTTACAATGTTGGTTTTATGTGCTTTTACCAACATGTATATCTATTCGTGTTTGTTACAGTGGCACCTAATCTTGCCCAACAAACTAATATGTTGGTATAAAGTCTTTCCCTCCAAAAATGTTTGTTGGTAGTAAATCATTCTCTCCATGATATCTGTTGGTAGAAGTTTTTCTTGCTAACACTATCTGTTAGTAAAGGTCTATTGCGCCAACAATATCCGTTGGTAAAATGCCTTTCCACCAACAATATCTGTTGGTAGAATGCATTTCCAACCAAAACTTTTTGTTGGTAAAACTTATGATCTCCTGTTGGTAAAAAAAATCTGCTATGTATTAGAAATTGTTGGGAATGGTAATACAGTAAACCTGTCACCATTTCCTTACACAAGTCCATACTATTATCTGCATACATTGGCCAAGATGAAAAACTTTGCCACAATAGTTTGGGCCTTTATGACAATTAACTTGAGAGTTCACAAAGTACCATAACCATTATCCTTACTTTAACAAAAGTGTATTGATATCCAAATTAGCAATTAGTAACACACTCTTGATAGTAATATTCAACAAGAATCCTAGCTAAATTAAATTCAATGGATCAATTAAAAACTAAATATCTTGTTCTTCATTTCCTTCATCCTCTACACTTTGATTGCTTGCCCCCTCATTTTCAGGATCACCCTCTACAAATTCATGGTCATTTTCATTTTCATTGCTTGCAACCTCATCCGTAAGTGAGGAAATTACATCCTCTGATAAGCCCTACAAAAATTGCCCACAAAGAACACCATGTTCTCAATAAACCGTGATGCATCGCACTAACTTGTTAATAAAAGAGACATTAACTTGTTATCAAAACCCCCTCCCCCATAAAGAAACCAAATAGCATTAAAAAGACTAGAATTAACTCAAAAAGAAAAGACCATGTGAAAGACATTTAACTTTTTAGTGGTTTTGCATACTATAATCTAATTCTTACTTTGTTTCAGTAATGACCTGATGAAACTGAATAGCATACACAGTCATCAACCAAAACAACATAATAGAACCATGAATGCAAGATAACACAAGTGGCAAGTCTCCTTTTGTTGCACTCTCTCTCTTTTTAGGTGTACTTTCAACTTTTCCTATCAATTTAAGCAGTATCAAATATGTCAGCTGCTTTGCTGCAGTTATTACATAAAAGGCTAAAATCACACATGTACTATTCAACACATAACACTTAGCTCATAATAGATTTTCGAAAGCATAATAGTAAAAGCTAAGCAGAAATCATTCCATAACTAACAAAATACCTATCAAGCTATACTAGCAAATTAAGAGTGAGAAAGTTGAAACCAAATGAACCTGGTACTTTAGAAGGATTAGATAATCTCCTCTAGCTTATGAACTTTCTCTTTGGTTTCCTTGTGTCCTGCTCGATTTTGATTCTTTTAGCTCGATCTTTCTCCAAAGCGCATCTTTTAGTACGAGAACGAGGAACTTTGATGTCCATACAAAAGGTATTTGCGTAACCATTTTTATCTTCTCCCACAACCTTTTTAAAAATGTCATCTCGAGTAGCAGAATCACATTTGTCATCCTCAAAGTGAGACAACTCAAACTCAATTGCTTCCTATCAAGTTGTCACAACCAAAAGATGAAGAGCATCATATAAACATATGATCACATCAACACCACAAGATATTTTAGTGAGAAAAACACTTGAAAAACTTAAAAAGGAATCAAAATGTGGAAACAATATTTTGGTTACCTTTGCCGCAGCAGAAGCATTATAACGCTTTGAACCCCTCTTTGGTTCATGGGTCTGAAACCACATTTAAAGCTTATCTAACTTATTGCCTTTATCCTAAATAACGTGTATAATACAAACTAAGATAAGCTAACTAGGTAAAGATATAGTTTGTAAAGATATAGCTTGTAAAATTTAATTTTATAGTACCCCTTCTTTTGCAAGTATACGTGCAAAACTCTTCGTTCCCACATAGTCAGGAAATTTTGAGTTGGCTCGATTTTCAGTGCCTCTTTTACTCCTTTCCTAATATGAGACCAAATAAAATAAATGGGTGCACTTTTAGAAAATTTTAAGAATT
This sequence comes from Selenicereus undatus, assembly GCA_017589665.1. Classification (NCBI taxonomy): domain Eukaryota; kingdom Viridiplantae; phylum Streptophyta; class Magnoliopsida; order Caryophyllales; family Cactaceae; genus Selenicereus; species Selenicereus undatus. Next base: position 61,297,480 of record JACYFF010031954.1, read on the forward strand.
ATACTTCAAAATAATAAAAATTAAATACTTACCTGGCCTTTGCAAAATTCCCAGAACTGTACTAAATTGTCGCATATTTCAAGAGGTATATGTTCTGGCCTCTTACCTATGTGGTTCGAATCTTGACACACTAACAGTTTTGAAGCAAAGTCATGTACAGATTCGAACCACATAGGGTTTCAAGATTTTTAAAACTCCACTCAAAAGGTTGAGCTGCATAGTCTAGGAATAGGCAATAGGCAACAGAAATATAAATTTGTCTCTATACAGTTGAAATACAAACAGCAGAGGCTCAGAGACGAAGATTTGTTGCACTTTCTCACTGTGGAAGATTGTTAGCATGCAACAAACCATTTTTAACGAGCATTAAGAGACAGGCACAAGAATATTTGCACAAATATTTTTAGTGGTGATCTGAACTGGTAAATCCTAATGACATAATGTAAATGGCAATAGCCATAATGGTAGGCTTTCATGGATCAAAATATAAGAGGGGGATATAAGTCCTAATATGGAATCTAAAAAACACCTAGTTTATTATTTAGCAAATCCTAACGACATAATGTAATTGGTAAAAATTTACAAAGTTAATTATTGATTTTAAGTTCAATGTTATGTAGAGAAGTATTATTGTTCTTAGCAACCATGCGTTGTCCTTGCAAGCCTTCCCCTAAAATAAAAGGAGGTATTGTCTTAGCTTTTACTACAACATATACCCTCATCTACGCTAAGTGAAGTTAACTATTAAATAAGGTTTTTATCATTGTGAACTTATTAGCTCAAGACTGATCAGAGGTGGTTTTCTCGGAGAATAAAGAGCGACAAACAGATGAGGCCCCAAATGTTGTGCCAAGATCTGAAGTAGTGGATAGAATTGTTTGCTTCAACCTGAGACTCCTTACATTGGAATTAGGATTCTTCCCACTTGAAGTTAGAAAGCTCTACATCAACATAAATATAGAACTTGTTAAAATAAATAATCCGAATTTAATTAATATACACATGTATCAATTTATACATATATAGCCTACCGTTAGTCGACTTCATGGGATCATCATCTTCTTATAGGTGAGTTTTCCTATAGAAGCCATGTAAAACCTAATACAAGTCCAATTAGTGTTTGTTTAATTATGCAAAAGTATCAACATCACAATGATATCACAAATGCTCCTATGAGAAGAAAAAATAACCAAACAATGTTGAAACATATAAATTATTGAAAATGCCTCTTCACACAATTCAAAATGTCTATTAGCATCACAAGTACATGTGTAACTAACAAAGTACACTTTTATGAGTAGAAATCATATCATGTTTCCTCTTCTTCCTCGCCTTCACTGTGATATGAATTCGCCACCTCAACATCATTGTCTTCTCCATCTAAATTAGCGAAAGATTCATTGAATGTGACTCCGGGAATGTCATCTCTAACGTCGCGAATGTCATCTCCATATACCATTGCTGAGTTATTTGCTTCCAAGAGATCCACCTCTGTAACACTTGAGTCTTCCATTTCAAATGGACCCCTTGGTTTAGTAACATTTACTACATGGCAATGCTTATCTTTAGATTATGGAATGTAGAATACTTGCACTGCTTGAGAATGCAAGGACAAAAGGCTCACCAACGTGCTTTTAAATTAACAAGGGTAAATCCATACTCATCTCGTTTAACACCATGAATTGGATCCACCCAATCACATTGAAATAACAGAACACTTCTTCCTTGAGGGTAAATCAACCGAATTATCTCAGTTAGAATGCCATCGCAAGCCATGTCTCCCACGTCTCTGATTGAATTCACAAGAACACCAGAATTTTTAGTCATGCTCCTTGTATCAATCTTTTAAACACGCCATCTATACCCATTACAAATGATCTTAGTCATTCTTTTTATCCAACAGTCTGGTCTACTAGCCAAATTTCTCAAATCATCTGCAACATTATGATCCACAGGAAGACATCTAGAAACCTGAGAATTACATGGTTTCAATGGTCAAATTTTAAATACATACGTATACATATTACATATTATATTTTGTAAGACAATTACATTCTGTTCAAACCTTATTTGACGAATCTCATCAATGTTTGCATTGGTATTTTGGTGTTCATTTCCAATAATCTCATAATGCTCTCTAAAAGGGAAACATCAAAAGAAAACATGTAAAATAATGTATATAGTTCAACAACCCAGATGCTACTCTGGTTACCCATCAACTTATAATTGACTTCTTTATCTCTTGTCATTATTTTCTGACCTGATGAATGATGACCCTATGCCTTAAAGTATGACATGAAGTTGAAGCTTTATGATGTTACTTTAATGCCTTTCTAAACGGCTAAGATATATATGGTTCAACAGAAGCATGTTAGGAAAGTAGTTTAACTAAGATGAAATATCATAAGTGTCTAAGGAAAAATCTATCCATCTTCACAATATTATGTCGGGCGATTATATTGTGTATATAATCATATGATATATTGTAATGCCCTGGCGCCTCCCGAATCGTGAGCAATTACCAGGAACGATTTGAAGGATTGTCAACTAGCCTTACAAATCACCACAAGTCTTTTAAGATTTCTCCATAGCAAGCTCACTTAACTGCGGACTTCTTATGAATGGGCTCCCTGAAAAGAAAGGTGCACCTTTGATGATATAAGCCACACTAGGGGTGTCACAATCACCCCCACTTGAACTGCACAACGTCCTCGTTGTGCCTCACTAACCAACCAACTTATAAGTCCCTCTTGACTGGCGGTGCATCCTAGTATCTTTGTCCTGCTAGGTGACTGCCCAGGGCTCTCTTATCCACTAGAGCCACTCAGGGTCGTGGGTCGGCTCTAATACCATATGTAATACCCCAACCCCTCCTGGGTCGCGAGCAGTTACCACGAACGACTTCAAGGATTGTGGACTTACCTCACAAATCACCATAAGTCTTTTCGACATGCTTTGTCCTCACTCACATGCTGCTAAGAAACTTCCCAGTAGATCACCCATCAAAAGATTTCTCCACAGTAAGCACGCTTAACTGTGGAGTTCTTATAAACAGGATCCCCAAAAAGAAAGGTGCACGTTTGGTGATCTAAGTATTCACTCCAAATCCTTTAAAGCCATACTCGGGGTGTTATATATATTGTATCGCATATAGTGACTAGGTATGCACTGCCGGTGATATTTAATGAAAGTGTTACATTAGCTAGATAGTGACTTAATATAACACTATTAGTTCCTTTCCAATCATATGTCCTATTCCTGGCGTGAAGTGTGAAGAGTTGTGACTCATAAAGAGACATATGATTTGGGACTTACTAGGAAGTTAATGGCCAACCCTAATTTGTTAGGGTTAAACGATCACTTATGCCACCTAAGAAGTGGCAGTTTAAAATGACCTCAACTTACAGAAAGGGGGTTTAGGGGTCTAATTATTCATTAGTCTTATCAACCAAAATAGAGGACAAGCACCTCTCGTCCTCCCTCATAATTGTAGCGCCATAACCCGTGGTTCAAGATTAGGATGTGACATTCAAAGCGACTCTGGTACTGGCCTCTCATTTTTTTCATTGCATCTCATGTGTGAGTTCTTGCGACTGAACTCTACGCTTTTGTGCTATAATGGTTAGGCCTTTAATCTGCCTACAATAGTATCAAAATCTGAATTGGAAAGGTCGAGATCAACACATAAAATTTAGAAGCTACCAATTCATATTTGAAATATAAACAATGGAAAGCAAAGATTAATAAGTGATTAACCCTAAAGGTACTATCCCTAAGGTCCTCAAAACATAGCTGCTACTTCCCTTTTATACTTCTACTAAGTTAGTTCCTCATTCTACTCAAATTACTTGCTATTGGTTTGATGATAAATGGTGGTCATTGTTGTTAAATTCGTAAGCATATGGTTTTTATCACCGTAGTACTTGGGTGTCGGTCCTTAGGGATGGGATTAAAATTTAGGTGGCTTTGACTTGAATAAATCAAACTAATTAGGCTCAAAGGATGCGAAGAGAGATTTAGGCCACAACCTACACTCACTCAATACCAACAACCCTTATTCTGGGCAAATTATACGAAGCAAATTTGAGCTTGAATAACTAAGAAAGTAACCAAAAAATAAACGACTAGAAGAGAATTTTAATTCAGCCTCTTAGCCTTTAAATTTGTTCAACCCTGGCTCAGAACAAAAACCCAAATTCAGGCATAGAATAGAAACAACAAGTGAGAACAATCAATCAACACTAATAACCTAGCGAAGACACTAAACTCAACCCAAGCTTCTTCAATGGCTTAAAATTGTGCATTAAACAGAGCGAATAAACCCAAATTGAAGCATATATTTGAACCGCAATATGGCCAGAACATAACCCATAAATTTGATCCACAACTTGTATATTCCTACACCAAATACTGAATTTTGTACTTTAATTGAACGGAAACAAAATTTGAGAATCTAGTGACTAAATATGAAATTAGAAGCCAAAAGCGAAGGAGAGAATTGGAAAAAAATAAAATAAAATCTAATCTATGCTTTGCTATCCCCCAAATGAACTCAAAGATCTCCAATTTTGCTGTCGAAATTAGTAACCTCTTAACAAACCCATTACTTCTTGAAGAAATCTCCAACCTCTTCAATCCCATAACCACTACACCTAATTGATGAGAAAGGAAGAAAGGTAACAGACTGCTTCATGGTGAAGAATGGAGGACTTGATGGGTGATTTAACAAGAACTAAGAAGGAATGTGATTAAGGAGAAGCTAAATGCGAGGAAATCGAAGACACTTCTAGGTAGGAAGAAAAAATAGGGGAAGCGAGTGGTCTTGGGTTTTCTCGCCTCAAAGAGGAGAGAGGAGAAGAAGTGAAGAGGGAGGAAGCATATACAACGCGCATGATTACTTAAGTAAAGAAAGAGGGGGGAACAGCCCAACGTGTACTGGGCTGCAGAGCCTAAGCTAACAGGCCCAATCATAAAGGCATGGAGAAGGGGAAGCAAAGGGACTCTAGTGATGTGTAGATGGGCTACGACCTAGCCAAGCCTAGCCTGCGAAAGAGAGAAGGGGGAGGGAGCTATCTGGAGGTGAGGGAATGGGCTACGAAAAGTTGAAAACACAAGCCCAAAGAGAACTAAGGGCACAATGAAGGTGGTGGACGAGGCTCAAGTGAAGTTGGGCTTGCCTTTCTTCTCTTCTTTTTTCCTTTATTCTAATACCAAGCAACTTGAGAATGTTATTCACCCTTATTTTTCATATTCCTACAATAAACAAAAATATATTAAAATCCTAATTTAATAATTTATTTTGAGCAAATATTAGATAATAAAAGAGTACAAAATAACATAACTTCATGTTGAGGAATACCCCACACACCTAAGTTTTGCTCACCCTTGAGTAAAATAAATCTAAAAATCCTACAAAAAGAAAATAAAATCCTAACTCACTTTTGTAGGAATCACGATTCCACTTAGCATGTGCAACAAGCCATTTAAGCCCCTATGTTAACCCTAGTGGATGAGCAAAGTCTTTTGAGGGTTTGCAGAAGATATACCGATAAAATCTATGGGAAAAAAAAATAGGAGATAGAAAATCAAAAATCTTTTTGGGTTTTTGAAAAACTCGCACGTATAGCTCTAGGAAAACATAAGCACACATTGCAATCAACGATATCACTCAAGTAACCTAAGCATTAGGTCACATATAAACACAATGTACGCACCAAGAAGTTTTTAGTCCGCACTAATGATATCTGTATGCAATATTTTGCCCCACTTGAGAATTATGTACAAGCTCGATTGGTAGAACCTCACTTTTAGGGATATGTAGAACACTATCGTTCATGCGTTTAGAATATAATAAGGGTCACTCAATTCATCTTCCATTCAAACAAACTACCATAGGCTAGCTAAAATTCTCAGTTCTCTACCACTAAAATGCAATATGCAAGACGATAATCAAGAGGGCTTTAGAAGAGTTGCAATAGGGCTAAGGGTTGAGGTTAGGATAGGAACCAATGATTTGGAAAATGAGGAGCCAAGTGACTTAAGGCGATAATCAAGAGGGCTCTAGAAGTGTTGTAATAGGTCCATGAATTAAGAACAACCAACACTTACAACAACTATGCCCCACATTCCCTTAAAACAAAATAAGATCACACCCCACAAAACTAAACCATTGGAAATGAGTCTATATAATGACCATATTCGTGCCAATCATTCTTATTCTCAACTATTTTTGATTTTTTGGGGGAGATTTTTTTACCTTTTTCCCAATCCTTTTCCTTGGAAACTCTTTTCATTTTTTTTCTTCTGTTTCTTTTTTTTTCTTCAGAAAATGAATGAATAGCATGTACAAAAATAACAACTTAATTACAAATGATCACAATGATACATCCATCACATAACCAAAATCAGCCACAATTACGTAAAATTCCCAAACGTTGCCCACCAAAAATTGAAGTGTTACTCCACTAGTCTTGGCTTAGGTATAGGAAATATGGTTAGGCCAAGGGCTGAAATGAAGGGTTCACAACAAAAATGGGCTAGCAAAGGGGCAAATAGTCAAGGTGGCAATTTGGCTACGTAGTTTACAAAGCAAAGAATGTCTCTATTACATTACCATAATGCACATGCTAAATGTGATTTCAAAGAAAATCAAAGCAAGTTCTAGCGATGTAATCATGGTAGAGTTACACTTGAAAGAAAACGAGCAACTAAAATGATAAATTAGTCTTTAAGGCTCAAAATCACACGAGTTATGTACCAAAATTAAGCTTGCATCCGAAAAATGTCAGGGCTAGGACCGTATACAAACATTGCACTTTGGACCAAGTTCTATCATACACATCGTATCTATACATAACCTAAGACTAAGGCATAAGAGAACATAGTCAATCAGAATAGCACATATATTCCGAAAAACAAAACAAAAAATCTTTTTGGATTTTCATAAATTTTCATTTCTTTTATTCCATCGTTTTCAAATTTTTTTTTCAAAATGTAGTTTCCGCACCCCCACACCTAAATCAGATAGTGTCCTCATTGGAAATGGAAGGAAACATAGAAAACAACCAAAAAGAAAAATAAATATACAAAAAGAAAAATAAGACTCAAAACCAAAAAGGACAGGACTTTAGTAATCAAACCTATTGGCGTATATACACAAGAGAAATAAAGTGAAAAGCTTTGAAATATACAAAAAGAAAAGAAAAGAAAAATAGGAAAAAGAGAAAGAAAGGAAAGAAATCGCAACCAAACCAGTTCAGCTGGTTAGTACACTCGAGCTATCGTAGAAGCACATCATCATCAGAACTCGACTCGAGGAGTATCAAACACTTGACATCCTTTGTGCTCAAGAGCTCCAGAAACTGTTTGAACATCTGACCATTCACCTTAAACTTGGCAACACTCTCGACGTCCTGTATTTCAACTGCACCATAGGGGAAAACTTGTGAAATAATATAAGGACCCATCCACTGAGACCTCAATCTCCCTACAAATGAAGCTTATAGTCATATAAGAACGCTTTCATTCTTGGGGCAAACTCTTTCCTAAGAATATGTCCATCATGAAATAACTTAGCCCTCTCTTTGTAAGATCGAGTACTATCATAAGCTTCAGCTTTTTATCTCTTCAACCTCACTCAATTGTAGTCTCCTCTCCTCACCTGCCTTAGTTAAGTCATCGTTCAACATCATAATAGCCCACCAAGGTTTATGCTCCATCTCAACAACAAGATGACAATGCTTACCATAAATAACCCTATTAGGTGACATACCCAAAGGAGTTTTGAAATCCGTCCTATAACCTCAAATAGCATTTACAAGCTTATCGGCCCAATCCTTTCTATTCCTGCTCACAGTCATTTCTAGAATCTACTTAATTTTACTGATGGACAATTGAACCTGGACACTGGTTTAGGAATGATGTAGGGTAGCAAGTCTATGAGCTATAGAGTACCTCCTCAATAAGTTGTCAAAAGACCTCTTAGTACAGTTGGAGTCTTGATCACTAATGATATCTCAGGGCATGCCAAATATAGCAAAAATGTTCTCCGTAAGGAGCTTTACATCCGCCTTTGCAACATTGGTTCTCATAGGGATGGCCTTTACCCATTTAGAAACATTGTCCATAGCTAATAAAATGTACTTATTCTAAAAAGAAGACGGAAATGGTCCCATAAAATCGGTACCCCAAACATCGAAAATGTCCACCATAGTGATGGGATTAAGTGGCATCATATCTCTTCTACTAATCCTACCCAACTGTTGTCACCTACGACAACTCATTCAAAAGCATCCCTAAACAAGGTATACCAATGGAAACCACATTAAAGATCTTTGGTTGCTATCTTTCTCCCACTAAAATGCCCCCCACATGCTTGGTCATGACAGAATAAAAAGACAATCTTGACCTCATGATCGGGAATGCACCTCCTAAAGACTTGGTTAGAGTAATACTTAAACAAGTAAGGGTCATCCCAAATAAAGAATTTCACAAGGAGAAAGAACTTGTCTATGTTATCTTTAGTTCAACCCTCAAGGATCCTACTACACACTACGCACTTTGCAATGTCAGTTTAGCAAGGGTCAGGGTTGACTGCATACAGTTGCTCATCAAGGAATTATTTAGAAATCCCAGATTCATGCTCTCTATGATAGATATCCTAGACAAATGATCAGTAACAAGGTTCTCATAACCTTTCTTATCCCCAAGTTCACATTCAAATTCTTGCAAAAACAAAATCCTTCTTATAAGTCTAGGCTTAGCATCCTTCTTAGAAAGGAGGTGGTTAATAGCAGAGCAATCAGTATAGACAGCCACATAAGATCCAATCAGGTAAGGTCTAAACTTTTCAAAACCAAATATCACAGCAAAAAATTCTCTCTCAGTGACAGTATAACCCAGTTGGCATCACTCAAAGTGTGACTGGCATAATAAATGACATCAGGCTTCTTATCAACACGTTGGCCTAAAACAGCCCCAACAACATAGTTAGATACATCACACATTAGCGCAACATCTCTCCCTAAATGCAAGGATGAAGAACTGGAGCATAGGTTAAGGCTTCTGAAGTAGACTACCACAAGCGCATGGGTAGCCGTAGTATAGATAAAGATGTTGTTCCTTAGGGACTAATGTAACTTACTAAGTCTTATCTGTCAGAATGTGCTAAGTCAAATTCTAATTCAAGACGTTTTGATTTAACTATTTCTAATTCACTATTCTGAATTAATCAAAGAGATAATATGTCTAGGAATTCTCGTAGTTATGAAAGGGTATTGGATCAAAACAACAATCATGTGCTTTTCTCTAATCGGTTAAGCTCAAGGAATTGCAATCTAGCTAGAAATTTGATCTATTCTTTTGAAATCAATCAAATTTGCCTAAACTAAGCAAAAATTGTTCTTTCAAACTAATTTGCCTTAATTCAGGTTAAATATCTTCAATTACTCTCTAGTCCTTCTAACATGCAAATCTCTCTTTCGAGACAACCCCATGTTCGGTTTAATCAAGCAATCCAACAGCCAAAAGTCACATTTCAACTTTTCACTCGGTTGTTTCAAGTGAGCAAGAAAATTTTGGCCAAAAATCCAGTCACAACAATACAATTACTTGATAAACAAAATCAAACTAATCATGAAAATAAGCACAATTCTATAAATTAAAACATGATCCAACCACATTTTCACTAACCGCTAAATCCCCGAACAAAAGAAAACTGTTCATACATGATTAAGAAATAAACAAAACTAACCAACAATCCGACAAAATTTGAGAGAAAGGGTTGACTGAGATGGCCTTCACCTAAGGGCTTCAAACTGCCTCGAAAACCAAACACATACACTCAAGATTTCTCACCAAAACTAAAATCAAACTAGAAATCTTAAAAGAAACAACAAAATTTGAGAAGAAAACTATGCTAACTCTATGCTTTTGGTTGTGCAAGGATGCCTTCTACTACTGCAGAACGGGGCCTTTTATAGAGGAGCTCGGTTGATCTCATCCACACAACCGAAGGAACACGAAGAGGCAGAAGTTACAGGCTCATTACAATCCGTTGTAGGTACCACAGTCGACCGTAGTATGGGCTGGAACGGGCTTTCTCCTCTATTCTTGCTCCGCACGCGTAACAACTCGTGGGTGTTCGTGGGGGAGGTCCAAATACATCTATTTATGGTCAAATGGTTAGCAAAATGGCTTAAAATCCTATAAAACACGTCAAACAACTATAACCAAGCATAAATCGAGAATTGGAGCATAAATAATAACACTAAACACATAATTCTCCGAAAAATTGACACAAAATAGCCTTAAAATGATGTATACATTAAGAACTTATCAAACTCCCTCATGCTTAAACTGTTACTTGTCCTCAGGCAACGCTAAAACCAAAAGTATACACAACCTCCTTAGGATAGAAATAGGTAACTTTCAAATGGAAAAACTGATCCAAAGGTAGCCCAAAAAGATGTAAAATCCATTAATAAATGGATTAGGGAATTAAATTTGGGAAAACCTTTTTAATAGACCACAATGTCAAACTTGAACCAATCTCCCTGAATCATCAAATATAATCATTCCAGCGTATGAAACAAGTAAGGCTAGCAAGGCCGGGTAGAACCTCACTATAGTTATGTGGCTTTCATCACTGATATGTTTATAATAATGAAGGTTCTCACAATTCTCATTCCTCAGACTCAAATCTGCCATAAGCTTGATAAGACTCTCAAATTCGCCATCACTAAAATGCAAACATGCCAGACAATCAAGAGGACTTTCATAGGGTTGTAATGGGGTATGGGTAAAGGTAAGAGGGGAACAAATGTTTTGGAAATGAAGAGCTCGAAGCCGAAGACTAAGAGCTAAGTAATTCCAATGCATCATACTACATCCTTCATGAACCATTATAATTTACCAACAAGATAAATCCCGAATTAAAAACAAAAACAGTCGAAAGTGACAAATATCTTATAATCCCAACAAGGCTGACACTTTCTTTCGTTTTTTTTTATTTTTTTTTGTTCATTATCCTTTCTTTCTATTTTTTTTTCAAAAATTATAGCCAAGAGGAGATCCATAACAAACTTTAAATTTACTCCAAAGTTTTTACAATAAAACAAGGGATTGATCAAAATCTCACATCCCTTCACCAAAACAACCAAAATTCACTAAAAGATAACAGTCCGCCTTACTAGTGCCCTATGATGCAAACGAATGAAGCACTCCTCTAGTCTTAGCTTAAAGGTATGACGAGTATTTGGCCATGGGCAATAACATGAGGTTTAAATCAGGAAAAACGAATATAGGCTCAAAGGGGTTAGCCAGGAATACAGTGCATAACAAAGGTGGCTATTTGGCTGGAGGGTTTCAACAAATCAAAAATAAACTTCCTCAATCATATTATCTAAATGCATATCCGAAATGTGATCTTGAATGAGAATTAAAGCAAGTTCTAGAGAAATAATGCCAAAGAAGACTCATACATGAAAGAAACATGAGACTAAATTGATGAATAGCCTCTAAAAGCTCAAAATCTCACTCGACATCTACCAAAGTCAAAACTAGCTCACTAGTAAACATACTCCAAAATTCATGTAAAGACTCATGGGGTAAATCAACTCGCATCCAACATGTGGTCAAAACATGGAGATCATTTCGAAAACTCATTCACAAACATTTTATGCACAATTCGGACGAATCAAAGGATCAAATTAAACCATAGAAGTCTACCAAATCTATAAAGACGATCATCAGAGGATGTTTTCTCTTTGTTTTTCTTTGGTTTTATTTTTTTCATTGTTTTTTATGCATTCTCCTACAAACTAATAAAAGAAAGAAACTCCTAGAATGAAAAGAAAACTAAATGCACTACTAAACAAAGCTAAAACCGAAATCAAAAACTAAAAAAACTACTACTAACTACATATACAAAGCACAATCACACCAAAACAGAACAAGCATCAGACGCCAAATGGAACAACTAACTAACTCCCACATGCTTGAATCCCACATTGCCCTCAATTTGGGCACAGAAGAGAAAAAGGGAAGGGGAGTAGCACGTAGCATTCAGAAAGGAGGTGGTGGTAGAGAATGGGGTGGTTGGACATAGGAGATATACCAATCTCGCTAGGTCTCTAGACATGCCCTATAGTCTTAGAAATATTGTGTCTGGGAAGCAAGCAACCCACGAAGCTCATCGTTGTGCTCTTGGACAAAGTCCCGAAGAGCAACGTTCTCATAAGCAATAAAATCTTGAAGGGAAACTTGCTCCTCTTGAATGGATCTAAGGGTGTCTTGGAGGTCAGAATAGTTAGGAGGGAGTGGTTGAGAGGAAGAACTAGGTCCTGCTTGACTAGTGTGAGGGGCTGGATGATGGGGTATGGGTTGAACAACCTTCTCATCACTAGGTACCTAATAAAGGTTAGCCTGGTGAAGTAGAGTGGTTTGATCGACATTGGAAAGCGGCCCGGTCCCTAGGGTAAATCCAACACAAATGGCCAGCCTCAACTTTACAAAAGTTCATAATTTCAAAAGCAGCTTGATCAAGCCGCTCAGACCCGAAAACTCTATCCTCAGGATTGGGCTCAACACCCAAAAATCTAGCAATAGTAGTTACAATCCCACTAATCACTATCGTACCTTTAGTGCTAGCAGCAACACTATGTAATTGTCTAGCTAAAAATGAACCTGGGTCATGTTGGACTCCATCAAGCACGCAAGATAAAAAGTACAACCCAGACAGTCTCAGGACATTCAGACTATCATCCCGAGCAAAAAGGGAACAAGCCAAAATAGGTTATGTTACTCTAATGTTGGGGTTCCTAATATGTGTGCACTTTGATGAACTGGTGGTGTACGTAACACTCCCGAAAAGCTCACCCCAAAATGCATTCGGGTTTAATTCTCGAGGGACTTGGCAGTTCGATAAATCCATGCTAGGTGGAAAACCGACAATACTGTTGAAGGTACCTAGGTTTAGTCGATACAATTGTCCCCGCAAATAAAATGATATATATCCGGCTTGACATTGAGGTCCTCCAGTGACCTCGACGTAAAGTGCACTTAAGAATTCTAGGGTCAGGTCCTGATATGTATAGTCTTTGATTTCTAAGGAGTGTCCCATACCACCTTTTGCAAACAACAATCTAATATCATCCAACATTCCCAATCGGGCTAACAATTCCTCATCATAATATCTAGTTGCTACAACCATACGTTCATTCAAACAATTGTACCTAGCAACATGATCGGGATATGTTAAACCAATGGGGTGAGGAATGTTACCTCTAGCACGTGCATTGGTAGATGTTCGGGATGTTCTTTAAGGTCGGGGTGGTGCTTGACTTGAAGATCCAACCTCCTTGGTCCTCCTTTATGTCTTGGTTGGTGCCATGGTTGCAAAAAACATAACTAAAACCAAAATAAGAACTAAAACCTAGAAAATTGAAGAAATTAAGTAAAAATAAAAAGAATAAGAGAGAGAAAATGATGGGTATGGTGGATGAGTGAGGTAAGATGAATTTGAAGAAGAACAAGGAGAAAAAAGATGAAATTTGTGTAGAAAAAAGGAAGATTGAGTGAAAGGAAATGATTTGGTGTGAAAATGATTAAAACTGGAGAAGAAATGAGGGAAGATTAAGGGTATTGGCTATGAAGGGTTTAGAGAGAGAAAATGGAGAGAGAGAGAGAGTCAAGGTTGAAGAAGAAGAAGTGGGGGAGAGGAAAGGGCTTTGCTGTTAAAATCTAGACCGCGGGTCGTAGCAGTCCTCCACGAACCGTGGAATGCACCACGGGCGAACCGTGGTGGCTGCTGACAAATTTTTTTTTGATGTTTGGCATCCTACGACCATAGTGCTGGAGGTTTTGGGCGTGGTGCCAAACATTTTATTCATTGTGTTTTTTCTTTTTCTGTTGTGTTTTTTTTAAAATTTTTTTACATAAACTACAAATAGTAAAAATCATAACTAAAGAAAGAAAAAGGGAAAGAACTTGGATTGCCTCCCAAGAAGCGCTCTTTTAAGGTCAAGAGCTTAACTATTGTTCTATACTTGGTCCGGATCAAGAAGTGTATGGACATTGCCTTTGTCCCGGACCACAAAATCAAATTTCTTCAAGTGAAGAAACCATCTTAAAAGCTCTAGCTACAGGCCTTTCATCTTCATAACTTGGTTCCATAATGCATTATCTGTAAACAAAACAAATCGCCCTGGTCGCCCATTTAATGGGCTACCATCAACTTGTTCAATCCCTACATCTAAATCTGCATCAAAACCTTCCATAGTGGGCATAGAGAGAATAGTTTGTGCAAACCTACAATAATCACTCATGAAAGACTCATTAGGAACATGGGCCTCAACCTCGGGCTTGTTAGGTGGCATAGGAGCAGCAAACTCCACCTTAGCATACCCTTGGTCAAGATCCTCATAAGAAATCAGTCAGAATCAGGAGGATCTTCACAATTCAAGACATCCTCCATGTCAATATTAGGGGAAAGAGGTAATGCATCCAATATAGAAGAATGAGGAGAAACCACATCCTCTTTTCTGTGACTAAACACAGCAAATCGCTCTTCTATCTCAAAAGATATACGACCCTCTCTTACATCATTGTGGTAACCAGTTGTCACCAAAATGGGCCAACCCAGGATAGTTTGGACATCGTCGGTTTCAGGCATATCAACTATAATGAAGTCCTCCAACACCCAAATGTCTCCTATATTGACTGGTACATTATCCAATTTGCTTGTAGGTTGCGTCACAAGACCATCAGCTAACTGTAGTGAAAAAGGTGCGGCTAGTGATGGTCCTAAGTGAAACTTATGAAATAAAGAATATGGCATTATGCTGACACTAGCACCTAGATCGCATAAAGCTCTCTCAACTTCCACTTTTCACACAATACAAGGGATAGAAAAACTACTGGGTCAGGGAGCTTATGAGGAAAAAATGCATAAAACTCTACAGTGTCATTCTCTTCAAATGTGGTAGTCGTGCCACCATTATTCCTTTCCTCACTTCCAGCCATGATTATTTCCCTACCCTATTCCATTGGTTCATCCTCAGGGTCAGTTAAGTCCTCTTCTTCTTCCTTCATGGTAACATAGTTATAGTGCTTACGAGGATTGGGTTCGGGCTTACTAGGAAGTCTGTCTGGGGGCGTGGATGAAAAAGTAGCTTTTTGGCCAATTTGAGCTTCTAACATTGTATCGTAAGTTGTAAGCACGCCAACCTTTGAGGCTAATTGCTTAATATACTCATCCTGTTTTTGTTGTGCCACAAGCATACTTTCCATCATTATCTCTAAATTAGACTTTTGGGGCATTTAAGGAGGGAATGAGGGTCTTTGAAAACCATGGGTGGACTAGCATTCATAGGGGGCGTATTTGATGGGTTTGGACCAGACCTATAAGAAAATTTTGGATGATTTTTCCAACCTGGATTATAAGTATTAGAGTAAGGGTCATTAGTCGGTCTCAGGTTGAAATTCTGAACATAGTTAACTTCATTAGGGTCTTGGGAAAAAGGACTTCCAACTTGACAATTTAAAGTCACATGCTCAACAGAACCACAAATTTCATAAGGGGAAGGGGCATTAGAATTCACAGCATCAACATTCATTCGGTCTAGCCTTTGAGTCATAGCATCTACTTTAGTAGAAAGTAAAGTAAGTGCATCAACTTCAAGCTTACCGCCAACCCTTTTTGGTTGGCCTCGTTCGGTGGACCATTAAAAATTATTGAGTGTCATTTCCTCAATCAGATTATAGGCTTCATCCTCGATTTTGCTCATAAAAGTTCCTCCTGCCACCGCACCAATACTGAACCTCACAGACTGGGTCACACCATTATAAAAGGCTTGGATAATCATCCAACGTTGAAGACCATGATGGGGGCATAGGCATAACAGATCTTTAAAACGCACCTAGGCTTCATAGAGCGTCTCATCATCTTTTTGCATGAGGTTGGTGATCTAATTCCTTAGGCTTCCTGTTTTGCTTGGAGGGAAAAACCTAGAGATGAATGCTCTTGTTAACTCATCCTAGGTGGTAATGCATCCAGATGGCAAGGTTTGTAACCAAGCCCTTGCCTTATCCCTCAATGAGAAAGGAAATAAGTGCAGGCGAATCGCATAACTGGAGACTCCATTGAGCTTCAATGTGTAGCTCACCTCTAAAAAGACTGAGAGGTGTAGATTTGGGTCTTCCAAAGGCGTTCCTTGAAACTAGGATCGCTACACCATCGAAATGAGTGTTGGTTTAAGCTTGAAATTGTTGGCATCAATAGTAGGGCAAGCGATGCTTGAGGCGATCCCTTGGACTCCAGGGGTAACGAAATCTCGAAGAGTCCTTTGGTCACCTCCTCCTCTGGCCATGTTTGAATTCCTTCTATCCTTGCGCCTTTGTTATCAATCCTTTGCTTTTTCCTCCTTAAGCAGAAAGTCCTCTCAGTCTCAGGTTTGGGTTCATGAAAGATTGGACTTTGCATAAACTATGAAAAATTCCTGCAGGCACTTTCACCAACACTACCAGAACAATGAAACAAGAAAAGAAAATAACAATAAAAGATAATAAAATACTTAGTCGCCTTCGCAAAACTAACTCAATAGTTAACAGTTTAGTCCCCAACAACGGTGCCAAAAACTTGATTGCTGACTACCGCAGCGCACAGGTAGTCGTAGTATATATGAAGATATCGTTCCCTAAGGACTAATGTAACTTACTATGTCTTGCCTGTTAGAATGTGCTAAGTAAAATTCTAATTCAAAGGGTTTTGATTTAACTTTTTCTAACTCACTATTCTGAATCAATCAAATAGAAAATATGTCCAGGAATTCTCGTAGTTACGAAAGGGTATTGCATCAAAACAATAGTCATGTGCTTTTCTCTAATCTGTTAATCTCCAGTAATTGCAATCTATCCAGAAATTTGATCTATTCTTTCGAAATCAAACAAATTAGCCTAAAGTAAGCAAAAGTCGTTCTTTCAAACTAATTTGCCTTAATTCAAGTTAAATATCTTCGATTACTCTGTAGTTCTCTGACCATACAAATCTCTCTTTTAAGACAACTCCACATTGGGTTTAATCAAGCAGTCCAACAACCAAATGTCACCTTTAAGTTTTTTACTCGGTTGTTTCAAGTGAGTAAGCAAATTTTGGCCAAAAATCCACTCATAATAATACAATTACTTGATAAACAAAATCAAACCAATCATGAAAATAAGCACAATTCTATAAATTAAAACATGATGTAACTACACTTTTGCAAATCACTAAATCCCTAAACAAAAGAAAACTACTCAAACATGATTAAGAAATAAACAAAACTAACCAAGAATCCAACGAAATCTGAGAGAAAGGGTTGACTGAGATGGCCTTCAATCAAGGGCTTCAAATTGCCTCGAAAACCAAACACATACAGTCACGATTTCTCACCAAAACTAAAATCGAACTAGAAATCTTAAAAGAAACAACAAAATTTTAGAAGAAAACTATGCTAACTCTATGCTTTTGGTTGTGCAAGGATGCCTTCTTCTACTGTAGAACGGGGCCTTTTATAGAGGGGCTCGCTTGATCTCAGCCACACAGCCGAAGGAAGGCGAAGAGGCAACAATTACAGGCTCACCACGGTCTGTGGCAGGTACCACGGTCCTACTGTGGTCTGGGCTGGAGCAGGCTTTCTGCTCTATTCTTACTCCACGGTTGTAGCAACTCATGGGTGTCCATGGGGGAGGTCAAAATACATCTATTTATGGTCACATGATGTGCAAAAAGGCTTAAAATCTTGCAAAACATATCAAACAACTATACCCAAGCATAAAGCGAGAATAGGAGTATAAATAATAACATTGAGCACATAATTCGCCCAAAAATTGACACAAAATAACCTTAAAATGATGTATACATTAAGCACTTATCATCTTCCCTAAGCTTAGTAAATGCTTCAAGACACTCCTCGAAGAACTGAAATGGCACGTCTTTAGTTAAAAGGTTGGTCAAAGGCTTAGCCATCTTACTATAGTCCTTAATAAAATGACTCTAGAACCCAACATGTCTAACAAAAGACCTCACCTCTTTCACACATATGGGTAGGGGAAGATTAACAATCAAATTAGTCTTAGCCTTATGTACTTCAATTCCCTCTCTAGAAATAATGTGGCCTAGGACTATCCCATTTTTAAACATTACGTGACATTTTCTTCCAGTTCAAAGTTAGTTTGTTCTCCCCACACCTTTCCAACACTTTTCTCATATTAGCCATACAGTCATCAAAGGAAGGCCCAAATAGAAAAAAAGCCATCAATGGTAATTTTCATGCATTGCTCAACTAAATCTGAGAAAATAGAAATCATGTACATTTGAAAGGTAGCAGGACGATTACATAGTCCAAAAGGCATTCTCCTAAAGGCATACGTTCCAAACGAATAGGTGAAAGTAGTCTTGTCCTAACCCTCTAGAGTAATAGAGATCTGAGTATAGCCAGAATATCCAAGCATTAGAAAGAATTTCTAACCAACCTCTCTAACATCTGGTAAAGGATGGGGAGGAGAAAAGCGTCTTTC
This sequence comes from Selenicereus undatus, assembly GCA_017589665.1. NCBI lineage: Eukaryota > Viridiplantae > Streptophyta > Magnoliopsida > Caryophyllales > Cactaceae > Selenicereus > Selenicereus undatus. Next base: position 61,316,035 of record JACYFF010031954.1, read on the forward strand.
CTAGTAGCTACATTCAATTTCTTATAGTTAATACAAACACGCCACCTAAGTTGGACTCGAGTGGGAACTAACTCATTCTTGTCATTCCTAATCACGGTAATACCGATTTTCTTAGGAACAACTTGAATTGGATAACCCACTCATTATCTGAAATGGGATGGATAATCCCATATTCTAACCACTTAAGCACTTTCTTACTAACTGCTTGCTGTAAGGTTGAGTTCAAACGCCTTTGACGGTCTCGGTAGGGCTTAGTATTATCCTCTAAATGGATTCTATGCTACATAATTGTGGGACTAATACCCTTCATCTCACCTAAAGTGCAACCTATGGCTTTCTTGTTCTCTCTAAGTAAGGCAATCAATTTGTTCTCTTGGTCCCGATCTAGATCCAAAGTAATAATGACGGGTAAGGATTCACAAGGTCCTAGAAATGAGTACTTAAGAGAGTCAGGAAGAGGTTTCAATTTAAGAGAAACATGAGGGTGAATAGACTCAGAAGTGGAAGCATAAGTAAGCAAATAGTCAGTAGCAAACCATAGGATTTCAGATTCAAGCACATCATATTCAAGCTCATCACAATAATGAAAGACTCATAGTTAGCAGCAAACATGTCATCAAAATCATCATCAAATACAGAATCTTCTACCCCGTTAAGAGTAGAAAACTCCATATCATCAAAACCAAAAGGTTGTCTTTGTAAATTGAATGTATTCAATTCTAGGGTCATGTCACCAAAAAATAGTCTCATCATAATATTTCTGCAATTAATCAGGGCATTGGCAGTGGCCAACAAAGGACGTCTTAGAATCACAGAGATTGACTAGCACTGTTATCCACCTTCTCAGTTTAAATCACAACAAAGTCCATAGGTAAATGAATTCACCCACTCTAATTACTACGTCCTCAGTTACACCCCTAGGCAGCCTAGTCAATCTATCAGCTAGCTAGATGACCATATTGGTAGGTTTCAGCTCACCTAACCCTAGCCTAACATACTCAGTGAAGGGTATCAAGTTGATACTGGCTCCTAAATCAAGCAAAGCTCTATGATTAAGCCAGTCCTCTATGACTATATAAACAGTTAGGTAATTCGAGTCCTTATAATTCACTTGGATCTGGTGACAAATGATTGAACTAGGACTAGAGGCTAACCAAGCCTTCTTATAAATACTAATGGCTCTTTTTGTAGTACACAGATCGTTTGAAAACCTAGCGTATGGAGGCATTTCCTAATAGCATCGAGTAATGGAATCCTGATTTTGACTTGAGAGAAAGTCTTTCTCATTTTATCAACATGAGCTTAGTCTTTCTTTTTCATCCTATGGTGGAAAAGAGGTAAAGGATAATGAGCTTTCTCAGTAGAAGAAGGCGCACAAGAATCCTTAGGACGGAAGGCACCTACAAAATCAGTTGAATCTTTCTCTATAGGCTCCTCTTATCAGAAGGTGACTGAGAAGGCAGATGATTAGCAAAATCACTGGGGACAGCATCAGTATAATCCCCTGAATTGCCAGATGAACCAGTTTCTAGTGAAGAGAAAAGGGAGAAGAATTTTACAAGAAACTCTGACGATACTTGCAGTGTTCATTAGAATTTCCTACTTGATTATCAATCTCTCGCCAGATCTAAGAGTTATGGCTTCATTTATTTTCCTCATAGGGTCAATAGATTTTACCCCAAAAGAATGAAAGGTATGACCCTTAGGGTTCACCACGGGCAGACTAAAAAAAGCACTTAGCTCCTTAGAAGATGATGCTAAATAAAAAAGTTGTTCAATCATCATTCTCATCATTTTCTCCATATTAGAATTTATCATCGTTGTCATATTATTATCAATTCTCTTCTCTATTTTATCAATATCAGTGTAATCAGGAGGAGGTTGAACTTGAGCTATATGAGGATGAGGTCTAGGTGCATTGGGCAACCCTGAAAAGGTTGATCTCTCAAAAGTGTTGGAGGAAGGGGAGATGGGTCTGGAGTTATTTCTAGGAAATACTCCAAGCTGGGGGTTAGGGATCGGAGCATTTGGTGCACTACTCCAAGAAACGTTAGGGTGATTTCTCCACCCTGGACTGTAATCAGGGGAAAATGGGTCATTCTTAAACCTCTAAAAAGCCATACTCACTTGCTCCTGTCCAATTGATAAGTGGTGAGCAATGTAAGGACATGCACTCAATGAATAATATAAGGCCTGACAATGAGAATAGGACACCATAGAAGTCTAAGAAATTAGGGAGTCTGGGGAGACAACCCCTCCAATACGTTCTCTAAAACTGTATTCTTATACTCTAAGTGACTCAAGTCAGAAACGGAATGCAACCCACCCCTAGCAAACCTAAAACTTAGATTGTCATCTCTAGCACTTTTCCACTACATGGTCTTCTCAAATAAGTCCTTTAGAAAATCCTAACCAATGGTGACGCTCTTAGAAAGAAAGTCAGCCTAACATAGGGACTCTAACATGGTTCTAATTTGTTAGTCAACTCCTTCATAAATAATTTGGCATAAATGTGCTTAGTCTAAACCATAATGGGGACACTAGGCAAACAAATTCTTAAACCTATGAAAGTATTTCCAAAATGATTCCCTTTCTAGTTGAATAATTTTATTAATTTCACTCCCTTAGCTTAACAGTCTTGGCATTAGGAAAGTATTTTCTTAAAAACAACTTAACAAAGTCATTCCAAGAAGTAACCAATTAGCAGCCAAGCCATGCATCCATCATTTACCAGAATCTTTCAAAGTAAAAGGAATTAATTTCATTCACACAACAAAGACAGGGCTATTCAGGAAATGCGTCATGGAATACACTTCTTCAAATTCCGTCAAAGACAAATATGCATCCTCTAAACCCGTAAATTTAGGGAGCATTTGAGTATAATGAGGTCTCAACTCAAAAGTCACATTTGGACCTAGGTTAGGCGTATTAAAACAAGGTGATAAAGGAATCCTATGAGGATAGAAATATCGCTCAAAGATCTTTCTTGTGATATTTCTTGTAATTCAAGTTCAGACTTGGATTCAAGTTTGGGTTCAAGTCTTCTAGGTCAGGGTTGGGCTAACTCCTAACAAGTCTTTTGCTTTCACAGTCTCTAACCCAACTAGTCATGCAGATCGCACACCCTTACAAAAGTATTTTTGAAATTTTTATTTTTCTAATTTTTTAGATTATGATTTTTCTTAAAAAAATTTTAACACAAAACAAAAACAAAAATTAAACTAATTCTAAAATAAAACACAAAACACAAAACACAAAACACAAAACACAAAATAAACCAAAAGAAAGCAGAAAATAAACTAAAAGCTCAACAGGAAAAATCTAAAAACAAAATTAAAATAGAAAATCAAACTCCCAAATCATATCACTATACCCAAAAACTTTAGGACAATCACAAGGAACATGAATATGTTTTTTGCCAATTTTTCTGTCATATAACAACGTAGAAAATTCACACTAGAAAAGTCATTCTAAAAATCACAGAAAATTCCAAAAATGTCTAAAAATTCCATAAAAAATTCACCTAGACTCAAAAAATCATGGAGAATCCATTAAAAATATCATAATCAAAAAATAATACAAGAACAACACCTAAAATTTCAAACAAAAATTGGAAATCTGTAAAAACCTACACTAGATGACTTTTTTTTCCCTTATGTCTTGACCTGCACTTAGTCGAAAACTATTAGATTCGATTTCTTCCAGCAACAAATAATTACTAAAAACCAAAATCAAATTGAGCAAAATAAAAATCAAAATGACAATTCCAATCAAAAATCAAGAAAAGAAATCTAAACTAATCTAATGAAACTAAACTAACTCACACACAAAATCAAAGATCAAAATATACGAAACGAAAACGAAACGACTCAAACGACTTGACAATAACTCGATTTGCAACCTAATTTCGCAATGTCCATTCCCGGCAGCAGTGCTAAAAACTAGTTGTGAAATTCATGTGTACGATTTTTATCGATGTAGTACTTAGGTGTCGGTCATCAGGGATAGGATTAAAATTTAGGTAGACATTGACATAAATAAATCAAAACTAATTAGACTCACAAGATGCAATCAAACAAAACATAAAGCTTAAGCTTTGGCCATAGCCTCCACTCACTTAATGCAACAACCTTCATTCTAGGTAAATTATAAGAAGCAAAATTGTGCTCGAATAACTAAGAAACTAACCACAACCTAAACGACTATAAGAGAAGTTTAGTTCAACCTCTTCACCTCCAAATTTCTTCAACCTTGGCCGAGAACGAAAATCCAAATCTAGACACAAAACTGAAATGACAAGTGAGAACAATAGATCAGCATAACACGACTGCAAGCGCACGATGGCAATGTAGCAAATCAAGATCGTCTCCCACAAGGACTAGGTTGATCCATTGGGTTATAATCCCTCAAGATACACTAAGCGAATCATAATTTGAGATTGAAACTAGATTCATCTATTATCTAGTCTAATGGATAAACATACAAGGAATTAATTCGACCAATAAATTAGACAGTTTAAGAATTGATAAAGCACTCTCTCTTTAATTAGGAAATTTCAAGACCGATAATTGAGATATCACAACCCTCTTTCAAGGTGGAGCAAAATGCCCAAATCAAATCAATCACTAATTCTCATGGATTCTCGATTATTCTAGGTTCATTTTGGACACAATAATCATTTTAGGTCTCTTAATTAGTAATTCTTTCTCAAAACATCACACAATCAAGTCAAATCTGCTGATTCCAACACCGGATTTCACTTTCAATACTTCACCCAATATCTAATTCAAGCAAGAAGGTGATCAAACTTCTTAGAAGCAATTCAAACTCCAGACTTGATGAAATGAACCCCAACAATTCCAAAGCGCACTAAACAATCAATTCAAGAACATAGGCAAGCACAAGTTCAACATCAATCCCAAGATTTAAATCTACAAATTAGCATAAAGTACATAATCTAATCTATCAATATAGAAAGCAATAAATCTAATGGAGAAAAGAGAAGAAGAGGGAAAGAATTGCTAAGCCCAAATGCAGGCTTGAATCCGTCGATTTCAAAACACAGTCCCGCTTCCTCGCGAGTCTCCCTCTTCTACTTGCTCTCCCTCACTCTAAAAATGGATTATATTCCTAACTAGATGGTAGAGTTGAATGGAATCCTATGCTATGAGGATGAAAATAGCCTTTTCACGCCAAATATGCTACAACTAATACACAAAACCCGTTAGGAAGTCGAACAGCCGCGAGAAAACATAATGATTCGGGGGGAAGAAGCCAACCACGGACCATCATGATGGCCACTGCCTCGGTGTTCTCTTATTCTTCTCTTTCTTCCACAGGCATGGTGAGGCGAGTGTTCGTGGTGACTCATTGGAATGACTTTTAAGGGTCAATTCTTAATTAAAAAGGTCTCCAAACCTGCAAAAGTCATCAACGCACTATTCCCAAACGTAAAATGGGATATTTGGGGTAAAAACTAAGCATAAAACTTATGAATCCCCTAAAAACGCATCAAAATGACCCTAAAATGATATGCTCCATGGAAACTTATCAAACTCCCCCGTGCTTAAACTGTTGCTTGTCGTCAAGCAAACACTAGAAAAAACCGACAAGGGGAGATGTATCTAGGACTCAAAACATAATAACCTCCTTAAAGTAGGAATTAAGTCGTAGCATATCACAAGCTAGAGTGGCAATCAACGACAACCCCAGGTAGTGCGCAAAACATTTCAAAATTAGGAGGAGAAGATTTTAAAAGAAGTATAAGACCACAAGCTTGACATCAAACTTGAGCAACCCTAAAGAACCATAAAGTATGTCATGCACGGACATGGAATTCAATAGAGCCAAATGGACTGGTAGAACCTCACTCTTGGAAAATGTGAATCTCTTCCACTCATGTGTTTGAAATATAGCATATGTTCGCTCAAGTCTCATTCCAAAGACGCAATCTGCCATAAGCTTAGCAAGACTCTCAAATTCTCCATCACTTAAAAATACAAGCGGCATAAGACACCAGGAAAATCACTCACACTCCAAACTTGAAAATACAATGAACATATCCCAATGAATTAAGTAGGATATGAATTGACAAAGAAGGAACTCAAGTTATGTATGTATCCAATGCCAAAACGCATTCACTTTTGTTTTTTTTTTTCTTTTCTTTTTTTCCTTTTTTCCCAACATGATTTTTTTCTTTCTTTACTTGTTTTCCTTCAACATAACTTTTTCTTTTCCTTTTATTTTGTTTTTTTTTGGGAAAATAAATAAAAATTACAATTATTGAAAGGCACAGGATCACTAACTATCAACTCATAGCCAAATACATATATACACAACCCAAACAAGATGGAACCAAAGCAAATGTTCATTATCATTAATCTCTCAACAAGCCAACATACCAAAGTCACCTTAAACTCAATTACTCCTAGAACCACCCACAACATAGATTAAGTGATGCTCCATAGACTTGGCTAAAATGACCAAAGAAAGACGGATATAAGCTCAAAGGGGCTGGCAAAGGGGGAAAAACATGTAACATAGGGCTAGGCTATTTTACTATGTGGCTAAAATGACCAAACAAAGAAATGCCTCTATCATATCATCAACTATGCACATGCTAATGTGGTTTTGAACAAGAGTCTAGGCATGTTCTAGAGATGCAACATAGAACAGTCACACAAACAAAAGAACATGAGACTAAATATAATGAATTAGTCCAAATCTGGATCAAAGTCTCATGGAATATCTAACCAAGTCTCATTAAGCTCGTAAACTGACTTCTATGTACGAACATTAGTGCTAACGATTCCAAGAAAAAACAAAGTTCTCAAACAAGATAAGGATCAAAACCAGAAATATTCACAAAACCTATGCTCATTACACATCAAAATTTATTCAAGCTTATGAAGGCTATCATGTCTAAACAAAAGCATCAATGGAGGCTATTTCAAACAAAACCACACAATCCCTACATGCAATCCTATATGCAACTAAATGCAAAACACGAATGCAACCAAAACGAAACCTAAAACTACATGCTCTAACTAGGATACAAGCTAATAACCAAAATGAAATACATGAAGCTACCGTTCCCCCTTGCTTAAATAAAGCATGATTGTCCAAAGTAAGAAAATTAAGAGAAGGGAAAGGTAGAACAAAGTATAACGATCTCACCAGGTTAGGTGTTGGGTACACCTAAGCTAAGGCCTTTACGCAGAATGGCCCAAATGGAGCATCAACCACTCGATCCTCAACACGTGCAGGAGCTTATCAGACTCTTGGGACCACAATTTAGAAGATACAAGGTAAGAGGCAATAACCAAAATCACACCAAAGACAACAAGTATCCTCTTAACCTTATCAAAGGCTTTAGAAAAATGTAGTTCACATGACTCTCCTAGGTATGTCCTCTACGTATACAAAATAAGGATCAATGGAGGGATCATACCCCCTAAAGTAACCTAGGGACACATAATCATCAACATTCTCACCAAGCATACTACACATGTTGTTCTCATATCCCAAATCAACATTAGCATCATAAATTATAAAATTATCAACAGGCGCATCAAGATAATACTCAAGGGAAGGAAAGGGTAATGAACGAATAGGTGAAACATAGGAATGCTTAAGGGGATTATGCAGAACAATATCATCAAAACCAAGGCTAGGAGACTTGTTGCGCATAAACACATCACATGATCCCTTCAAAGATGCCTCAACTAGATCATGCACCGCATCAGAAGTATCTTCTGACTTGCAACATGCATCAGTAACACTAAATCTAGCAACTACCCTAAAAGGCTCACCCACCTCGAGCCCCTGCACTGAGCTCAAGGAAATGATGAATAATGTAAGGTCAGGACAACATCAGTATTGTTGTTAGGTGATGCAAAGTCAGGTTGAGGGTAACATGCATAATAAGGATATGAATTAATATCATGGTTAGAAGAATTACATAACTCACACCAAAAAGGAGCATAATAAGTTCTAGAATAAAATCCACATGGATAAGAGAATGAATATATAGAAACACGACTAGCCTTCTCAAACTCAAATGAATCTCAAGTAATCCACTCAAGCAAACACCATGCCTCATCGACACTTTTAGCAAGAAAACTCCAATACTCTTAAAGAATATGGGTTTCACTGTTCACACCCTCGTCAACAATGTCTAAAATTTTTTATTTACCATTACGATAGCCACATTGTGCAAGAAAGACATGAAAACGCTTAAAATGTCTCCAAAATAATGCATGCTCAAATTGGGGGAAACGGAAAATGACCACTGCTTTTTTTTTTCTTTCAAATTTTTTTTATCTCATTAATTTTCAATCTTTTTGGGGGGTTTTTTTTCAAAGAAAAGCAAAATGATTAGCGAAGCCTATTGAGAAAAACCCAATATTTGACAGTGGACCCTAGCAACAGTGCCAAGAACTTGAAATGGCTACAAGCGGAAGGTGGCTTTGTAGCAAATCAAGGTCGTATCTCACAAGGACTAGGTTGATCCACTAGGTTATAATCCCTCAAGATATGATTGAAATCAACCTAACATGTCCAAAACAAGTCCTCCTAGTCAAGGTAGTGAAAGTAACCAAGTCCAACTCCAAGGAACAAATCAAATTTGGAAAGTCCAAATGGAGCTAGCTGCCGGGTTAATTCTAGCGCATGTACCCAGTTTTGTTTTTATTATTTCGTAGCCTAAATGACGTCCAAACTATGTAATTATTTTTTTGTTAGCTAGTTTATGATGTCTAGTAACCAGGCATTCCAAGAAAAGCCAGCAATAATAAGACCAAGCTGTCCGGTACAACCATGAAACTGCGCTGCCAGTTTTGTGCGTAATTTTGCATGGTTGGGTTAATCCTGCTATTTGAGTCTACTAATGATTTGCTAATGCAAATTTCCAAATTGGGAGGGATAGCTAACATCCTGAGGTTTCCCCATAGAAGGAAACCCCACATTACTCATGTAAGACCCCACCTTATCGTTTTCTATTAAGTTGCCTGTCTTACCT
>JACYFF010031954.1:61325063-61399434 GCA_017589665.1 Selenicereus undatus
TTTTGTAAGGCGTTTAGCCTGGGAACGTTCAGTTTTCAGGGGAAATGCTGTCCGTTTCGTCCCAAAATTTAAGTAAGAAGTTAGGAAAACGTAACGCTTTCGGCCCCAGGGGCTGGGGGTGTTACAACTCAACAAATGAGATGGCAATGATGTGAAGCAAAATCGAGGGTACACAGCTCCTCAGTAAGTGTTTGCTTAGGCGGGTGGGTTTACCCTCTTATAAGGGTTTTCTTCAGTAGCCCATGTACCTGCTTGCCTGTTTATAGAAGCTTAGTCATCCCATGACTCATCAAAGCAAAGAGCATGACGTGGGTCAAGGAGAAAATGCCATTTTGCACGCCTGTGATCGTCCACCATGCATTTGAGGTGGCAGCCATGTGAGCAAACCCTCTAGGCAAGGAAATCTTGACTAAGCAACTTTGGTTTATTAAGAATGAGTTTAGTTACCCATTTTTCTTAGTTGCTAGACTCATTATCCATAGTGAGCTTACTTAAACAACATGCATTGTAATATAGCTAAGTAAGCGAGCTTAAGAGGTTTCCTAATCATTAAGTAACCCCTTAATGGTTTCCTAGTGAAGGGGGAAAATCCTTACGCATACATTATAAGTAATCCAAGAGCTCATTTTGTAATGGGTGTTGATGAATTGAAAAATGAAGTTGAGTTTAACTCCTCAGTATCTGTTACTGCAAATTCTCGACTTGCTAATCCTTACTTAGGCCAAGTAAGGTGGTGTTCAAGTGAGCATTGATCTAAGTTACGTGCTGAAATCTGTATCTTAATCAAAAATCAAGGGCCCTAAGATAGTTCTTGGTGATGAAATTGGTATCCAAGAATCATTTTAGTTTTACTGGTTTCTTGTATGTCCCGTTCTTCCCGTACCCTTTTCAATCACGCCATCCCTTTTAACTCCACACGCCATTGAGCTGGTTCAATCCCCTTGAACGCGTGCTCTTCCTTCCCTATGTGATACATCATATTTGGTATTAGAGCTAAGTTTCATCCTTAACCTGAAACCAACCCCACTTGCTTTCCCTCCCTTCTTGTCATGCTACCAAAATAGCAAACACAAATTTGCTACGATTCTAGTATAATCCAAATCTAACATGAGTGGAAGCATGACTATTGAGTAGAGATTTGAAGCCCTCATAAAAAAATTTCAAACTGTGACTTCAACTAATGAAGAATTGAAGAGTCAAAATGAATACTTGCGAAAACAATTAGGTGACAACATGAAACAGAAACCGAAGGCGATTGAAAGCCCAACTGGATCTGTTCATGGCGATGAAAAAGCAAGTCATTTGATTAGCTCATCTAGTGAGGATGAACCTCCAAGAAGAACTAGAGAAGCTAGGAGGACGCCTCGTAATTCCAAGGACTTTAAGGCTGAGATCCCTGAATTTGAAGGAAAATTAGATCCTGATGAGTTTCTGGATTAGTTACAAACTGTTGAGCATACCTTTGATTACTAAGATATTCCTGAAGATAAGAAGGTTAAGCTGGTTGCAATTTGATTACGAAAATATGCGTCTCTCTGGTGGATGAATCTCTGCGCAAAGCGCGCAAGAAATAGGAATGGAAAGATTCAAACTTAGGAGAAGATGAAATGAAACTTAAAGTCCCAATTCCAACCTGCAACGTACATTCAAGATATTTACTCCCAATTGCACAATTTGACGCAAGGGAATTTAACTGTTGAAGAATATACTAGAGAATATGAGAAGCTTCTAATTAAGTGCGACATACAAGAACCTGAAGAACAAACAATAGTTAGGTACTTAGGTGGTCTTGACCTTAAGTATTCTAACGTTGTTGAACTGCAACAATACACCACATTTGATGACGAATGCGTATTAGCGCATAAGATTAAACAGCAACGTCGAAATAGGCCTTTCAAACGTGAATTCCTGAGATCTCTAATCCAAACTCAATCTTTAAACAAGGGGAGTTCAAATTTTTCCCCAAGACAAGCACCACAAATGCCATCTTCGCCGATGCCACAAGGAACCCAAACTCCTCAAAGAGCCCAACCTACACCTCAGCCACCATATCCTAAGACTTAGCCCTAACCTATTTAAGAGCAACCTAATCCATTTCCTGTGTGTAACAGACGTTGTTTTAAGTGTTAGAGACTTGGACATATTGTTGCAGATTGTCCAAACCGAAGGGTGATCCCCCTGGCTGAATGGGAAGCATAAGGTAGGAAGATACTGAGGAAGAACAGAAACAGAAAGAAGAAGATGAACTGGAAAATGAACAGGAAGAGGTTGAAGAGGCTGCAAATGAGGGAGAGATGTTAGTACCTCGTAGAGTACGGAGTAACAAAAGAGGGGTTAAAGATGAGCAATGTGAAAACATATTTTGTTCCTGTTGTACTATTAAAGGAAGAGTGTGGTCATTGATAATTGATGGTGGCAGTTGTGCTAAAGTAGTTTTGTTAAGCATGATTGAGAAACTGGGTCTCCAGGCCATGGCATACCCCCATCCATATAACATTCAATGGCTGAATCACAGCAAACGCCTTTAAGTTAACTCCCGGTGCTTGACTTCGTTCTCAATCGGGAAGAATTATCAAGATGAGCTTTGGTGCGACGTGATTTCAATGGACATACGTCATATCTTATTGGGTCGTCCATGGATGTATGATTGAAAAGTGAGGCATAATGGGTTTCTAAATACTTATTCCTTTCCAGAGGAGGAAAGAAAATCACTTTGGTGCCATTAGCCCCTTCTGAACACTCCAAGCATAAACCTCAAAAGAACCTTGATACATTAGATTTGCTATTTGCAAGCAGTGGACCCCTTCTGAAAGCTTCTTACCATGAGTTTTGAGCTTTTAGAGATTGGATTCTAACCCTACAAGGAGCATCTGAATCCCCCTTACCAAGTCACCCAACAGCTAAGTCATTGCTTAAGCGATTTAGGGCCTGTTCTATTTCGCGTTTTAGATAGATAGATAGATATAAGGAGATGTAAGGAGATGTAAGAAGCTGTAAGGAGCTGTAAGGAGCTGTAAGGAGTTGTAAGGAGATGTAAGAAGATGTAAGGAGCTATAAGGAGCTGTAAAAAGCTGTAAAAAGCTGTAAGGAACTATAAGGATAGATATAAGGAGTTGTTGAATTGTAGATGAGTTGTATAGTATAATTTATTTTACAATGAACGTTTTGGATGAAAAATAATAATATGAAAATAATATACTTATTGAAAATAAATAATTAATTAAGTTAATTACACAACAATAAAATATAATAATCCCCATAAATTTGGTGAATAAAATTTCATCCACTTGAGGTGATTTTTTATATGAACATTAGTTTGATCGAATAAGCAAAGTATAATAAAAAAAATAATTTTTTTTTGACAAAATTGAATACAACTCTTTAAATAAATTCCTATTTTCAGTAGATAATAATAAAAATAAATGTATAGTCATCTATAATAATATATATTTTTTGCCGAAACTCAAATATAATTTACGGCGTTATATTATGTTTTTATGTTTATGTAAATGTTTTGTTCATAACATATTTATAAATTTTGTATATTGGTAGTATCATTAAAAAATATACATATTTTTGTAACTAAAATAAATGAATGTTATAGAAAATCTATAAGATGTATGAAGATGTATGAATATGTAAGGAGATGTAAGAAGATGTAAGGAGATGTAAGAAGATGTAAGAAGCTGTAAGGAGACGTAAGCTCTTAGCTAAATCCTAAAAAACGCAAAATAGAACAGGGCCTTAGTCATGTCTTTCCCAAAGAGATACCCATCGAATTACCCCCGAAATGAGATATCCAGTATCATTTTGACCTTATCCCAGGGTCAATTCTTCCTAAGAAACTAGCTTACCAAATGAACCCCAAAGATACTTTGGAAATCCAGAGGTAAGTGGAAGAGTTGTTGGCTAAAGGATTAGTTCAGGAATCCCTTTGTCCATGCGCCGTGCCAGCACTTCTCGTACCCAAGAAAGATGGAAGTATGGGCATGTGTGTCGACAGCCGAGCCATAAACAAAATTACTATCAAGTACAGGTACCCAATACCCAGCATTGAAGATGTGCTAGATGAGGTACATGGCTTAAGGGTATATTCCAAAATCGATCTTCGAAGCGATTATTATTAAATCAGAGTCAGAAAGGGAGACAAATGGAAAACCGCTTTTAAGACCAAGGATGGATTATTTGAATGGTTGGTTATGCCATTCGCATTATCAAATGCATTTAGCACCTTTGTGCGGTTGATGAATCAAGTATTCAAACCTTATATTGGAAAGTTCATTGTCAATTATTTTGATGATATATTAATCTTCTGTAAAATAGAAAGAGGGCAAAGGATAATTTGACAGAAATCATGATGGCGCTAGAGCGTGAGAAGTTGTACGGGAATCTCGAAAAGTGTTCCTTCTTCACAAATAAGGTCACTTTTCTAGGATATATCATGACTACTAAAGGTGTTGAAGTTGATGAAGCAAAGGTCAAAGCTATTCAGAGTTGGCCCATGCCACAGAGTATTCATGATTTCGCAGTTTCCACTTCCTCGCCTCTTTCTATAGGCAATTTATTCAGAATTTCAGTACTATTACGGCGCCAATGACTGAAGTGCTTAAGGGAACATCTTTCAAACGGACCCCTAAGGCACAGACGACCTTTGAAGATGTTAAACCCAAGCTAATTTAAGCACCCGTGTTAGCTCTTCCATGTTTCGATAAAGTATTCGAAGTTGAGTGTGACACGTTTGGCGTTAGTATCGGTGGAGTTCTGACTCAAGAAGGCAAACCTTTGGCCTTCTTTAGTGAGAAATTATGTGATTCAAGATGAAAATACACCACTTACGACAAAGAATTTTATACCATCGTTTGTTGTTTAGAACATTGGAATCAATACCTTATGGACGATAAGTTTATATTACATTCTGATCATGAAGCTTTAAAGTACATTCAAGGCCAACACAAATTAAACTCCAGGCATGCTAAATAGGTTGAGTATCTCCAATCTTTCCATTTTAGAATTCGACATAGATCAGGGAAGCTCAACAAATTCGTTGATGCCTTGTCGAGAAGATATTTGATATTGTTCCAGTTAGATGCTTGCATATTAAGTTTTAAGTATCTAACGTTGTTATATCAAAAAGATGAAGACTTTGGGGCACTCTATGATGCTTGTCCAAAAACACCCCAAAGAAGATTATTTTATTCAGGAAGGTTTTATGTTTAAAGGTACACGTATGTATGTACCTAAGTGCAACACCTGAGAACTTCTACTTCGAGAAGCTCACAGCAGCTCATTAGCTAGCCATTACGGTGAGAACAAAACTCTTACCACATTAGAAGAGCACTATTTTTGGCCCGAGATGAGTAAAGATGTACAGGACCTCCTAAAGCGATGTGCAACGTGTCAAGTGGCTAAAAGTCGCTTACTCCCGTAAGGCATATGCACACTGTTACCTGTTCCAACCCAGCCTTGGGTTGACGTGAGTATGGACTTCATTTTAGGGTTGCCTAGAACACAACGGGGCAAGGATTCTATCTTCGTGGTGGTAGATTGGTTTTCTCAGATGGCCCACTTTATAGCCTGCAACAAAACCAAGGATGCGACAAATATTGCGGAGGTGTACCTTGAAGAAGTGACTAGATTACATGCTGTGCTTCGATCCATTGCTTCATATCAAGATACTAACTTTTATAGTCATTTTTGTATTACCCTATGGAAGAAATTAGGAACGAAGCTTAAGTACAGCATGTTGTGTCATTCACAAATGGACAAGCAAACCGAGGTTGCAAATCGGACCCTAAGAACACTCCTAAGGACATTGGTTACACCTCGGTCCAAAAAGGCGTAGAACCTACTGCTACCACACTCAGAATTTGCCTATAATCGAGCTCCTAATAAAACGACGGGTTTGTCATCGTTTAAAGTAGTACATGGGATTGACCCCACAACTGCCTTGGACTTGACACCACGCCTGCTAGACCAGAAGCCAAGTGCCGATGGTGCTCAACGAGTCCAGGAAATTCAGAAGCTGCATGAACAAGTTCGAGGTACAATTGAAAAATCTAACTTGTGTTATTCTTCTCATGCCAACAGGAAGAAGAAGAAGGTGTTTCGACCAGGCGATTTAGTATGGATCCATCTCTGCAAAGAATTTTTCCTAGAAAAACGCAAAAACAAGCCAATGTCGAGAGAAGATGGTCCATTTGAGGTCCTTGAACGTATGAATGACAATGCGTACAAGGTAGGTCTCCCTGCGGACAATAGAGTTTCCGCTAGGTTCAACATAGCCGATTTGAGACCTTACAAAGAAGACAACTACCTATACAATTTGAGCTCAAATCCTATCAAACAAGGGGAGGATGGTGGAAATCAACCCAACAATCCCAAAACAAATACTCCTAGTCAAGGTGATGAAGGCAAGCTAGTCCAAGTCCAAGGAACAAGTCAAATTTTTCAAGTCCAAATGGAGTTTGCTTGGTTAATTCCAGCACATGTACCTAGTTTCGTTTTTATTGTTTCATAGCCCAAATTACGTCCAAACTATGTAATTCTTTTTTTGGTCAGTTCAGGATTTCTAGTAACTAGGCATGTCAAGAAAATCTTGCAACAAGAAGACCAAGTCGTCCAGTCTAGCCTAAGAAACCAAGTTGCCAATTTTGCAGCGAATTTTGGATGGTTTGGTTAATCATGGTATTTGACCTCCTAATGATGTGCTAATGCAGATTTCTAAATGGGAAGGGATACCTGACATCTAGAGCTTTCCCCTCATAGAAGGAAACCCGACATTACTCAACAAATGAGGTGGTAACAACGTGGAGCAAAATCGAGGGTACACGGCTCCTCGGTAAGCATTTGTTAGTCGGGTAGGTTTATCCTCTTTGGGGGGTTTCTTCAGCAGCCCATATAATTGCTTGAGTGTTTAGAGAAGCTTAGTCATCCTATGACTCAAAAAAGCAGAGAGTGCCATGTGGGTCAAGAAGAAGATGCCACCTTGCACGCTTGTGATCGTCCACCATGCGTTTGAGGTGGCAGTCGTTTGAACAAATCCTCTGGGCGAGGAAATCTTAACTAAGAAACTTTGGTTTATTAAGAAGGAGTTTAGTTCGTCATTTTTGTTAGTTATTAGACTCATTATCCATAGTTAGCTTAGTTAAACACCATGCATTGTAATATAGCTAAGTAAGCAAGCTTCAAAAGTTTTCTAATCATTAAGTAACACCTTAATGGTTACCTAGTAAAGGGGGAAAAACCTTGGACATACATTATAAGTAGTCCAAGAACTCATTTTGTAATGGGTGTTGATGAATTGAAAAATGAAGTTGAGTTTAACTCCTTAGTATTTGTTATTGCAAATTCTATACTTGCTTGTCCTTACTTAGGCCAAGTAAGGCGGTGCTCAAGTGAGTCTTGATCTAAGTTAAGTGGTGAAATTTGTACCCTAATCAAAGATCAAGGGCCTGAAATACTACTTGTTTGTGAAATTTGTATCCAAGAATCGTTTTAGTTTTACCGTTTTCCTTTTTTCCCGTTCTTCTCGTACCCTTTTCAGTCACCCCACCCCTTTTCACTCCACACGTCATTGAGCTGGTTCAATCCCTGCGAATGTGGGCTCTTCCTTCCCTGCGTGATCCATCAAGATAGGCTAAGTGAATCAAAATTTGGGATTGAAACTAAATTAATCTATTATCTAATCTAATAGATAAATATTCAAGAAATTAAGTCAACCACTGAATTAACCGGTTCAGGAATTGATAAAGTACTCTCTCTTTAATTAGGAAATTTCAGGACCAATAATCGAGATATCAGAACCCCCTTTTAAGGTGGAACGAAATACCTAAATCAAAACAATCATCAATTCTCATGGATTCTTAATTAGTCTAAGTTCATTAGCCACATGATAATCATTTTAGTCCCTTGATTGATAATTCTTTCTCAAGACATCAGACAATTAAGTTGAATCTAGTGATTCCGACATTAGATTTCACCTTTTAATACTTCACCTAATATCTAATTCAAGCAAGACGGCGATGAAACTTCTTATAGGGAATTCAAACTCCATATTTGATGAAATGAACCCCAGTAATTCAAAAGCGCACCAAACAATCTATTCAAGAACATAGGCAAACACAAGTCAAACATCAATCCCAAGAATTAAAACTACAAATAAACATGAATTATATAATCTAATCTATCAATCTAGAAAGCAATAAATGTAATGGAGAAAAAAGAAGTGAAGGGAAAGAATCACTTAGGCCGAATCCGTCGATTTGCAAACACGATCCCACCTCCCCTCGAATCTCTCTCTTCTCCATGCTCTCCCTCACTCCAAACATGGAGTCTATTCCTAACTAGATGGTAGACTTGAATTGAATCCCATGGTATGGGCTGAAAACAGCCCTTTTATAGCAAATATGTTGTAGCCAAAACATAAAAACTGCTAGGAAGTCGAACTGCCATGAGAAAACATAATGACCTGGGGGAAAGGGGGGCTACCACGGACCATCCGTGGTGGCCACTACCTCGGTGTTCTCTTATTCTTCTGTTTCTTCCATGGGCATGGCGAAGGAAAGCATCCGTGGTGAGTCATAAGGGTGACTTTTAAGGGTCAATTTCTAATCAAAAAGGTCTCAAAACCAGCAAAAGTCATCAAAGCACTATACCCAAGCATAAAATGGGATTTTTGGGGTAAAAGCTACGCATAAAACTTATGAATCCACCAAAAATGCATCAAAATGACCATAAAATGATATGCTCCATGGGTACTTACCAAACTCCCCCATGCTTAAACCGTTACTTGTCCTGAAGTAAACAATATAAAAAAACCGAAAAGGGGATATGCATCCAGGGCGCAAAACATAACAACCTCCTTAAAGTAGGCAAGTCGTAGCATATCACAAGCTAGAGTGACAATCAACGGCTACACCAAGTATTACGCAAAACTTTTTAAAATTAAGAGAACAAAGTTTTCAAAGAAGTATAAGACCACAAGCTCGATATCAAACTTGATCACCCCCAAAGAACCACAAAGCATATCATGTACACACATTGAATTGAATAGAGCAAAATGGACTAGTAGAACCTCGCTTTTTGGAAATGTGAATAATTTCCACTCATATGTTTGAAATATAGCATAGGTTCACTCAAGTCTCATCCCAAAGATGCAATCTATCATAAGCTTGCCAACACTCCCAAATTTTCCACCATTTAAAAATGCAATGGGGACAAGACAATCAAAAGAACTTTACTTGGGTTGTAATGTGAGTTAAAGGGTTAAGGGAAAAGAGTGGACAAACGAGTTTAGGTAATGTGGAGCTAGGTAGCCAAATGACTAAGGAGCAACCAGCAAACCACCAAGAAACTATGACAATCACTAACAATTCAAACCTCGAAATACAATGAACACATCCCAATGAATCAAGTAGAAAATAAGTTGACAAAGAAGGAACTCAAGTTATGTATGTATCCAATGCCAAACACGCATTCACATTTGGGGTTTTTTTTATCTTTTTTCTCAACAGGATTTTTTTTTCTTTCTTTCTTTCCTTTCCTTCAACATAATTTTTTTCTTTTCTTTTTTTCTTTTTATTTAGGAAAATGAAATGAAAATTGCAAGTCATGAAAAGCATTGGATCAGTAACTATCAACTCATAGCCGAATACATATATACACAACCCAAACAAGAGGGAGCCAGAGCAAATGCTCATTATCACTAATCTCTCAACAAACCAACATACCAAAGCCACCTTAAACTCAATTACTCCCAAAACCACCCTCAATATAGATGAAGTGATGCTCTATAGACTTGGTTTAAAGGTAGGAATATGTGTTAGGCCAAAGGCTAGTATGAAGTATTCACAACGAAGAAGGATATAAGCTCAAAGGGTTAGCAAAGGGGAAAAGCTATGTAACATATGGGTAGGCTATTTGTCTATACGAATAAAATGACAACAGAAATAAATGCCTCTATCATATGATCAACTATTGCACATGCTAATGTGGTTTTGAACAAAAGTCTAGGCAAGTTCTAGAGATGCAACATGGAAGAGCCGTACACACGAAAGAACACGAGTCTAAATATAATGAATTGGTCGAAATAAGGCTCAAAGTCTCACAAGATATCTACCAAAGTCTTATCAAGCTTGTAAAGTGACTCCCTTGTACGATCATTATTGCTAACGATTCCAATGGAAAACAAAGTTCTAAAACAAGATAAGTATCAAAACAAGAAATACTCACAAAACCTTTAAAAAATTTAGCACCAAAAGGGATTATACATCAACAGTTACTGAAGCTCATGGAAGCTATCATGTCTACGCAAAAGAATCAATGGAGTTTATCTCAAACCAATCCACACTATCCCTACATTCAATCCTATAAGCAACTAAGTACAAAACATGAATGCAAACAAAAAACAAAACCTAAAGCTACATGCTATAACTAGTGTGCAAGCTAATAACCAAATTGAAACGCACGAAGCTACGATTTCCCCATGCTTAAATAAAGCATTATTACACAAAGTAAGAAAATTAAGAGAAGCGAAAGGGCAGACAAAGTATAACGATCTCACCAGGTTAGGTGTTGGGAGCACCTAAGCTAAGGCCTCCACGCAATATGGCCCAAATGGAGCATGAGCCACTCTATCTCAACTTCAAGACTCAACGCATTAAATTAGACACTATCAACACGCGTAGGAGCTTAACAAACTTCTACAACCACAATTTAGAAAATACAAGGTTAGAGGCAATAACCAAAATCACACCAAAGACAACAAGTATCCTCTTAACATTTTTAAAGGCCTTAGAAAAATCATAGGAAGGATTAAAGAATGTAGTCCACATGAGTTTCGTAGGTAGGTCCTCTAGGCATACACAATAAGGATAAATGGAGGGATCATACCCTCTAAAGTAGCCTAGGGACACATAATCATCAACATTCCCACCAAGCATACTACACTTGTTGTTCTCATAGCCCAAATCAAATTAGCACCATAAATCATAAAATTATCGACGGGTGCATCAAGATAATACTCAGGGGAAGGAGAGGGTAATGAACAAACAGGTGCAACATAGGAATGCTCAAGGGGATTAGGGGGAACAGTATCATCAAAACCAAGGCTAGGAGACTCCTTATGTGCAAACACAACACGTGACCCTCCAAATGCATCTCAACTAGATCATGCACCTCATCAAAAGTATCTTCAGGCTCAAAACATGCATCGATAACAATAAATCTGGCAACTACCCCCAAAAGGTTCACCCACCTCGAGCCCTGTGCACTGAGCTGAAGGAAATGATGAATCATGTAAGGTTAGAACAACATCAGTATTGTCGTTCGGTGATGCAAAGTCAAGTTGAGTATAGCATGCATAATAAGGACATGAATTAGTATCATGGTCAAAAGAATTACACCACTCACACCAAAAAGGAGCATAATATCTATAATAGAAATAACATGGATCAGAGAATGAACACCTAGAAACACGACTAGCCTTCTCAAGCTCAAATGAATCCCAAACATTCTACTCAAGCAAATATCATGCCTCATCGACGGTTTGGCAAGAAAACCCCAATACTCTAAAAGAATATGGGTTTCAGTATTCACACCCTCATCAACAATGTCTAAAACTTCCCATTTACCATTATAATAATGACATTAAGCAAGAAAAACATGCAAACACTTAAAATACCTCCAAAATAGTTCATGCTCAAATTGGGCGAAACGGAAAACCACCACTGTTTCTTTTTTCTTTCAAAAAGTTTTTTTTTTTTTCAAAGAAAAACGAAAGGTTTAGTCAAACCTATTTAGAAAAACCCAATATTCGCCACTAGTCTCTGGCAACGGTGTCAAAAACTTGATATGGCCACAAGTGCACAGAGGCATTGTAGCAAATCAAGGTTGTCTCCCACAAGGACTAGGTTGATTCACTTGTTTTGTAATACCTCAAGATATGATAAGCAAATCAAAATTTGAGAATGAAACTAAATTAATCTATCATCTAGTCTAATGGATAAATATTGAAGGAATTAAGTCAACCAATGAATTGCCTGGTTCAAGAATTAATAAAAGCCTTTCTCTTTAATTAGGAAATTTCAAGATCGATAATTAGGATATGACAACCCTCTTTTAAGGTGGAGTGAAATACCCAAATCAAATCAACCATCAATTCTCATGGATTTCTCAATTAGTCTAGGTTCATTAGGCACATGATAATCATTTTAGGTCTCTTGATTGGTAATTCTTTCTCAAGACATCACACAATCAAGTAGAATCTAGTGATTTCGACAACAAATTTCACCTTTCAATACTTCACCCAATATCTAATTCAACCAAGAAGGCGATCAAACTTTTTATAAGCAATTCAAACTCCAGACTTCCAGAAATGAACCCCGATAATTCAAAAGCGCACCAAACAACCAATTTAAGAGCATAGGCAAACACAAGTTCAATATCAATCCCAAGAATTAAAACTACAAATTAACATGAATTGCATAATCTAATCTAGAAAGCAATAAATCAAATGGAGAAAACAGAAGACAAGGGAAAGAATTGCTCAGCCCAAACGCCTGCTTGAATCCGTCGATTTGCAAACACGATCCCACATCCTCGCGAATCGCCCTCTTCTACTAGCTATCCTTTTTTTCTTTTTTTTGTCCTTAACATGATTTTTTTCATTCTTTTTTTCTTTCCCTTCAAAATAATTCTTTCTTTTCTTTTTTTTGTTTTTATTTGGGGAAATGAAATGAAAATTGCAATTATTGAAAGGCATAGGATCACTAACTATCAACTCATAGCCGAATACATATATAGACAACCCAAACAAGAGGGAACCAAAGCACATGCTCATTATCATTAATCCCTCAACAAACCAACACACCAAAGCCACATTAAACTTAATTTCTCCCAAAACCATCCATAACATAGATGACTTGATACTCCATAGACTTGGATTAAATGAAGGAATATGAGTTTGGCCTAAGGCTAATACGAAGTGTTCACAATAAATATGGATATAAGATCAAAGGGGCTAGAAAGGGGAAAAACATGTAACATAGGGGTAGGCTATTTGACTATGTGCTTGAAATGACCAAAGAGAGAAATGCCTCAATCATATAATCAACCATGCACGTGCTAATGTGGTTTCGAACAAGAGTCTAGGCAACTTCTAGAGATGCAACATAGAAGACTCACACACACGAAAGAACATGAGACTAAATAAAATGAATTAGTTCAAATATGGCTCAAAGTCCCACGAGATATCTACAAAAGTCTCATTAAGCTCGTAAAAGGACTCCTATGTACAAACATTAGTGCTAACCATTCCAACGGAAAACAAAGTTCTCAAACAAGATAAGGGGTCAAAATAGGAAAGATTCACAAAAGCCTTAAAAATTTTAGCACCAAAAGGGATTGCACGCCAAAACTTAATCATGCTCATGAAAATAAGAAATACTCCAAAAAAAAAAAATAGTTGTTAATTTAGATATTTTTTTTCTCTTCAAAGAAAAATTAAATGCTTAGTCAAACCTATTGGGAAAATCCCAGTATTCGACAGTAGTCCCTGGCAACAGCGCCAAAAACTTGATATGGTCACAAACTCACAGCGGCACTACAGCAAATCAAGGAGTAGGCTGATCCACTATGTTATAATCCCTCAAGATAGGGTAAGCGAATCAAAGTTTGAAACTGAAGCCAAATTAATCTATGGTTTAGTGTAATGGATAAATATTTAAGGAATTAAGTCAACCAATGAATTACCCAGTTCAAGAATTAACAAAGCACTCTCTCTTTAATTAGGAAATTTCAAGACCAATAATTGAGATATCACAACCCTCTTTCAAGGTGGAGCGAAATGCCCAAATCAAAGCAATCATCAATTCTCATGGATTCTTGATTGGCCTAGGCTCATTAGGCACATGATAATCATTTTAGGTCTCTTGATTGGTAATTCTTTCTCAAGACATCACACAATCAAGTTGAATCTGGTGATTCTGATATCGGATTTCACCTTTTAGTACGTCACCCAATATCTAATTCAAGAAAGAAGGCGATCAAACTTCTTACAAGCAATTCAATCTCCGGACTTGGTGAAATGAACCCTAATAATTCAAAAGCACACCAAACAATCGATTCAAGAACATAGGCAAGCACAAGTTGTTGTTAATTTCCGCAAGTATACAGTTATCATCGTAAGAATTATGCATGTTGTCCTAAGGGGTGATTGTGAAATTAGATTACCAAAAAATTTTAATTAAAACTAGAAACATTCAAACCTGATTACCAAAAGAAAATTAGAGTACCAAAACTTCTGAATCATAACACTAAATTAGTTTACCAAAAATACTTTAGCAAAATAAGAAACAGGAACCAAATCCAAATAAGTTCAACCAACTAACACTTACCTGAAATTACCCAACCAACGCTTGTAATCAGTCCTCTGTGGTCGCAGGGTGAAGCGAGCAAATTGAAGATTCTGAATTAAACTTTTCAATTTCCAATCAAGCAAACAAACCCAAAATTCAGGTACACCAACTATGAACTAAAACCTAATCGGAAAAAACTAAAACTATGAGTAGTGAATCAAAAGCATGAATTGAAAACTCCATAGCCCCCTGCTATGTCTTCAACCACCATTTTTAAGCATCCTCAATAACGCTGCTTCTCCACCCCTTCAATACGTCCCCTTAATTATCAAATTAATGGCCCAGAAAACTGACTAAGTGATAATGATGGAAATGATAGATAATAAAGGAGGAGAGAGAAAGAGTGAAACGCTGAAGACATGGGAAGAGGAGGAGCCACGGTGCCTTGTTCGTGTTTTGAGTTTCTAGGCTAGGTACCGAAGGAGAGGAAGCAATGTGGGGGGACGGAGGCTGCTGGCGCTCACGTGTGGCCATTTAAGTGAAAAAATAGGCTGCAGATGGAGGGGACGAACTGGGCCGACCCACAAGAGGGAATGAAGGAAAGGAAAAGAAGAGAAGGAAAGTAGATCGGAAAGAGGGCTAGGCCAGGCCCATGCAAGGGAGAAAAGAAAGGGGAAAAGAAGGAAAAGATGGAGGGGCACGCCTGGGCTTTGCAACTGGGCTTCTATCTAGGCTTGGTCCTTCCTGCTCTTCCTCTTCTCTCCTTTATTTCTTCCCTTGCTCCAATATTAATCATATGAACATTATTGATTTTTTCAAATTTTTCCAAATGCCTACAAAACAAATAAAACAATATTAGAATCCTAAATTAATAATTTATTTCGAGCAATTATTAAACAACAACAGTGTGTAAAATATAATAATTTATGATTTAACAACTACCTCCACACTAAAGTTTTGCTCGTCCTCAAGTACAAGAAAACTAAAAATCCTGGAAAATAAAATCCTAACTCACTTTCTTAGCAATCACGGTTGCATTTAACATGTGCAACATGTGCTGTAAACCCCTAAGTTACCCCTGGTGGACAAGGAAGGTCTCGTAAAGGTTTGCTGAAGATATATCACAAAATCTATAAAAGAAAAGCAAAACAGAAAATCAAAAATCTTTTTGGATTTTTTGAAAAACTTATATACACAATACTGGAGAAAATATATAAACATTCTAATCAACCATATCACTCAAGTAACCAAAGAACTAGATCACAAGCAAACGCAATGCACACATCAAGAAACCTTAATCCCACTAATGACATCGATACCAATCTTTCATCTAACTTAGAAATTATGTACAAGCATGACTGGTAGAACCTCACTTTAGGGGAAATGTGGAACATTCCCACTCATGTGCTTAAAATGTATAAGGTTAACTCAACTCTCTTCCAATCAAACAAACTACCATAGGCTTGATAAGATTCTCAATTCTCCAACACTAAAATGCAAAATGCAAAATAATAATCAAGAGGACTTTCCAAGGTTACAATGGGCCCAAGGGTTAATAGTAAAAGAGGAACAATCGATTTAGGGAAATAAGGAGGTAGAAGCTTTGCTAATAAGCAACCAACACTTACAGCAATTATAGTGAGCACATACTTTCTCAAAACACAAAATAAGAACACACACCAATTAACATTGACCATCGGAAATGATTATACAAGGATACATCCATGCCAAACGCTCTTATTCACAACACTTGAATTTTTTCCTTTGAATTTTTTTCAACTTTTTTTCACTTTTTTTTCAATGGAAACTTTTCGATTTGAACTTTTGCCATTTTTTTCATTTTTATTGTTTTTTTTCCTTTTTTTTCTCTTTTTTTAGAAGAAAAAGAATGAATAGCATGTACAATAGCAAAATAACTCAATTTCCAAATGATCACTCGATACATCCCACAAACACCAAAATCAACCACCAAATTCATAAAATACGCAAAAGTGACCCATCAAATAATGAAATATTGTTCCACTATCCTTGGCATAGAGTTAGGAAGTGTGTTTAGGCCAATGGCTAAAATGAAGGGTTCTCAACAGAAAGGTGAAGGCTCAAAAGGGCTAATAAAGGGTAAAACATTCAAATTAGGGTGGCAATTTGGTTGTGTGGCTCACAAAAACAAATGAATGCCTCTATCATGTTATCATAATGTACATGCTAAATGTGATTTCAAAGATAATCAAAGCAAGTTCTAAAGACGTAATTATGGAAAAGACACATATGAAAGAAAAATGTGAGACTAAAAATAGTGAATTAGTCTTTAAGGCTCAAAATCTCACGGGTTCATCTGCCAAAGTCAAGCTTGCTTAGAATTAACGTCAGGGGTTAGGATCATATACAAACATCATACTTTAGGACTAAGTTCTATCAATGCACACCACCTCTATATACAACCTATTACTAAGATATAAGAGAACGTAGCTAATTGGAAATAGCACATATATTCTTAAAAAACAAAACAAAAATCTCTTTTGGATTTTCTGAAAATTTCAAGATTTCTTTTTCAATTTTTTTTGCAACTTTTTTTGGAATTTTTTCAGGGTTTCCCCACCCCCACACGTAAATCTCACAATGTCCTTATTGGGAGTGAAAAGAAACGTAAAAACCCAAAATAAGAACGTATATACAGAAGAAAACATAACTAAAAAAGAACGAAAAATGACAAGACTCTAAACTCGAAAAGAAAATAATAAAAATAAAACAAAGCAACAAATATATACAAAAGAAAACAAAATAAATAAATAAAAAATAAACAATAACGAATATACTAGGTCAGGTGCAGAAAGTACACCTAAGCTATAGCCTCTTGAAAATTACACAAATAGAGGCTTAAGGAGCTTCAGCCACTCCATATCGAATGAAACATTGCTACTTAGATCAATAGCCATTGGAGCATGTAATAGCTTGTCATTGGCAAGAACAAATCTCATCCAGATTACAACAGTAAAAATGAAGGAGTTGGTGCCAAAAGGAATACATCCACCATATCAATGCAATCCAAAGGCCCTCTTCAACTTGTCAAATAGTTGGGCCCAATTAGGTATTAGACATATGTATTTAGTATTAGCGAGTAAAGTGGTCATCGGCCTAGAGATGTGATTATCATCAGGAATCAGTACTCCAGGCAAAATAATGGGTCCAAAATCCACAAGTGTCCTAATATCAAAAGGCATAAGAGTCTGGGTTAAATCAAAATTCTTAGTGGCAATATTCGCAGACTCAACAAATTTAAACTTGCAATGTTCAAAAAGGAGGTCAGTAATGATGGGATCAAACGAGAAGGATTCATATTCAACATAGAAACCCTCATCAAAACTTTCATCGACATCAAACCCACATGAAAAATATTCATATTCCACGGAAAAAATATCATCATTAAATTCCAATTTAGTGGGTTCAATTACCTCCACACGTCTCCTGTAAAATAGCTTCTTTTAACTCATCTATCTCATGATGCTCAATGTTAGACGTGATGCTCATATCTAACTCACTGGGGTTCTCAAGGTCTTCGCCCACCTCAAACTCACAAGAGTGATTAAAAGGGGTGGGTGGGTCAGCAGAAACTAAGGTATCATCAGTGACCTTTATGGGTGAGCTAGTGTAGGGTGCAAGGTCTTCTGATAGAGACATAGGAGGTCACCCTCTTGTTCTAGACTAGGCAAAGGCATGTGTTCATTCAAGTTAGGCCTACCAAGATAAGAGGACTCAAAATCATCATAGAGACTAACTTCAGGTTTAGGAAATCTTAAAGTAGAGTCAGGCTCTTGTAAGTTAATATTTGCCCTACTATGTCTAAGTGAGAATATTTGGCAATTCTCTGTTTCATGGTATCTACCATTTTATTTGTTAATTCATTTATCATCTTTTCAACACTTGCACATGTAGCATTAACATAATCACGATATGGACAATTACAAACATCATGATAAAAGGACTCACAATATTCGCACAAAGTAGAAGACACATAAGACTGAAATGGGTCACATGAGTTCATAAAGTAGTCCTGAGGGGAAGGATTAGCATAGAAAACAGAATCGCCATGAGTTGGGTATCTAAAATTCTAGTTAGTTCGCTCAAACGCATAGGTATCCCAAGCTAGTTTTTCAAAGAAATCCCAAACTTCATCTTGAGTTTTAGATAATAGTCCTAATAAACCTCCAGGGCACATAGACTCAACATAACCTCTAGATTCGGAATTCAAACCCAGAGCGATGACCTCATAAATTTTTCATTTTTAAAAATGTTGATTCAATTGAGCATGATAATCATTAAGTCTCGATAAATAACTCCATAAAGGTTCATGCTCAATTGTGGGAAATTAAAAACTGGCATTCTTGCAACTCTTATTTTAATTTTAAGAAATTTTCAATTATTTTAAGAAATTCCAAATTTTCCCCTTTTTTTAGGTTTTTTTATTGAAAGGAAAAGTAAAGGAAAAACAATACAATCACTATAAGACAACTAAGTATAACTAATGACTAAAACTAAAAAATAAGACTACTCAAATAATCAAGTTAACAAAATAAACTAACAAAAAGAAATCTATATGACCAAAAGAAAAGAAAACCCAAATAGACTCAAACATCAAAGAGTAACCCAATACAAAAAATAGAAAAGAAGTGCACACACGCACACAAAGCATGCACATCATTTCGATTGGTTTTTCTTTAAACACACACAAAAATGAAAACCTAAAACAAGACAAAAACTAAAAATAAAATAAAACAAAAAATAAAACTCCTAAAATCAGAAGTAAATAGACAATAAATTCAATGCAATCACAAGGGACATGAATATATGTTTTTTGGAATTTTTTTCTGTCCCTGAACTGTGCAAAAAATTGCAAACAAATTATTAATTCTGAAATTCACAGAAAATTTCAGACAGTTCCAAAAATTCCACAAACATTCACACAAACTCTAAAACTTATGCTGAATCCAAAAAAAATATCAGCACAACAAATATCACACTAGAAATGCTCCAAACAATTCAAACAAAATCTAAAACTTTAGAAAAATCAACACTTCGTTGTTTTTTTTGGGTTCCAGATCAGTTCTACCCTGATTTTGCTGCACATAAACCAAATTTGTTAGTGTTGCTTTTTTTTTTCAGCACTAAATATTCTCTAAAAATTGAAATAAAACCAATCTAAACAAAAACAAAAATCAAAATACTAACTTAATTCAAAAATCAATGCAAACTAAATTACCAAACGAAATAATGACTTAATTAAAACTAAAAATCACAACTATAAAACTAAAACGAAAACAACTCGAATGACTCGAATAACTAAACTATGACTCGACGCGACCAAATTTCACAAAAACATCCTAATTACAAAAAGACTACCACAAAAATTTCCGCAATGGGGCCAAAACCTTCTTGTTAATTTTCGCAAGTATACGGTTATCATTGTAGGAATTACGGATATTGTCCTCAGGGATGATTGTGAAATTAGATTACCAAAAATTTCTAATTAAAACTAGAAGCACTCCAAGCTGATTACCAAGAGAAAGTTAGAGTACCAAAACTTCTGAATCAAAACACTAAATTACATTACCAAAAATACTTTAACAAAATAAGAAACAGGAACCAAATCCAAATAAGTGCAACCGACTAACACTTAGCTGAAATTAGGCAACCAAAGCTTCCGCTCAGTTCTCTATAGTCGACAGGGTAGAACAAGTAGATTGAAGATTCTGAAGTAAACTTTTCGATTTCCAATCAAGTAAACAAACCCACCTATGAACTGAAACCTAATCTAAAAAACTAAAACTATGAGTAGTGAATCAAAAAAATGAATTGAAAACTGCATAACCCCCTACTCTGGCTTCAACCATTTTTAGCCATCCCTAAGAACGCTACTTCTCCACCCCTTCAATACCTCCCTTAATTATGAAATTAATAGCTCAGAAAACTTTAATAGCTCAGAAAACTGACTAAGTAATGATGATGGAAATGATAGATAATGAAGGAGGAGACAGAAAGAGTGAAACGGCTGAAGACATGGGAAGAGGAAAAGCCACGGTACCGTGTTCGTGTTTCGAGTTTCTAGGCTGGCTACCGAAGGAGAAGAAGCAAGGTTGGGGGAGGGAACCTACTAGCGTCACGTGCCCAGCGTGTGGCCATTTAAATGAGAAAATAGGCTGGAGATGGAGGGGCAAGCTTGAGCTTCGCGACGGGGCTTCTATCTGGGCTCGGTCCTTCCTGGTCTTATGCTTCTCTCCATCATTTCTCCCCTTGGTCCATTATTAATCACATGAGCATTATTGATTTCTCCTAATTTTTCCAAACGCCTACAAAACAAATTAAACAATACTAAAATCCTAAATTAATAATTTATTTTGATCAATCATTAGTCAATAAAAGGGTATAAAATATCATAATTTATAGTTTAACACAAGCTTAACATCAATCCCCATAATTAAAACTACAAATTAACATGAATCACATAATCTAATCTATCAATTTAGAAAGAAATAAATCTACTGGAGAAAAGAGAAGAGAAGGGAAAGAATTGCTCAGCCCGAACACGTTCTTTAATCCGTTGATTTGCAAACACGATCCCGCTTCCTTGCGAATCTCCCTCTTTTACTTGCTCTCCCACACTCTAGAAGTGAAGTTGATTCCCAACTAGAAGGTAGAATTGAATGGAATCCCATGGTATGCAGTTAAAAACAACCCTTTTATAGCAAATATACTGCAGCGAAAACATAAAAACCGCCAGGAAGTTCAAATAGCCACGAGAAAACGTAATGATCCGAGGGAAATGGGGGCTACAATGGATCGTGGCACCACCACGGGCCATCCATGGTGGCCACGGCCTCAGTGTTCTCTTATTCCTCTCTTTCTTACACATGCATGGTGACAGGAGGCGTTCATGGTGAGTCATAAGGATGACTTTTAAGGGTCAATTCTTGATAAAAAAGGTCTCAAAAACTACAAAAGTCATCAAAGCACCATACCAAAGCATAAATGGGATTTTTGGGGTAAAAACTGAGCATAAAACTTGTAAAACCCCTAAAAATGCATCGAAATGACCCTAAAATGATATGCTCTATAGTTACTTGTCAAACTCTCCCATGCTTAAACTGCTGCTTATCCTCATGCAAACACTAGAGAAAATCAATAACGGGAGATGCATCCAGGACTCAAAACATAACAACCTCCTTAAAGTAGGTAAGTTATAGCGTATCACAAGATCGAGTGGCAATCAACGGCAACCCCATGTAGTGCACAAAACATTTCAAAATTAGAAGAAGGAGAAGGTTTTCGAAGAAGTACAAGACCACAACCTTGATATCGACCTTGATCACCCCCACCAAACCATAAAGCATGTCATCCACACACATGGAATTCAATATAGCCAAATGGACTGGTTGAACCTCACGTTTGGGAAATGCGAATCACTCCCACTCATGTGTTTGAAATATAGCACAGGTTGATTCAAGGCTCATTCGAAAGACGCAATCTACCATAAGCTTGCCAAGACTCTCAAATTCTCCACCACTTAAAAAAGCAATGGACACAAGACAATCAAGAGGACTTTACTTGGGCTATAGTGTGGGCTAAAAAGGGTTAAGGTAAAGGAGCAGGCAAATGAATTTGGGTAATGTGGGTAGGGATGGGCGTGGGGCGGGTTCGGGACGGGTTGAGTTATACCCACACCCATACCCATTTTCAAAAATCATACCCATACCCATACCCATACCCATACCCATCGGGTTTTGGATGGTTGTACCCATACCCATACCCATCGGGTTTTTCGGGTTTACGGATTTTATTCGGGTATATGTAGAGTGCGCAAAGTGTCACCCATATTCAACCTATATTTGCATACACGGTATGTTTGATTGGCAATTTCAAGCGATGCTACTAAAGTTTATGTCGAATAAACTCATAAAAGTTAAAAATGTAAAAAAACTTAATTTTTCAATTCTACATAAATAAATAATATACACTTAGAGTTTCATGCTAAATATTTATTTTTGAATTTTACCGTATTTTGGTCCCGTTTTACTAGCAAATCAGGTACACAATCGGGTACAGGTTTTAAGAATCCATACCCATACCCATACCCATTTTCAAACGCAATCCCCATACCCGGCCCATACCCATTTTTTCCCAAAATTTCGTATCCATACCCGCTATAAATGGGGCGGGTTCGGGGCGGGTTTTTCGGGTTCGGGTGCAACTCCCATCCCTAAATGTGGAGCTAGGAAGCCAAATGACTAAGGGGCGACCAAAAAACCTCAAACAAACCATGAAAATCACTAACATTGAAAACCACAAAAATACAATGAACACTTCCCAATGAATCAAGTAGGAAATGAGTTGACAGAGAAGGAACTCAAGTTATGTGCGTATCCATTGCGAAACACGCATTCAGTTTTGGTTTTTTTCTCTTTTTTTCATTTTTCTCAACATAATTTTTTCTTTCTTTTTTTATTTTCCTTGAACATAATTCTTTTGTTTGTTTTTTTGGGAAATCAAATGAAAATTGCAATTATTGGAAGGTGTAGGATCACTAACTATCAATTCATAGACAAATAAATATATACACGACCCAAACTAGAGGGAACTAAAGCAAATGCTCATTATCATTAATCCCTCAACAAACCAACATACCAAGGCCACCTTAAACTCAATTACTTCAAAAACCACCCACAATGTAGATGAAGTGATGCTCCATAGACTTGGTTTAAAGGTAGGAATATGTGCCAAAGGCTAATATAAAGTGTTCACGACAAAGACGAATATAAGCTCAAAGGGGAAAAAGCATGTAACATAGGGTAGGCTATTTGACTATGCACATGCTAATGTGGTTTTGAACAAGAGTCTATGGAAGTTATAGTGATCCAACGTGGAAGAGTCATATACACGAAAGAACATGAGACTAATCATAATGAATTAGTCCAAATAATGCTCAAAGCCTCAAGGCATATCTTCCAAAGCCTCATTAAGCTTATAAAATGACTCCTATGTACAAACATTAGTGCTAACGATTCCAAGGGAAAACAAAGTTCTCAAACGAGATAAGGTTCAAAACAAGAAATGTTCACAAAACCTTTAAAAATTTTAGCACCAAAAAGGATTACACATAAAAAGTTACTGAAGCTCATGAAAGCTATCATGCATAACCAAAAGCATCATTGAAGGCTATTTCAAACCAATCCACACCATCCCTACATGCAATCCTATATGCAACTAAATACAAAACACAAATGCAAACAAAAAGAAATCTAAAACTACATGCTCTGACTATTGTGCAAGCTATAACCAAAATGAAACACATGAAGCTACCCTTCCCCCATGCTTAAATAAAGCATTATTATTCAAAGTAAGAAAATTAAGAGAAGGGAAAGGGAAAACAAAGTATAATGATATCACCATGTTAGGTGCTAGGCACACCTTAGCTAAGGCCTCCGTGCAATATGGCCCAAATGGAGCATCCGCCACTCCATCTCAACTTCAAGACTCAACACATTAAATCAGACGTTATCAACTTGTGCAGGCGCTTATCAAACTTCTGTGACCACAATGTAGAAAATCCAAGGTAAGAGGCAATAACCAAAATCACATCAAAGACAAGAAGTATCGTCTTAAGTTTATCAAAGGCCTTAGAAAAATCATAGGAAGGATTAAAGAATGTAGTCCACATGACTTTCCTAGTTAGGTCCTCTACGCATACACAATAAGGATCACTGGAGGGATCATATCCTCTAAAGTAACCCGGGGACCCATAATCATCAACATTCCCTCCAAGCATACTACAAAATGTTGTTCTCATAGCCCTAATCAAGATTAGCATCATAAGTCATAAAATTATGAATGGTCACATCAAGATAATACTCAGGGGAATGAGAGGGTAGTGAACAAATAGGAGAAACATAGGAATCCTCAAGAGGATTAGGGGAACAATATCCTCAAAACCAAGGCTAGGAGACTCCTCATGCAAAAACACATCACGTGACCCCTCCATAGTCATCTCAACAAGATCATGCACCTCATCAAAAGTATCTTCTGACTCAAAACATGCATCAATAACACTAAACCTAGCAACTTCCCTAAAAGGCTCACCCACCTCGACCACCGTGCACTGAGCTAAAGGAAAGGATGAATCATATAAGGTCAGGAAAGCATCAGTATTGTCATTTGGTGATGCAAAGTCTGGTTCAGCATAGCATGGATAAGAAAGACATGAATTAGTATCGTGGTCAAAAGAATTACACAACTCACACAGAAAAGGAGCATAACAAGATCAGGAATAAAATGCACATGGATAAGAGAATGAATATCTAGAAACACAAATGGCCTTCTCAAACTCAAATGAATCCTAAGCAATCCACTCACGCAAATACCATGCCTCATTGACGCTTTTAGCAAGAAAACCGCAACACTCTAAAAAAATATGGGTTTCTCTATTCACACCCTTATCATTGCAATAACCACATTGAGCAAGAAAGGAAGCCAAACGCTTGAAATACCTCCAAAATAATTCATGCTCAAATTGGGGGAAATGGCAAACGACCATTGTTTTTCTTTTCTTTCAATTTTTTTTTTTTTTTTTAATTTTCAAAATTTTTTTGGGTTTTTTTTTCCAAGAAAAACTGAATGCTTAGGGAAACCTATATAAAAAAAAAAACACAATATTCGACACCCGTCCCTAACAACGCCAAAAACCCGATACAGTCGCAAGCGCACGGAGGCATTGTAGCAAATCAAGGTTGTCTCCTGCAAAGACTAGGTTGATCTACTAGGTTATAATTCCTCAAGATAGGCTAAGCAAATCAATATTTGATATTGAAACTAAATTAATCTATTATCTAGTCTAATGGATAAATATTCAAGGAAGTAAGTCAACTAATGAATTACTCGGTTCAAGAATTGATAAAGCACTCTCCCTTTAATTAGAAATTTTCAAGACTGATAATCGAGATACCACAACCCTCTTTCAAGGTGGAGCGAATACCCAAATCAAATCAATCATCAATTCTCATGGATTCTCAACTAGTCTAGGTTCATTAGGTGCACAATAATCATTTTAGGTCTCTTGATTGGCAATTCTTTCTGAAGACATCACATAATCAAGTCAAATCTTGCGATTCCGACATCAGATTTCACCTTTCAGTACTTCATCGAATATCTAATTCGAGCAAGAATGCGATCAAACTTCTTACAAGCAATTCAATTCCAGACTTGATGAAATGAACCCCAATAATTCAAAAGCGCACCAAACAATCAATTCAAGAACATAGGCGAACACAAGTTCAACATCAATCACCAAAACTAAAACTACAAATTACCACGGATTACATAATCTAATCTATCAATATAGAAAGCAATAAATCTAATGGAGAAAAGAGAAGAGAAGGGAAAGAATTGCTCAGCCTAAACGCGTGCTTGAATCTATCTACATGCAACCACGATCCCGCTTCCTTGCGAATCTCCCTCTTTTACTTGCTCGCCCTCACTCTAAAAATGGAGTCTATTCCTAACTAGTTGGTATAATTGAATGGAATCCCATGTATGAAGCTGAAAACATCCTTTTATAGCAAATATGTTGCAGCCAAAACATAAAAGCCGCCAGGAAGTCGAACAGCCACGAGAAAACATAACGATCCAGGGGAAAGAGGGGCCACAACGGACCGTGGACGCCCCCACGAACCACCTATGGTGGCCACTGCCTCGACGTTCTCTTGTTCTTCTCTTTCTTACATGGGCATGGTGATGGGGGAATCCATGGTGAGTCATAAGGATGACTTTTAAGGGTCAATTCCTGATCAAAGAGGTCTCAAAACCTGTCAAAGTCATCAAAGCACCATGCCCAAGCATAAAATGGGATTTTTGAGGTAAAAACTAATCATAAAACTTGTGAAACCCCTAAAAATGCTTCAAAATGACCCAAAAATGATATGCCCTATGGGTACTTATCAAACTCCCCCATGCTTAAACCGTCGCTTATCCTCAAGAAAACAATGGAGAAAACAGACAAGGAGATATGCATCCAGGACTCAAAACATATCAACCTCCTTAAAGTAGGTAAGTTATAGTATATCACAAGGTAGAGTTGCAATCAAAGACAACCCCATGTAGTGCGCAAAGCATTTCAAAATTAGAAAGAAGAGAAGGTTTTCGAAGAAGTATAAGACACAACGTCAATATCAAACTTGATCACCCCCAACGAACCACAAAGCATGTCTTGCACAAATATGGAATTGAATAGAGCCAAATGGACTGGTTGAAGCTCACTTTTGGAAATACGAATCACTTCCACTTATGTATTTGAAATATAGCATAGGTTCACTCAAGTCTCATTCCAAAGATGTAATCTACCATAAGCTTGCCAAGGCTCTCGAATTCTCCATCACTTAAAAATGCAACCGTCTGAAGAAAATCAAGCGGACTTCACTTGGGTTGTAATGTGGGCTAAAAAGGGTTAAGAAAAAGGAGTGGACAAATGAATTCAGGTAATGTACAGTTAGGCAGCCAAATGACTAAGGGGCAACCAACAAACCATCAAGAAACCATGAAAATCACTAACACTTAAAAGCTCAAAATACAATGAACATATCCCAATGAATCAAGTAGGAAATTAGTTGATAAAGAAGGAACTCAAGTTATGTACGTATCCAATGCCAAACACGCATTCACTTTTGGTTTTTTTTTCTCAACATGATTTTTTTCTTTCTTTTTTTCTTTTCCTTGAACATAATTTTTTTCTTTTTTTTTGGGAAATCAAATGAAAATTGCAATTATTGAAAGGAGTAGGATCACTAACTGTCAATTCATAGCCGAATACATATATACATGACCCAAACTAGAGGGAACCAAAGCAAATGCTCATTATCATTAATCCCTCAACAAACCAACATGCCAAAGCCGCCTTAAATGCAATTACTCCCAAAACTACCCGCAACGTAGATGAAGTGATGGTCCATAGACTTCGTTTAAAGGTAGGAATATGTGTTTAGCCGAAGACTAATATGAAGTGTTCACAAGAAAGATGAATATAAGCTCAAAGGGGTTAGCAAAAGGGAAAAACATGAAACATCGAGGTAGGCTATTTGACTCTGTGGCTAAAATGACAAAAGAAAGAAATGCCTCTATCAGATCATCAACTACGCACATGGTAATGTGTTTTTGAATAAGAGTCTAGGAAAGTTCTAGAGATGCAACATGGAAGAATCACACACACGAAAGAACATGTGACTAAACATAATGAATTAGTCCAAATAAGGCTCAAAGTTCTCATTAAGCTCGTAAAATGATTCCTATGTACAAATATTAGTGCTAACGATCCCAAGAGAAAACAAAGTTCTCTACAAGATAAGCGTCAAAACAAGAAACATTTACAAAACCTTTAAAAATTTTAGCACCAAAAGGGATTACCGCATTCAAAGTTCCTCAAAGTCATGAAAGCTATCATGTCTAAACAAAAGCAACATTAGAGGTTATCTCAAACCAATCTACACCATGCCTACATGCAATCCTATATGCAACTAAATGCGAAACATGAATGCAAAAAAATAGAAACCTTAAACTAAACGTTCTAACTAGTATGCAAGTTGATATCCTAAATGAAATACATGAAGTTACTCTTCCCCCATGGTTGAAATAATGTCTAAAACTTCCTACTCACCATCGATGTTTTAGCAAGAAAACCCCAGTACTCTAGAAGAGTTTGGGTTTCACCATTCACACCCTCATCTATGTCTAAAATTTCCTAGTCACCATTACAATAACCACATCAAGCAAGAAAGGTTTGCAAACGCTTGAAATACCCCTAAAAATATTGATGCTCAAATTGGGAGAAATGGAAAATGGCCATTGTTTTTTTTTTTTCAAATTTTTTATTTATTTTCTTAATTTTCAAAATATTTTTTGGTTTTTTTCCAAAGAAAAACTAAATGCTTAGTAAGACCTATTGGGAAAAACCCAATATTCGACACTAGTCCCGGGCAACGACGCTAAAAACTTGATACAGCCGCAATCACATGATGGCGTTATAGCAAATCAAGGTCGTCTCCTACGAGGACTAGGTTGATCCACTGGGTTATAATCCCTCAAGATAGGCTAAGCGAATTAGAATTTGAGATTGAAACCAAATTAGTCTATTGTCTAGTCTAATGCATAAATATTCAAGGAATTAAGTTGACCAATGAATTACCCAACTCAAGAATTGACAAAGCACTCTCTCTTTAATTAGGAAATCTCAAGACCGATAATTGAGATATCACAACTCTCTTCCATGGAGGAGCGAAATACCCAAATCAAATCAACCATCCATTCTCATGGACTCTCAATTAGTCTAGTTCTTTAGGCACACGATAATCACTTTAGTTCTCTTAATTGGTAATTCTTTCTCAAGACATCACACAATCAAGTCGAATATGTTGATTCTGACATCATATTTCACCCTTCAGTACTTCACCCAATATCTAATTTGAGAAAGAAAGCGATCAAACTTCTTACAAGCAATTCAATCAATTAAAGACTTGTTGAAGTGAACCCCTGTAGTTCAAAAGCGTACCAAACAATCAATTAAAGAACATAGGTGAACACAAGTTCAACATCAACTCCCAGAATTAAAACTGCAAATTAACATGAATTACATAATCTAATCTATCAATTCAGAACGCAATAAATCTAATGGAGAAAGGAGAAAAGAAGGGAAATAATTGCTTAACCCGAATGAGTGTTTGAATCCGTTGACTTACAAACATGATCTCACATCCTCATGAATCTCCCTCTTCTACTTGCTCTTCCTCACTTTAAAAATGGAGTCTATTCCTAAGTAGATGGTAGAATTGAATGGAAACCCATGGCATGAGGATGAAAACATCCCTTTTATAGCAAATATGCTACGGCCAAAACATAAAAACTGCCAGGAAGTCGAAGCTGCGAGAAAACATAACGATTCGAGGGAAAGGGGGGCCACCACGGACCATCTGTTGTGGCCACTGCCTCAGTGTTCTCTTGTTCTTCTCTTTCTTACACAGGCATGGTGATGAGGGCGTCCATGTTGAGTCATAAGGATGACTTTTAAGGGTCAATTCTTGATTAAAAAGCTCTCAAAACCTGTGAAAGTCATCAAATTTCTTTACCCAAGCGTAAAATGGGATTTTTGGGGTAAAAACTAAGCATAAAGCTTCTGAATCCCCTGCAAACGCTAAAATGATATGCTCTATGGGTACTTATCAAACTCCCCCATGCTTAAACCATTGTTTTTCCTCAAGAAAACACTAGAGAAAACCGACAAGGGGAGATGCATCCAAGACTCCAAACATAATAACCTCCTCAAAGTAGATAAGTCATAGCATATCACAAGCTAGAGTGGCAATGAATGGCAACCCTAAGTAGTGCGCAAAACATTTCAAAATTAGGAGGAGAAGGTTTTTACAGAAGTATAAAACCACAAGCTCGATATCAAACTTGATCACCTCTAAAGAACCCCAATGGATGTCATGCACACACATGGAATTGAATAGAGCCAAATGGACTGGTAGGACCTAACTTTTAGGAAATGTGAATCATTTCCACCCATGTGTTTGAAATATAGCACAGGTTCATTCAAGTCTCATTCCAAAGATGCAATCTACCATAAGCTTGCCAAGACTCTCAAATTCTGCACCACTTAAAAATGTTATAGGCACCAGACAACCAAGAGGACTTTATGTGGGTTGTAATGTGGGCTAAAAAGGGTTAAGGGAAAGGAGTGGACAAACAAATTTGGGTAATGTGAGGCTAGGCAGCCAAATGAGTAGAGAGCAACCAACAAACCACCAAGAAACCATGAAAATCACTAACACTCCAAACCTTAAAATACAACGGACATATCCTAATGAATCAAGTAGGAAATGAGTTGACAAAGAAGGAACTCAAGTTCTGTACGTATCCAATGCCAAATGTGGATTCACTTTGGTTTTTTTTTTCCTTTTTTACTTTTTTCTCAACATGATTTTTTTTTTCTTTTTTTCTTTTCATTCAACATAATTTTTTTCTTTTTTTTTTGGTTTTTTCTGGGGAAATGAAATGAAAATTACAATTATTGAAAAGGATAGGATCACTAACTCTCAACTCATAGCCGAATACATAAATACACATCCCAAACACGAGGGAACCAAAGCAAATGTTCATTATCATTAATCCCTCGGCAAACCAATATACTAAAGCCACCTTAAACTCAATTAGTCCTAAAACCACCCACAACATATATGAAGTGATGCTCTATAGACTTGACTTAAAGGTAGGAATGTGTGTTTGGCCAAAGGCTAATATGAAGTGTTCACAACAAAGACAAATATAAGCTTAAAGGGGCTAGCAAAGGGGGAAAAACATGTAACATAGGGGTAGGCTATTTGACTATGTGGCTAAAATGACCAAAGAAAGAAATGCCTCTATCATATCATTAACTATGCACATGCTAATGTGGTTTCAAATAAGAGTCTAGAAAAGTCTAACAGATGCAACATGGAAAAGTCACACACACGAAAGTACATGAGACTAAATGTAATGAATTAGTCCAAATACGGTTAAAAGTCTCACAGGATATCTACCAATCTCATTAAGCTCGTAAAATGACTCCATCGTAAAAACATTATTGCTAACAATTCCAAGGGAAAACGAAGTTCTCGAACAAGATAAGGGTCAAAACAAGAAATATTCAACAAACCTTTAAAAATTTTTGCACCAAAAAGGATTACAGATCAAAAGTTACTCAAGCTCATGAAAGCTATAATGTCTCAACCAAAGCATCATTTGAGGTTATCTCAAACCAATCCACACCATCCCTACATGCAATCCTATATGCAACTAAATGCAAAACATGAATGCAAATGAAAAGAAACCTAAAACTACACGCTCTAACTAGTATGAAAGCTAATAACCAAAATGAAACACTTGAAGCTACCCTTCGCCCATGCTTAAACAAAGTAATATTACTCAAAGAATATTAAGAGAAGGGAAAGGGAAAACAAAGTATAACGGTCTCACCAAATTACGTGTTGGATACACCTAAGCTAATGACTCCACACAATATGGCCCAAATGGAGCATTAACAACTCCATCTCAACTTGAAGACTCGACGCATTAAATCAGATACCGTCAACACGTGCAGGAGCTTATGAAACTCCTACGACCACAATTTAGAAAATACAAGCAAAGAGGCAATAACCAAAATCACACCAAAGACAACAAGCATCCTCTTAACCTTATCAAAGGCCTTAGAAAAATCATAGGAAGGATTAAAGAATGTAGTCCACATGACTTTCTTAGGTACATCCACTAGGCACACACAATAAGGATTAATGGATAGATCATACCCTCTAAAGTAAGCTAGGGACATATAATCATCAACATTCCCACCAAGCATACCATATATGTTGTTCTCATAGCCCAAATCAAGATTAGCATCACCAATCATAAAATTATCAAAGGGCGGATCAAGATAATACTTAGGGCAAGGAGAGGGTAATGAACAAATAGGTGAAACATAGGAGTGCTTAAGGGGATTAGGGAGAACAGTGTTTTCAAAACCAAGGCTAGGAGACTCCTCATGCATAAACACATCACATGACCTTTCCAAAGGCTTCTCAACTAGATCGTGCACCTCATAAAAAGTATCTTCTGATTCAAAACATGCATCGGTAATACTAAATCTGGCAATTACCCCAAAAGGTTCACCCACTCGAGCCCCGTGTACCTAGCTAAGGGAAAGGATGAATCATGTAAGGTGAGGACGGCATTAGCATTTTCATTACGTGATGCAAAGTCATATTGAGCATATTATGCATAATAAGGACATGAATTGGTATCATGGTCAGAAGAATTACATAACTCACACCAACAAGGAGCATAATAAGATCTAGCACATAGATCAGGGATTGAATATCTAGAAACACGACTAGCCTTCTCAAAATCAAATGAATCTCAAGCAATCCTCTTAAGCAAATACCATGCCTCATCGACGCCTCTAGCAAGAAAACTCCAATATTCTAAAAGAATATGGATTTCATTATTCACACCCTCACCAACAATGTCTAAACTTTCCCACTTACCATTACAATGACCACATTGAGCAAGAAAGAGATGCAAAGGCTTAAAATACATCCAAAATAATTCATGGTCAAATTGGTAGAAACAAAAAAATGGCCACTGTTTTTCTGTCCTTCAAAATTTTTTGTAATTTTTTTAATTTAAAATTTTTTTTTTGGTTTTTTTATTCAAAGAAAAACTAAATGCTTAGTCAAACCCGTTGAGAAAAACTCAATATTCAACACCAGTCCCTAGCAACAGTGCCAAAACTTGATACGGCCGCAAGCGTACGGTGGCACTATAGCAATCAAAGTCATCTCCACAAGGATTGGGCTGATCCACTGGGTTATAATCCCTCAAGATAGGATAACCGAATCAAAGTTTGGGATTGAAGCCAAATTAATCAATTATCTAGTCTAATGGCTAAATATTCGAGGAATTAAGTCAACCACTAAATTACTCGGTTCAAGAATTGATAAAGCAATCTCTCTTTAATTAGGACATTGCAAGACCGATAATCGAGATATTAAAACCCTCTTTCAAGGTGGAGCAAAATCCCCAAATCAAATCAATCATTGATTCTCATGGATTCTCTATTAGTCTAGGTTCATAGGCACACAATAATCATTTTAAGTCTCTTGATTGGTAATTCTCTCTCAAGACATCACACAATCTAGTCAAATCTGGTGATTCTGACTCAATATTTCACCTTTAAGTACTTCACCCAATAACTAATTCAAGCAACAAGGCAATCAAACTTCTTACAAGCAATTCAAACTACAGACTTGATGAAATCAACCCTAATAATTGAAAAGCATACCAAATAATCAATTAAAGAACATAGGTAACCACAAGTTACACATCTTTCCCAATAATTAAAACTGCAAATTAACATGAATTACATAATCTAATGTATCAATCTTGAAAGCAATAAATCTAATGGGGAAAAGTGAAGAGAAGGAACAGAATTGCTCAGCCCAAACGAGTGCTTCAATATGCCAATTTGCAAACACGATCTCGCTTCCTCGTGAATCTCCCTCTTATAGCTGTTCTCCCTCACTTTCAAAATGGAGTCTATTCCTAACTACATGGTAGAATTGAAGGGAATCCCATGGTATGACGTTGCAAACAGCCTTTTTATAGCGAATATGCTACAGCCAAAACATAAAACCGCTAGAAATTGGAACAGCCACGAGAAAACATAATGATCCGGGGGAAAGGGGGGCCACCGCGGATGGTGGGCACCACCATGGACCATCCGTGGTGACCACTGCCTCGTTGTTCGCTTTCTTCCACGGGATGGTGACAGGGGTTGTCTATGTTGAGTCGTAAGGATGACTTTTAGGGGTCAATTCTTAATCGAAAAGGTCTCAAGACCTGCAAAAGTAATCAAAGCACTATACCGAAGGATAAAATGGGATTTTCGGGTTTAAAACTAAGAATAAAGCTCATAAATCCCCTAAAATGCATCAAAATGACCCTAAAATGATATGCTCTATGGGTACTTGTCACAACACCAACAGCCTTGCGAAGACAGTAATCAAAACCCAAGATCCCTTAGTGGCTTAAAATCGTGCATCAACCAAACCTAACGAGCCCCGATTCGAGCATGAATTCGAATCGCGATATAGCTAGAACATAACCCATAAATTCGAGCCATAGCTTGTATATTCCAACACCAACTATTGAATTTTGTGCTTGAATTAAACGGAAACAAAATTTAAAGAGCTAGTGACTAAAAGCCAAAAATGAAGGACCGAAAATAACTGGAAAAAAATAAATCAAACCTAATCTATGCTCTGCTATCCCCCAACTGAACTCAAAGACCTACAATTTTGTAGTTAAAATTCACCACCTTTTCACAGCCTGATTACTTCTTGAATTAATATCTAAGATATTCAGTTTTGTAACCGCCATGCCCAATTGAAGAGAAAAGAAGAAAGGCAATGGTCTGCTTCATGATAAAGAATGGAGGACTTGATGGGTGATTTAAGAAGAATTAAGAAAGAGAGTGATTAAGGAGAAGCTAAATGGGGGAGGAATCATGGACTCTTTTGGGCAGGAAGATGAAACAAGGGAAGTGACTGGTTTCGGGGTTTTTGGCCTTAAGGAGGAGAGAGAAGAAGAAGAAGTGAACGGGGAAGGAGCACGTGTTGTGCGTGTGATTTCTTAAGTGAAGAAAGCAGGGGGAATAGGCCAGCATGAACTAGGCTGTAGACTCTAAGCAAACGAGCCCAATACTGAACGAGTGGAGAAAGGGAAGGAAGGACTTAGGTGAGGTGCGGACAGGCGACAAGTTGGCCAGGTATCGCCTGCGAAAGCTGAGGGTGTGAGGAACGTGGCGGATTGGGCTCAGGGAAAGGTCGGCCTATTTTTCTTCTCTTCCATTTTTTCCATTGATCCAATACCAAGCAATTTGAGCATCTCATTCACTTTTTTTTTTCAAATTTTCCATATTCCTATAAAATAACCAAAGACATATTAAAATCCTAATTTAATAATTTATTTTGAGAAATATTAGATAATAAAAGGGCACAAAATAACATAATTTCAGGTTGAATAGTGATGGTGTTAGGTGGTCTGGTATTTAGGGATAAAGACGTACAAAGAAGATGATATGGCAAGTGCTGATGTCATTGATGTGATAATACTAAATGATGAGTGCCAATGATATGAGACGGAAGGTGATAAAGGTGTTCAACAGTGGAAATGCCCTGTGTGCTGATGGCCCAAGAAGAAAAGGGGATATCAGATATCATATGAGGTCGTTGTGAGGACCTTCTAGGTTTTTGGGGGGTCTATTTTCCTCTTTATTTTCCCAATTAACTAATAGGCTATTAGGCTCGTAGAGAGAAATAAGTTTATGATTATGAGAATTTCAAATGCTTACCATAGTCTAAATCTTCAATCTCTAAGATTTTTGTTTCAGTTTTCAACTTTTGTTTATGACCTACAAAAACAAAGTAAATTAAAAGGTCCTAATTTAATATATATTTCCAATCTTTAA
The DNA here is from genome assembly GCA_017589665.1 of Selenicereus undatus. Taxonomy (NCBI): domain Eukaryota; kingdom Viridiplantae; phylum Streptophyta; class Magnoliopsida; order Caryophyllales; family Cactaceae; genus Selenicereus; species Selenicereus undatus. The sequence goes on from JACYFF010031954.1 coordinate 61,360,509, forward strand.
ATAGCCATAGAAGTGTATTAAAATATCAAGATTTGGGTGGAAACACTTAGTTTCCATATTCAAAAGTTGTTGCTTTGTGTTGATCTTACAATCAGAGAAAAATAAGAGAGTTTAGAAGCATAGGCAAGACCGAAGTGCGGTATTTAATTTTGGCTGTTGAGTACTATCTCTGTTTAACCCAATTTCTTTTATTGCTTTTCAGTAGTAGTTTTAGGATATATGGTTGTGTAAATTTCCAACAAGTTATGCATGCGTATGTGCGATTACTTGGTTGTTCAAAAATTTCACAAAGCACCATCAAGGCAGAGGAAATGCATATCTCTTATCATCTAAATCACCAAGCAATAAAGACATTAATCGCACATGCATAGCATGCACATATCAAATATCTAAATTCTTATTTTTTTAAAATCACACACTAGAACAAACCCACTCCAATAATGAACAAGCTAATCGCACAACCCCACTATAGCAAAAGTAGAGCTCTCCTCCCATGTGGTTTGATGATAGCAAGAGTTCACTCAAAAACTGATTCCACTTATGCATGCTACCATAATCTTGTAAAAGCTCTCACTTCTTCACCACTAGAATGCTAATGTGTGATGACAATATAGAGGACTTGAAAAGGATTGTGATGAGGTTCAAGGTAGATGGTGAGGACTGAAAGAGCAATTTAGGGGAATATAGAGCCACGTCACCAAAAGACTAAGGAGTGCCAACAATGCCAGCTGAGAAGGCACATCAAAACATCACACCACATTTGCAACCCACAAAAACATCCCCGAAATACACTTAGGTGAATTGTGTTGGGACAAACAAACGTATAGTCACATTACTGACAACTTTTAGTCTCATTTCTTCTTCTGTTTTTCTTTTTCTTCAAGCTTTAATTATGAGAATTAATTGGTATTGGCATAGGAGATCCTAAAAAAATACGTACTTTAATTCAATTCTCATCAAGTAACATCAACAGCGAACTCTCAAGATAAAGGGGAAAATTCTCTTATTTACATTATCGCCATCTACTCATTCCAGCGAGTATTTTAAAACTGCCAATTACTCTTACACGCAAAGAACCCATCACAATTACATGATATAAAGCTCCTTTGGTCGTAACGTGGGTAGGAAGATACGTTTGGCCAAAGACTAGTTAGAGAGGTTCACAATAAAGAAGACCATTCAGGGCTTATCAAGGTTAGCAAGGGTTTAATATTCGATGTTGGGTGGCTCATAATTCCATGAAATGCTTAATGTAATCTTAAAGAGAGTTGGGCCAACTTCTACATAATACCAATCATAAAAAGAGACATTGAGCTAGTCTATTAAGGCTTAAAAGCCGCATAGGCTCACTTACCACACACGTTCTTAACTATTTAGGTGAGAAATTGACCATAAGTTGACAAAAACTTAGGTCATGGCCTATCATGCATACCTTAAATGCATACAACTTGTATCTAAGCCAAAAGGGACCAACATTGATCGAAATCGCACAAAACCCCCAAAAGCATACAATATTTAATGTTCTAAAATCTTTTTTGTTTTTGAAAAAATAATCTCAAACATTTTGGTGTTATTGCTTCCTTACCGCCGTGCTAAACATATACAATGTCTACATTTTGGGAATTAGGAACGCAAAGAAAGAAAATAAAAGCAAAGAAAAAAATACATACAAAGAAGGGTAGAAAAATACATTAAAAGGAGGAAGGATGAAAATACTAGTCACATGAAATCACATGGAAATGCGAACACATATATCGAAATGACAACTCAACACTTATGCTACATGTAAGCTATTTATAATGCATATGCTCCTTCGAAGGCTCGTGTCTTCCATTACAATCAAATCCAATCAATTTTAACTAAGGAGAGAGGAATGAAATAAAAAATAATTAAAAGAGTATAAAAACATATGGCTTCCACCTATATAACTAACCCCCCTTAACATAAGACATGCAAGTTTCCCCCATAACTACCATATGCACTAAAGAGTACGATGGGATGGGGGATACACCTCCGCTTGGTGCCATATTAGCTCATTTTTTCTTCTTCTACCCTCTAATTCCCTTGTTTCTCCAATTGTTCTCTCTTCTTCCCTCATTGCTCTTGCTATCTCCCTTTTTTCTTGCTAAGACACATAACTGCTAAAGTAGATGACTTCCTCATTCCTGTATTGGATGTGGCTGACCATGTGACTAATATCTTAATGCATCTCATTGTAATCAATGTACAAGCCGCCCACCAAAAGATTGAGGTTAGAAAATGATTGGAAGAACACCTCATCGTAAGGGGTTTGGGCTGAGTAGGAAGAGCCACACTTTTTGAATGATTGTGGAAGTTATTGCGATGCTCATTGATCATTCCCCTCATCACCACCACCACCATCATTGCCTTTACCAACATCATGCACATCTCCATCGATCTCTTCTTCATGTACTGCTTGATGTACCTCCTTATGTACCTCACCATGCATGACACCATCACAAAGACAAATTCCCTCTATTTGCAATTGTGGTGCCTCCTCATGTACCTCACCATTCATGACACCATCATGAAGGCAAACTCCCTCTATACCATCCTGATAACCTGATGGGAAAAATGGAAAACTATCCCATTGTTGAGTTATGGGATCAATTGAAGATTAGGATTGGCCTAAATGAATCCCCTTCTTAAAGCTTGGGCATAGGGTTTGTATTGCCAGAGGTGGAAAGGCCAAGGGTAATAGAGAGAAGAATATAGCGCATGTAAAGTGTTGTGACTGTGGAAAGAAGGAAGCTCGGACTGGGGATTGTCCGGAGCCAACTAAGGTACCTTCTTTCACAGTTACTCTTGAATCATATGTGTGCTTTGACGCATTACTTGCCAACTCTCTTCATCAGCGGATTCTAGACAAGGGAGCAACCAAGCACATAGTTTAGGATCAAGTAGTTTTTACGAACTTTCATTGCGACTTAGTGTGCTCACATACTGTCGTGCTGCACAACGATAGTGAGAACAATTTCCTTGGTGTAAGGACATATCAACTCAAACTCCATGAAGGCAAATACGTTTCTTTTTCATGATGCTTTCTATTTACCAATGGTGAGGTGTTTTTTTTTATCTTCTGTCTGATTAATGAGATTTGGTTTCTCTTTGAATTCTGTGTCGTTAATGAGATTTGGTTTCTCTTTGAATTTCATCCTAATGACTTAAATATTTTGTATAATGACAATTTGTTTGACAGTGGAACATTGAAAGGTGATTTAATTGTTTTGAATTTCGATGTCATTTCCTAGATCTTCTATTTTTGTCTTTTTTTTAATCTACTATTGAATATGTTGAGCGGCATGGTAGGCTTGGCCAAGAGTGCACCGATAAAATGAGTAGGCTAGCAAAAAAAGGTCTTTTAGGCCGATTCATTAGGGTTAAGTTGCCCAAGTGTGAGCCACGCCTAACTGGCAAAGCAACCATAAGGCATCTTGGTAAGGCTTCGAGGACATCAACTCTCTTAAAGTTAATCCACTCCAACATATGCGCACCCATGGATATTGAAACACATCATGGGGCTTTATTATTCACAATATAGGAAAGTGCACCAATTATCTCACCACTATGAGGCACTTGATGTGCTCAAGTACTTTGTAGTGGAAATAGAATATCAATTAGGATGAACAGTTAAAAATCTTCGAACCAATTGAGGTCGCGAATATCTCTCTGATATATACAAAGCGTTTGGTGATTGAATTGTGATGAATTACATTTGACTAAACAAATGTGCGAAATGCACGTAGATGAGTCCAATGGATGTCGAAGACCAATCTTTCCAACAATGAACCAAGAAAGAGAGAAAGAGATCATGCCCAAATAGAAAAGCTCTTCTGATGAGATTGGATCAGTACTTGAGATAGGCAAACAAAAGATAAATTGACTCACTGTTTAACCCACTAAAGCCTTAGCACCAAGGATTTGATTAAAGGGAAGAACTCAAATCACCGCCCTCCATCGAGACATAAAGATTTTGAGATTTTAAATGAGCACCATGCTTCAAGCTCTCATATCATTCAACAAGTTTGAATTTTTATGGAGATAATTAGGTTTATAAATACCCACTCGGAGAGGAAATTAGTTGTACATTAGTGTGGCAAGTGGGCCCATAGGAGGCTTATGAAATTATCCTGGAAAAATAAATCAAAATGCTTAAGATAATTATAACCAAGATGAGTTATATTTTTCAGGATTCATCCTCTATCTTCTAGAGAGCTTTAAAAAGGCTCTACTCCTGCAATGGGGGTGCCTCCACTTGAAAAATTGTCATTTGTATGTGAATAATCATCCCATAAGACATGCTTATTAATCTCCAAAATAAAAGTTGTAATCTCCTCAATTAAACCCATAATTAAAATCGTGCATTTCCTAATCCTAAGTCGATCCTTGCTGGGTTTTAAGCCCATAACTTTCTTAATACTATAATTTTGAGCATGATTCAACATTTTTTCCAAAATAGACATCTGGGGCTTTCCATCCATATATAATTTACAAAACATAGAGCTCATTTGCCTCGTTAAGACAAAGCTAGAAATGAAGTGAAGTATTCTGCCTACAAAACTAATAATGAACTAATAAGGTAGTTTTTGGAGGCTTGAGTGGCTAAACCCCTTATTTACTGCTACTACTTGTCTAACCACCTTTCCTAAGCTTACTTAGACCTTTCTAAGGGTCCCAAGTCAATATTAACCTAGGGGGACTTAGTCCTTGACGTAGGGTCAACATTGGACCAACTTATTTCAAGACCCTTACTAGTGAAAGTAGGCCCCAAGTTCGAAACTTGCTCTACGCAAACCCATCCCCCTTGAAGAGGATTTGTCTCAAAGCTTCATGGTGTTCTTAAAGCTAAAAAGTGATATCGCCAATTTAAAGGTGGCAGATATTTGTATACTTCCTGGAAGCTCAATCTTGTATCTGTTCTCTCCCGCCCTTTTTACCACCTTGTATCGACCATCTTCTCTAGCCATGAGCTTGTTCTTCCTTCTTGAAGGGAGCTTTTCATTCCTCAAATGCAACCACACAAGATGGTGAGAGTTCTATTTGTGCCCTCACTTGCTCATTCACTTTCTCAATTTGCGCCCTCACTTGCTCATATAGCCTCTTCATTTCCTTAGCTCTTGCTTTAGCCTCAAAACTCCCCTCGATTCTTAAGGAAGCTCAATAGGAGTATGGGGATTAAGACTATAGCACGCTTTAAAGGGAAGTGAGATCCAGTATAGAAAGAAGTTCTATTGCAGGCGAATTCGGCATAAGCAAGCTTGACATTCCTGTCCCTCAAACACTTACTCAGTGTACCCCTTAGCAAGATAGTGACAGTTCTATTCATCACCTTCGGCTTTCCATTGGTTAGAAGATGAAATGTAGTGAGCAACTTAGTCCCCATGAGTATCCATAAGGATCTCCCAAAGTAAGATAGAAATCGGGTATCCCTATCCGAAATGATAGTTCTTGGAATACCATGGAGCCTCATAATTTCTTAAAAGAAGAGGTTTGTAATGTAGGTGGCATCATCACTCTTGTGGCATAGAATGAACTGAGCCATCTGGGAGAATTGATCCACCACTACCATGATAGCATCTTTTTCCCCACGGTTCTTGGAAGGCTACAATAAAGTCCATGCTAATATCATCCCAAGGCCTTAAAGGGATTAGAAGAGGAGTGTAGAGGCCTTGATGGAAATTATTCTTAGCCATGCGATAAATGTTACATCGTATGATCACTTTATGAACATCCCCACCCATCTTAGGCAAATAAAAATGCTCCTTGAGTATCTCAAGGGTCTTGTTAATGCCAATGTGACCAGGTAAGGCTCCTCCATGAGCCTTCTTGACAACCAAGTCTCTTAGAGGACTTTTGGGAATGTAAAGCTTATTCCCTTTGAAGAGGAAACCATCACACAAAGTGAATGAGCCAAAGTTTGAAGGATTCTCCACTACTTCCTTGAAATCTTCACCCTCATGGTATAGAGTTTTGATGTAATGAAATCCAAGAACCTTAGTTTCAAGGATCGAAACGATAACATATCTGCTTGATAAGGCATCGACCATAATATTCTCTTTCTCACTCTTATGCTTGTAAGAGTAGGTGAAAGATTGAAGGATTGAAGCAATTCAACCTACTTGGCATGTCGAGTGTTCAACTTTTATTGACCATTGATACAGGACATTGACTTGTGATTTAAATGGAGCACAAAGGGCTTGGGATAATGATTACAATGTTCCAAAGCCCTAGCAATGACATAGAATTATTTGTCATAAGTGGAGTAGCTGAGCCTCGAACCATTCAACTTCTCATCAAAGATAGCTAGAGGGTGCTTAGCTTGAGTGAGAACTACATCAATCCCAATGCCACTGGCATCGTACTAAACTTCAAATAGAAGATCAAAGTTGGGAAGAGTTAAGATAGGAGCCGAACAAAGCCTATCCTTGATGGTTTCAAAGGCCCTTTGGGCAGCCTTTGTCCACTCAAACCTTCCTCTCTTCATGCATTTGGTCAAAGAAGTCATAGTCGACCTAAAGTCTTTGATGAACTGACAGTAGAAAGAGGACAACCCATGGATGCTTTGCATGTCCATGATGGAAGTGGGAGTAGGCCCACCCATAATAGTCCCAACTTCAGATTCATCAACTTAAATTCCCTCACCGAATACAACACAGCTAAGAAAGACAACATGAGGAGTGAATAGTTCACACTTCTCAAGTTTGGCATATAACTTTTGTTGTCTTAACACTCGAAACACTTGAGAAAGATGCTCCACATGAGAAGTTTCATCACTACTATACACCAAAATATCACCCAAATACACCACAATAAACTTCCTAATGAATGGCCTCAAGACCTCATTCATGAGCCTCATGAAGGTGATAGGACCATTAGATGAACTAAATGGCGTCGCAAGCCACTCATAGACCCCATACTTGGTCTTGAGGGCGGTGTTCCGTTCACCTCCTTCTTTCATTCTAATTTGGTGATAGCCACTCTGAAGGTCAATTTTAGAAAAGACCCTAGACTCGTGTAACGCATCAAGCATATCATCCAATCGAGGAATAGGAAATCGATACTTAATGGTGATGTAGTTTATGGCCCTAGAATAAACACACATAGACCAAGTGCCATCCTTTTTGGGTACCAAACGGCGAGAACTAAACATGGATTTATGCTTTCCCTAATGTACTAATGATTAAGCAACTCTTCGAGTAGTCGTTGAAGCTTTTTTTATTCATTAGGATTGCACTTATAGGCCAGCTTATTTAGCAAAGAGGCACCCGGTAGGATATTAATTTGGTTCTCAATTCCTATTATAGGAGGGAGTCCCGGGGGGTAAATCATTGGGAAATACATCCTCAAACTCTTTCAGGAGTGAGTGAGCTACGGGATGCATGGGTTTCACTCCCTCACTTGTGTTTGATTCTACCATAAGTAAGGCAAATAAACACCTTCTCTTACCAATGGCTCTCTCACCCATGTTTCACTCATAAATAGGTTTTTCTCACTTCCCTTCCTTGGTTTAGTTTGAGAAGTTTATATGGAGGTAGTGGAATCAAAGTAAGATTACGACCCATGTATTTGAATGCATACGTATTGGCATGCCCGTCATGAATCACATGATTATCAAACAACCAAGGCCTAGCAAGTAACAAGTGGCATGCATCCATAGGAAGGACATCACAAAGCACTTCATCAGAATATGGACCAATCGAAAATACAGTGAGAGCTTGTTAGGAAACTATTACCTCGCTTCCTTGTTTGAGCCATTGAAGAGAATAAGGGAGGGATGCACCTTGGTGAGCAACTGAAGCTTGTCAATGAGCATTGTAGAAGCTACATTAGTGCAACTTACTTTATCAATAATGTGCTCACACAACTTGTCTGCAATGTTGCATCGGGTATGGAAAATTCGCTACCTTTGGCTTGGCTCATAAAGTGCCCCTTGGGCATGGAGTGATTTTCGAATCACCAAGAGTTCTACCACATTAGTAATGATCAAAGTTTGATACTCATCCTCTACTTCCTCTTCACTAGTAGCTTTTTCAATGGCTTGAATTGTTTCCACCTTTTCAATGTTAAGAGTCCTTAAGTTAGGGCAATCCACTTAGAAGTGTCCATAACCATGACATTTGAAACACTTTTTACTCTGCAATCTCTTTGGTGGTTCACTAGCAATCCCTTTACCCTTGTCAAGAGATTCGACGGGTGTAGGGGTAGTGATAGCTTTGTTAGGGGTGGAGTAACCCTTGGGGGTACTTGAATGGCGAATAGAGGAAGTAGTTTGAAACAATTTTTGACCCTTAATTGCTTCTCAACCTGGATAGCTAGGTAGCACACATCATCAAAGGATAAGTAAGGTTGTCAATCCACCTTGTTAGCAATGCTAGGAGATAATTCTTTAATGAAGCTAGCAATCTTGATTTCGGGTTCTTCATCCAAGCCAACCCTCATTTAGAGTTGTTCAACCTCCCTAATGTATTCTTCAACTTTTAGATTCTCTTAGTGGAGAGAGGTAATCTTGAGTTAGAGTTCTTGTTTGTAAGAAGGGCTAGAAACCTCTTGTCCATATGCTTCTTGAGCTTGGGCCAAGTCTTAGTTTTAGCTTTAGCTTCTCTAGCCCTGCTCTTCTTTAAGTGCTCATAACATAATAAAGCATACCCCTTCAACTTATGAATGGATAACTTAAAGGCCTTCTCGTCATTGAAATCGTTGAGTTAAAAGATTGACATCAAATTCCGGAGCCTCAACTTTAACATCCCGAAGGCCATCCCTTGGATGCATTCTTCTTCTTGGGCTTCCTTCCTCATCATCAAAGTCTTTATCGGAGGAAGAGTATTCGATGTCAATAGGTCAAGCATCATAGTGTCGTCGATAAGGGTTTCATGGTGTGGATTCCCTTACTTGTGCAACCTCTTGAGTGAGACTCTCACTTGCTCTTGAAGCTCTATAAGGGCCTTACCTATTTCGTGGGCTTGCTCAAGAGGAATGTTCAAGGGGGAAGAATGATCTCCTCACTGGTCATGGGTGACAGAATGGTGAAAGGAAGTGAAAGAATTGAACAAGAACAAGGACCACAGAGCATCAGGGATACCATGAAGGGGTCATGATGGCCTTTGAAAAGAAAGAAAAAAATTGAGAAAGATTGCCAAGGTTCGTGTGGGTCATCACGGTCAGTCTGTGGAGGTGATTGTTCCAGGTATTTTTGGATTTTTTTCAATGGCTTTTTTTGCAGAGTTTTTGGATTGTGTTTGATTTAAGAGTTGTGTATAGGCTATTTTAGGGTTCTTTACGGCTATATATGAGATTAGCAGGGGAGAACAGAAGGGGAAAGTAGCATAGAAAGGTAGAAACTTTAACCAAATCAAAACACAAGATTGATGTATTTGCTTCTTATCAAGATGAAGGAACTTCTGGCTGTAATAGCGAATGATAAATGATGAATTTCATTTCAGCAAATAAAGCTGTGAAATTCATGTAGATGAGCCCAATGGATGTTGAAGACCAATCTTTTTGAGAATGAACCAAAAAAGAGCGACAGATAATCCCAATTAGAAAAGCTCTTCTAATGAGATTGGATCAATACTTGAGATAGGTAACCAAAAGAAAATCAACTCACCCTCTAACCCTCTAAAGCTTTAGCACCAAGGATTAGATTGAAGGGAAGAACTCAAATCACTGCCCTCCTTACAAAGAAAAGGATTTTGAGATTTTGAGTAAGCACCAAGCTTTAAACTATCATATCATTCAACAAGTCTGAATTTTCATAGAGATAATTAGGTTCGTAAATATCCAATTGCGTGGGGGATTAGTTAAACATTAGCAGGGCAAGTGGCCCAATAGGAAACTTACAAAATTATCCCAGAAAAATAAATCAAGATGCTCAAGATAATTATAATCAAGATAAGCTGCATTTTTCGTGATTCATCCTCCAACTCCTAGAGAGCTTTGAAAAGGATCTACTCCACCAATGGAGGTGCCTCAACTTGGAAAATCTTCCTTTGTGTGTGACGAATCATCCCATTCTTACTAATCTCCAAAATTACAGCTGTAACCTCCTCAATTAACCCATAATTAAAATCATGCATTTTCCAATCCTGGACCAATCCTTGCTCATTTTTTAGTCCATACCTTTCTCAATACTTGCAGTTTGAGTATGATTAAAGATTTATTGGAAAACAGACATGTCGAGGTTTCCATCCATGTATAATTTACAAAAAATGGATTCTCATATTCGTAGTTGAAATAGAGTAAGAAACACGATAAATCATTCTACCCAGAAAACTAAAAATGAGCTAATGAGGTGGTTTTTGGAGGATTTAATGCTTAAACCCCTTATTTAGGGCTACTAATTTCCCAACCACCTTTCCCAAGAATACTTAGACCTTTGCAAGGGTCCCAAGTTAATATTGACCTAGGGGGACTTAGTCCTTATCCAAGGGTCAACATTAGACCAACTTGGTTTAAGGATGGCACGTAATGTCAAAGAGGAACTTAGTCCCCACGAGTCTCCATAAGGATCTCTAAAAGTAAGATAGAAATTTAGTATCTCTATCCGAAACGATGGCTCTTGGAATACTATGGAGCCCCATAATTTCTTAAAAGAAGAGGTTTGTAATGTATGTAGTATCATCGCTCTTGTGGCATGTAATGAAGTGAGCCATCTTGGAGAATCGAGCGACCACTACTATGATAGCATCTTTTCCCCGATGGTGTCTTAGAAGGGCCATAATGAAGTCCATACTAACGTCATCCCAAAGCCTTGAAGGGATTGAAAGAATAGTGTAGAGGCCTTGATAGAAATGACTCTTAGTCATGTGACAAATGTTACTACTCGTGATCACCTTGTGAAAATCCCCACCCATCTTGGGCCAATAAAAATTCTCCTTAAGTATCTTAAGTGTCTTCTGAATGCCAAAGTGATCGATTAAGGCTCCTCTATGAGCCTCCTTGACAACCAAGTCCCTTAGAGAACTTAGGGGATGCAAAGCTTGTTTCCTTTGACAAAGAATCCATCTCGTAGAGTGAAAGAGCCAAAGTTAGAAGGATTCTTCACTACTTCCTTGAAATCTTCACCCTCATGGTATAGAGTTTTGATGGAATGAAGTCCAAGAACCTTGGCTTTAAGCACTGAAAGGAGAGCATATCTGCTTGATAAGGCATCAGCCACAATATTCTCTTTCTCACTCTTATACTTGTAAAAGAAGGTGAAAGATTGAAGGAATTCAACCCATTTGGCATGTCGAGTGCTCAACCTGTGTTGACCATTCATGTAGGATAATACCTTGTGATTCTAATGGAGCACAAAGGGCTTGGGCTTGAGGTAATACAATGATATACCATTCCTTCTCATAAGTGGATTGGTTGAGCATCGAACCATTCAACTTCTCACTAAAGAAAGCTAAAGGCCGCTTAGCTTGAGTGAGAACAACACCAATCCTAACGACATTAGCATCACACTTAACTTCAAATAGAAGATCAAAGTTTGGAAGAGCTAAGATAGGAGTTGAACAATGCCTATCCGTGATTATTTCAAAGGCCCTTTGGGCTGCCTTTTTTCACTCAAAGCTTCCTTTCTTCATGCATTCTGTTAAGGGAGCCATGGAGAAGCTAAAGTCTTTAATGAACCGGCAGTAGAAAGAGGCTAACCCATGGAAGCTTCGCACATCTATAGCCAAAAAAGACAACTTGATGAGTGAATAGTTCACCCTTTTCAAGCTTGGCATATAACTTTTGTTGTCTCAAGACTTAGAACACTTGAGAAAAATACTCCCCATGATAGTGCTAGGAGCATTAGATAGATCAAATGCGGCATCCCAAGCCACTCATACAACCCATGCTTGGTCTTAAAGCTGGTTCACCATTCATCTCCTTCTTTCATTCTAATTTGGTGATAGCCACTCCGAATGTCAATTTTGGAAAAGTCTCTGGGCATATGTAACTCATCAAACATATCATCTAATCGAGGAATAGGAAATTGATACTTGATGGTGAAGTTGTTTATGGCCCTAGAATCAACACATACTCCAAGTGCCATCCTTCTTATGTACCCAAATGGCATGAACCAAACATGGACTCAAGCTCTCCCTAACGTACCCATGATCAAGCAACTCTTAGGCTTGTCATTGAAGCTCTTTTGATTAATTAGGATTATACCTATAAGCTAGCTTATTTGGCAAAGGAGCACTCACTGGGAGATCAATTTGGTGCTCAATTCTGCTTAAAGGAGGGAGTCGAGGGTAAATAATTGGGGAAGCATTCCTAAAACTCTCTCAAGAGTGATTGCGCTGGGGATGCATGGGTTTCATTCCCTCACTTCTGTTTGATTCTACCATAAGTAAGGTAAATAAAGGCTTACTCTTACCAATGGCTCTCTCTACATGTGTTTCACTCATAAATAGGCTTTTTTCACCTCCTTTCCCTGGTTTAGTTTTGAGGAGTTCAGATGGAGGTAGCGGTCTCAAAGTAAGATTACGACCCATTTTTTTTAATGCATAAGTATTGGGATGCCCATAATGAATCACATGATTATCAAGCAACCAAGGCCTACCAAGTAACAAGTGACATACATCCATATAAAGGACATCACAAAGCACTTCACCACAATATAAACCAACTGATGGATTTCAGTACAAAGATGATATGTACGCAACTTACTACCTCTAGAAACTTGTAATGGTCTCACGAGGATGACATGGCTCGCAGAGTTATAAACACTTAATTTTTGCAATGAATAAACATCTATCAAATCTGTTTTAGTAATGTTCGCACATTCCCCCCCCCCCCTAACTTGATTTGGGAGGATCAACAAGGCCAAGCTTACCACACAAGAATTCATGGTAGAAGATGCTGAGAGATGTTGAGATGCTTAGTAAGAATGTTTGCCCCTTGCTATTGAGAATAAGTATGTAGACTAGCCATAATTTTGTCATAAACAATGTTGCAATCAATATCCAAATCCTCTACACAATTGTGAAAAAACAATGTTCTCTGTGAATTTTCTCATCCTAGTTTAATGGGTTGTTGGATAGCAGCCTATAAATCCATCAACAAATAAACAAGCGAAACCAATTCCCTTGTGGCTTCAAACATGCTCCAATTTCAGACTCAATTCAAGACATAAAAGTAGTTTTTTAGCTTCTTGATCTTCTACGAAACAAGGGAATTGCCAACAAAGGCACCTAACTATTTAAAGACCTTCAGCTAAAGACACACCTACCCCAATCAACATTAGAAAAGCCTTTCTGCACATACATATCAATAAAAACCCAATCAAACTCAATTTTGTTTCATTGGTCCTCGATAAAGGCAAAAAGTAAAAAATGTGTAATGTTTAACGCAATCAACTCATGTCGTTTTGTGGGAAAGCTATAGCTAATGAATGTCTTAGCACAAGGTGGAGCATCGCCCAACTCTTTTACGTTTAACTGAACCTAATTTTTATCAAATTTGGTAATTATTAACTTTTCGACACCTCCAACTATGGTCACTGAACTTTTGGAACTATAAAGTTCAAGAATGAATTTTTCGATCCCTTATGGTTTGGGAAAATGACTTTCTAATGCTTTTATTATTATTTTGGCCCGAATCTTTTAGAAATTTTCATCTTTGACCCAAATCAGATACTTTGAGTAATTTTGCTGTGTTTGGGTTTTTTCAAGAAAGATGCTTGTATTAAATGATTTAACTTTTTATAATGACTTTACTGGTACTAGTTATCACAATTTCATTATATCATAAATATTATATTTGTTGTGATCATAGGTCCACCATTCTTTGTAATAATAAAAGATTAATTAGAGAGTTTTGATTATTACCTGAACTTAGTCAACGCTAGATCCTTGAATTCCTCTAACTTTCTATTTACAAAGATTGCTAATATCAACCACACCTTCCTTAAATCAGGCACAACACAGATATGCTTTATTTTCTACCTCAAACCATAGTCACTAATTAAGTTTTATATCTTTTTAAGGATAGTGCATCATAATATTTAAGACATAAGCTTCGATTGAATAACATTCCTTACTGGGAAACTTCTTTTATTGAAAGCTTGAAACCAAAAATATTACAATGGAAGAATTGAAGAGCAACTTAAACTACTACGATGATGTGAGATACCTACTGCTCATAGAGAAATGGAGAATCTCAACTTCTCTTTTACTCAAGTATGCTTAAACGACTGTGTCACTTCTTAGTACTCCATCTCTTCTTTTATAGAGGAGATAGACTATATAGGATACCCTAATGGATACAACACACACTGATATTTTCACATGACTATAGCTGCCCTCACATGGCTATAGTAGACAACATTATTTTACTGACTTGACACTTGGCAAAATAGTACAATAATGGGGCAACAACTTTTCAGAGCCTTTGATGCTGACAAGACTAGTCATCCATATTGAGATTCTACAAGTCTTTATCTCCAATAATGTTTTCCTGCCTATTATTATCTAAATAATCATCAAAATCTTCATCAAGTTGAAGATGCTCTGAATCCCATTTTTCAAATAATTCATGAAGGTATTTCTTTTCTTTTTCTAATAAGAATTTTCCAGCTCCGACGCCAAAGAGATAATCAAAGATGTCTTTTGAAGTAGCTCCTTCTACTTTTATATAATTACTGAGATCATCATGATAAACAAAAGTAGTGCTCCTATGATGTATTAGTGGTCTTCACTGTTCAATTAATGCCCACACTTGATGATAAATATTATAAAAACCAATGGCTCTTCCTAAAGTAGAATCACTAACTACTTATTATCATAGAAACCATTCTTGTCGTAGATCATTGTGATCATCTAAATCAACTGATTGGACAAGATAATGGTTAGGCTTATCCATTTTCATACTCGATTATTGCACAAGATACCTCGACATACAAACTTCTTATACATGAAAATTTTATTGCACCTTCTGGAGATGTGAGAATCTAATGGCTCCTTTTAAACATGCATTGTTGAAATTTTGTTACCCTTAAGAAGAATAAGAACTTTGGTTCTGGGATTTCCATTACGTAAGCTACCATTCCATATTCCCAAGCTTTTATGATAGGGTCATCTAGAGAGATTGAATTAGCTGGGAATCTAACACCACCAACTCCAGATATATCAAGAAAGAAGATATGTACTCCATGACTCCCAAATATCATAAGAGTGATTATGGTAATAGTCGATACAGGCCGCATACCAGTTGTTGAATCTTTTTTCTTGAACCTGAGAACTTATTTTTTCTTAAATACCATAAAGACAACTTAGGTAATTCATTTGTAACTCTAAAAGACTAAATCTTGTGCTATTAGATAGGAAGAGGATAATAGGCGAAAACGTGATCTACTTTTTGTATAGAATTTCAAAATATCCATCAGGATTCTACTAGAAGGACAAAAACGTTGTAACCATTTCATTTTTGATTTCCTCCTTTTCTAGCAAGAGTTCTGCTTTGATGATCACCATTGGCTAGTTCACTAACGTAGGAGTCACGCTTATGCTTGCATATTTGATAAATTCTTTTTCACAAAACCAAATATTCTTTTACAATAAGTTCAAATAAAAAAATGTTTTGGGGTTAAAAAGATTAAGAACTTTCCAGTTCCGCTTATGACTGTAAGGATTTCTTTTTCCATCATAGGATAATTGCATTATGCTTTATTAAAACTTCCACCGCAATATTTATAGAGTTTTTCTCCTTCTTCGATTTTGAGTACTACACTCCAACGCTCATTGCTGGCATCTGTCTCAAGAATTAAATCATCTCCTTCATCAGGCAAAAATAAGAACAACAAGATTTTTACACATCTTTTTGAAGTTTTGAACAATCTTTAATTCACTAGTAGTCCATGACCAACTTACTTCTTTCTCAAGTTTCTACTACAAAGGTTTTCTCAATTTAGCTAAATCTATAATGAAATCTGAACCATATGTAATCCATCCAAGAAACCTTCTTAGTTGCTTCCTATCGTCAACCTTTTCAGGAAATTTTCTATTGTTTCTAGAATATGCTTTTGTAGGACGATTTGTCCAGTTTTTATTTCTAGATCCAAAAACTCAATTTCTTGTTCAGCATAAATGCACTTGTTCTTACAAAGAATACTGTCGTGATCAATGCATCTTTGGGTGACAATTAGGACATCATCTTTGTGTTGTTCTAGGGTCTTGGAAAATATAAGGATATAAACTAGGCAACGATGATTAAGATCCTTGAAGATGTTATCCATTCTTCTTTGAAATATTTAAGGTGCATTTTTAAGACCAAATGTCATTACTATCCACTCATAACGTCCTTGAGGGGCATTGAAAGCAGTTAAAGAAATGTTTTCTTCATCTATTTTAATTTACTAGTACTGCTTTTGCAATCTATTTTTGAGAACGAAGAGGCTCCTTGAATTTTACTGGAAAGGACTGTTTGGATAGAAACATAATAACCATCAAAGAGAGTACTATCATTAAGCTTTTTGTAATTAATTACCATTATGCCTTTTCCTCTTTTTTCCTGAGCATGATTTCTTACCATGAAAGTGGGACTGGTGTGAGGACCCTTGTTATTCTTGATTAATCCTTTATCTAGAAGTTCTGTGATTTGTTTATCGAACTCTTGGATATCTTAGAGCGTACACACAATTTTCTTGACTCAAATGATAGTGTTGGGATTTAACAAAGAATTCTTTGCAAATTTATTATCTTTATCCCAAAATTTTGGAGGATTATCATAGTAGATT
Source organism: Selenicereus undatus (assembly GCA_017589665.1). Lineage (NCBI taxonomy): Eukaryota > Viridiplantae > Streptophyta > Magnoliopsida > Caryophyllales > Cactaceae > Selenicereus > Selenicereus undatus. The sequence continues at coordinate 61,377,238 of JACYFF010031954.1, forward strand.
TCTTTGCATAATTAATATTGTTATTCAGAAATCTTCTCTTTAATAGATAATTATAGTAGTGAGATTGTTAGTGTTATTTCACGTTGTGTATGCATTACCTTCTCACCACACTGACTATGTGTAAACTGAATTTTTTTATGAGTGTAAGCTCTATTTAATTTATCAATGGAAACTGAGTGACCATTTATTATGAATATTATTTGGTTTATGGTCTATGTTCACAAAGAATACAGCCTTTGAAAATTATTTCCAATAATCATATCATGAGCAGGTTGATTACTAGCCCATAGAACTGGTATAATGCATCGGACTCCTCATATTTCTGTGGATAACCCTTCTATGCCTCCTTGTGGCTCATTATTCTATTGTCAACTATCCTTAACTATAAAAGATTCTTGGCTTTTTCCACATGAATTCTGGAAATAAATATATTTTTTCAAGACAGATAGAATAACCACTATCTATATAGGCATACAATTTATGTTTATTATATCACTCTAAATATACATCTATTGGGATATAGACGCTATTAGGATTTGTGTTTGGTGAGTTCATAGCATATGTCCATAGTCATATTGTGGACAAATTGACCCTCATATATTGGCTCATTAACAATTCTTATTTTGTACCCAATGACTTTCCTATCGAGACTCATACTTTGGTCTACACTATGTCTTGCAAACTCAAAACTCATTCTACCAATTTCACTGCTCATGCTAATTGTATCATCTTCTTTATGTTATTCTTTAGCTGATGAAGACCCATCCACCCATTTTGATCTTGTACCTATGCTTCTTAATAATTGGGGTTTAATGGCAATTTTAGCATTCTTATAAAGCTTTTCATAGAGCTACAAATTAAACCACTACTTTGATTTATAAATAAAATTTATAACATAGGAAAGTAGGGATCAATCCCATGAGGAAAGATTTTGATCGTAAGCTAGTTTAAGTCTGATTATGTTTACTATTCTAATTTATTTTACTTTCTCTTTAGATTACTAAAACAAATCAAATTAAACAAGTAAAAATCTAGAAAAATTACTTAATATTGCCCCTAAATATTCTAAATTTAATTCTAAAAACAAAAATATTAAATAGCTATCCTAAATATTTTTGAAAAATAAAAACAGAAATAATCACACAATATTAGGCTGAAAATTAAAATAGAAAATAACAGGCAGAAAATTAATATTAAAAATCATATAAAGTAATCTAAATTAATATTCTACAAGTTTATAACTTTATATCTCCAAACTTATATGTAATTAAAATCAGAAAAATAAAAAAAAAATTAACCATAGAAAATTAAAACAGAAAAAAAAAATTGGAATTAGAGAAATAATACACTGCACTAATACAAGTACAAAAATAGATAAACAAAATACCCAGATTTCAAATATAAATTTTCAGACTTAATAAACCCTTAGAAATGTAAAATAAAAATTAAAAACACAATTTTTAGATTTATTAAAATAAAAACCTGCACGTATCCAATTCACGAAATAATTCTCAAAAATTATCAAATAATTTCTTAATGTTCTGAAATTAAATAGAGGTAGATTAGGATACTATATATACCATAAAATGGAATAAAACATGAAAAAACACAAAACATACTATTTTCAGCCTAATTTCTAACAAATCGGTAAATAAATGGGATAGTAGAATAAAAAAAAACCTAAAAATTTTAATCATACTAAAAACCAAAATACAACAAATCTAAAATCACTAAGACACTCCTAAAAGACTTGTCTTTTGCGCGGTAAATGAAATTTATTTTAACACTTATGAATTTAAGAATTAAAATTGACAAACTAAAGAAATTAATTAAAAACCAACAAATAATTGTCACAGATACCAAATTTATGAAAAATACTTAGCATAATCTATATCCACCATGCAAATTAACATTTATCATCAACGCACAAATAGATTTATCCATGAGTTAGATTGTAGAAGATACCCACCAGTGGATCATCCCCCTTTTTCCTTATATTGTAGTTTATTTAAATCCAGCCTTAATATAAACCCTACTAGTTTTGATAACCATAGCACCAGCGTAAGAATTTAGTCAATCCAAAGCATTAAGTATTAGAAAAACATCATCAAACGCCTTGTAACCAATTTACCAGCAAATTGGTTTAACAACGATCTATAACGATTTCCTAATTAAAGGAGATTGATTTGAGTCATCCATGATTAATTAGGGTGATACTTATGCTCAAAAGGCTAAAGCTTTTACGTACTAAAGCCTTTTAAACTATCATATGAATTCATATTAAAATAATTAGCATGCATTCTAATTAATCTAACATAAATATCATGAACAATAAACACAAACCATCATAGAATCATGGAATCAAATCAATTAGACAATAAAGAACAAACTTGTTTCAAAATAATTAATTAAGCATGGTTTCAAATAGATTATACTAAGTATAAAAAAAAATACTCACTCATATTACACAAATCATCCAAAGAACTCATCTTTAACAATAAACTAAACTAAACTAAACTAAACAAAACTAAAATAAAAACCAAACAACCAATGTCACTTGGTCGAATAATGGGAAGCTGGTGATAGTAGTGATGGTGATGATGGAGTGAGATAATGGTCGTGATATGGTGATGATGATGGTAAGAGAAGAAGGACGATGATTTGATGATTGTGATGAAGTAAGAAGTGGCATGAGGCATTTTCGTGAGGATGGCTTGAGGTGTGATGGTGGTGTTTACGTGAGAGAGAGATTATGTTGATGATGAAGATTAGGTGTTGGAGGGAATGTGTAGTGGGTTAGGCATGTAGATGCCGTGAGTGTCTGGGGAGGTGAGGAGATTGAATGAGTTTTTATATCATAACATTGCTAGGTTTTCCTTTTCTTGTAGGATGTCTTCTTCTCCAAGTCTTCTAATTCCTCTTTAACTAGGAGTAGTAATCTTCTAACCCTAACCCAAATGAATCATTATGAAAATAATATTTTTCTGTTAATCATTATTTTTTTTTGGATCGACTTGATGAATTTGCTTGTAAAATCCTTCAGTAAATAAAACCTAAACTTTGGCGTCTTCTCTTGTCCGCCTTCTTTATTAATGCTTAACCAAAAAATATTTAAAATAATGTAAATTAGACAAAATAATATATATAATATAATCAAATTAATTATTAAAAACATGCATGAATTGTGACTTAACGAATTCCCCCACACTTAGACTTTGGACGTCCTCGTGCAAAGTAATCTAAGACTCGACCTAAAAACTGACCCTTTTTCTTATAAAGTCATGCTCAAAATATGAAATTCACACTAGGCATTAGTTTGCTTTAAAAACAGCTTCATTCAAAATGAATTAATTTTCCTTCCAACAAGTGGATAACTACTAAACATCTAATTACCATAAAAGTGTTTCTTCATAAGCCTCATAACATTCCTTTAATGAAGTAACAAGAGCAATCATCATCGATCTCTTTTAAGCATGCATATACTGATCAAGAGGTCTAAAAAGTTTACGATAGAAAAATTGAAGTACGGTATGGCTATAGAGACAATTGAACTACAAGGAATAACTCATTGAAATTGATTCTAAACTTGCCTTGCAATTTTCTTTCTCTTTTGTTTTTCAAACTCCAATTGCGCCACAAATTTGAGGCTCATATAGGGTCTTAAAAATTAAATAGTCACTATCTCATGCTCACCGAATAGAGGTGTTGGAGCAAACAATTTATTCTCGACATTATTTTATTTATTTATTTATTGACTGTTCGTTTGGTATGAGTCATTTATCGGCCCAAAAAGGGGCATGACTATCCCAACATGGATTACTCCATGCATAAGGCTGAACTTGTGACCTTAACTTAAGGGGAAAAGGTATTGAGCCACTAACTTCTACCCATGTTGGTGATCTAACAATTTTATTTTTTTTTGGTTCTACTATTGGCGTATTTTGAGTTGTACATGGCCCTTAAAGAGGTTAACTCTTCCAGCACAGGTCTTTTCCGTACACAAGCCACTTAAGGGGATCAAGTGTCGTACCACTTGAAACGACCTGTGTTGGTGAACCAACATTTTTTCTTTGCTCTTTTTCTTCTTCCCTATATTTTTTTTCATTCATCATTTTTTTTTCTTACAAGGCAAGAAAAGTTACAATTTTAATGAGTTATGCTACTAATTCAATAGTTTAGGAAATAGATAGCACCTTTTATTGCCTCTCAAGCGACTATATCACATGATCAAATAAGATGGATAATCATGACAGTTACTCATTAAAAATATATATGAGGATCAACTCAAACTACTTTGAATGACAGTTAACATGTTCAAAAGTCCTCACTCACATAAGAACAACGTAACTAAAAGATAGTCAAATAGAAAATTTTAAGCAAGAAAGCCTAGCATAAACTCATATTCATGCATTAGTTATAAGAAAATCATAAAAAAATTATTATTTTTTGTTTTTTTTAGAATAATGAAAATTACATGAATTAAATGCAGGATGCACCCCCCCCCCCCCACTTAATTCATGCATTGTCCGTAATGCATGCAAAAGATTAAAATAATGAAGGTAAAAGTAGAATTAAATGTATACTTCCCTACAAAATGTCGGGTTGCCTCCCAACCAACGCCTTTGTTTACTGTCATTGGCTCGACGCAAATGAGCTCATGGATCCTTTAGTCAGATCTGCTCCACTAAGCATGCCTGATCTCCTTCATAAAAGTGCTTTAGCTTGTCGTTTAGCTTAAAAATCTTGTTAGTAGCAAAGGACTTAATATCAACAGCACCAAGTGGATAAGTCTATACTACTATAAAAGGTCCTAGCCATCTAAAGTTCAACTTACAAGGAAAGTCTCAATTTTGAATTGAATAACAACACTTTTTCACCCTCCTGAAATTCTTTCCTACTAAGCTTAGCACCGTGAAAATCTTTGGCTTTACCTTTGTAGATCACTTAAGTGTCATAGGCTTCTAAGTGAATCTCTTCTAATTTTGCAATTGCAACTTACGCTCCTTTCCTACTCGGTCATAATCTAAACTACATTGCTTTACAACCCAATATGATTTATGCTCTAGTTCTACGGGAAGATGTCATGCTTTATCAAAAACTAACCTATAAGGTGACAGACCTATAGGTGTCCTATATATAGTCCTATAGGTTCAGAGAGCTTCATCTAACCTAAGACCCCAATCTTTTTTATTTGGTCTAACAACTTTTTTAATATGCCCTTAATCTCTTTACTATAGATTTCAGCTTGACCATTTGTTTGGGGATGGTAACCAGTAGACACCTTATAAGTTACGTGATATTTGGCTAACAAGGCACCTAGGGTTCTATTACAAAAATGTATTCCCCTATCACTAATGATTACTTTAGGAACTCCATATCTATGCAGAATGAGAGATTTAACATGTTTCACCACAGTTTTAGCGTCATCAGCTCTAGTAGCCACAACTTCAATCCACTTAGACATATAGTCAACAAACATACACATTGCCCCTGTACTATTTCGCGTTTTTTGGGATTTAGCTAAGAGCTTACATCTCCTTACAACTTCTTACATTTCCTTACAGCTCCTTACATCCTTAGCATAATCCTTACATCTTCTTACATCTTCTTACATCTCCTTACATCTCGTTACATCTCATAAATTTTCTATAACATTAATTTATTTTAGTTATAGAAATATGTATAATTTTTTAATAATACTACCAATATACAAAATTTATAAATATCTTATGAACACAATTTTTTTTATGAACGCAACATTTATAGAAACAGAAAACATAATATAACAACGTAAATTATATTTGAGTTTTGACATGAAATATATATTATTATAGATGACCATACATTTATTTATATTTAAAATTATTTGCTTAAAATAGCAATTTATTTGAAGATTTGTACTTAATTTTGTCCAAAAAATTGTTTTTTTTTTGTTATACTTTGCTTATTCGATCAAACTAATATTCATATAAAAAACCACCTCAAGTGGACAAAATTTTATTCACCAAATTTATGGGGATTAATATATTTTATTTTTGTGTAATTAACTTCATTAATTATTTATTTTCAATAAGTATATTATTTTAATATTATTATTTTTCATCCGAAACGTTCATTGTAAAACAAATTATACTATACAACTCTTCAACAATTCAACAACTCCTTACAGCTATCCTTACATCTTCTTACAGCTCCTTACAGCTTCTTACAGCTCCTTATACCCCTTACAGTTTCTTACAGCTCCTTACATCTCCTTACATCTATCTATCTATCTAAAATGGAAAATAGAACAGGCTCATTATGCAGAGGCATTTGATTCCTTCTAGATAAATTACCTGTCTTCTGGGATGCTTCACATCTTTTTACAAAATTCATAGGCATCCCTAAAAATAATGGGCCAATAAAAGCCACATTCAAGAACTTTGTGTGCCGTTCTTTGGGGTCCAAAGAGTTCCCCACTTTCAAAAGAGTGATAGAAAGTTAAAATTGAATTAAATTCATTGTCATCTACACAACGCCTTATAATCTGGTCTCCACAAAATTTCCATAAATATGGCTTATCCCAAAGTTAATATTTAGATTGAGCTCTTATCTTCTCCTTTTGGGCTCTAGACAAGTCTATAGGAAAGGTTTTGGTTATTGTATAATTAACTATATCAGCATACCAACGTAGCCCATCAGTGATAGTATATAAAGTCTCATCAAGGAAACAATCACTCAATGGATTGTCACTCTCTGCATTATCTAGCCTACTTAGATGGTCAACTACTAAATTTTCAGCTTCTGGTTTATCTTCAATCTCCAATTGGAATTCTTATAGTAGTAATAACCATCTAATCAATCTAGGTTTTGAGTAATTCTTACTTAATAGATGTTTAATAGCATAATGATTAGTACAAACAGTAACTTTAACACCCAATAGATAAGGACTAAACTTTTCTAGAGCAAAAACAACAGCATAAATTTTTTTTTTTGTAGTAGTGTAGTTGGACTGTGCCAGGTCTAGAGTTCTAGAAGCATAATAGATCATATGAGGTACCTTCCCTACATTTTGACCTAAGATTGCCCCTACTGCCTTATCACTAGCATCACACATTAGTTCAAAAGATAGGGCCCACTTAGGGGGTTGTACTATAGGTGTGATGGTCAATTTCAACTTCCATTGGTCAAAAGCTCTCCAATGATCCTCATTAAAATCAAATAAAGCACCTTTTATAAGTGAAGCACATAAAGGGGAGGCAATCTTAGAAAAATCCTTGATAAATTTCCTATAAAACCCAACATGACCTAAAAAGGACCTCACCTCCTTGACACACTGTGAATATGGCAAAGGTTGAATGATGTCTATTTTAGCCTTATCAACCTCTAACAATTTGGATGACACTACATGCCCTAGTACTACTCCATGGTCCACCATGAAATGACACTTTTTAATGTTAAGCACCAAATTCGTCTCAATGCAATGCTTAAGTACTAACATAAGATGATGCAAGCACTCATCAAATGAATCACCATGTAGAGTAAAATCATCCATGGAAACTTCTATAATTTTGGTGATAAAATCATAAAAAATACTCATCATACATCTTTGAAATGTAGCAGGAGCATTACATAGACCAAATGACATCCTTCTAAAAGCATTGGTGCCAAAAGGACAGGTAAAAGTGGTCTTTTCCTGGTCCTTAGGAACTATAGGGACCTGAATATAACCTGAATAACCATATAGAAAGCAATAATGTGACCTCTCAGCTAATCTCTCTAACATCTGGTCCATAAAAGGCAATGGAAAATGGTCCTTCCTTGTCACCTTGTTAAGCTTTCTATAGTCAATGCACACTCTCCAACCACTCTGTACTCTAGTAGTTATTAACTCACCTTCCTTGTTCTGCACTACTATTGTTCCCTCTTTTTGTGAACCACATGGATAGGACTAACCCACTCAGAATCAGCGATAGGGTATATCACTCCAGCATCTAACCACTTAAGAATTTCTTTTTTAACTACCTCCATCATAGGTGGATTTAGTCTTCGCTAAGGGTCTCTCTTAGGCTTAGCATCTGATTCTAATATGATTTTATGTGAATATAATGTGGGGTTAAGTCCTTTAAGGTCTGCTAAACTCCACCCTAATGCTTCACTATGTTCTCTAAGCACCCTAATAAGTTTAACCTCTTGTTCAAATGTAAGTGCATTAGAGATTATAATAGGTAAGGTCTCATCATCCCCTAAATAAGCATACTTAAGATTTTCAAGCAATTGTTTTAGTTTTAGCTTAGGAGGTGAAATACGAGAGGGTAGCATCTTCGCATAACTTTTAGGCAATTCTAGCTTCCTAGGTCTGTCAACTACATGCAATTACAACAAAGACTCTATGCTACCCACTAACTCATTATTAATATGGTAAGGCACATTTTGAAACATAAACTGATCCAAACCCTAAGTAAGTACAATTAACAATTCATCCTCATAAGACAATTCATAAACATCTTAGGACAATTCATCAATCACAACAAGTGCACATAGACAATTCACATCAGCAGAAAATGTCATAGCATCAAAAGTATTGAACTTAATGATTTCACGATCAAATTCCATAGTAAGTATTTAGGCATGCACATCTAGTTTTGTCCTAGATGTTTAAGAAATGGTCTACTGTTGACGATTTTTTGCGGAGTGTGAAATAACTGAAAAGAAAAACCTCAAGCATACGATAGTCGTCGTAATACTTTGAGGGTCGATCCACAGGGACGACGTTGAGATTACGGTCATTTAGAACGAAATGGTTAAACTAATTAATTAAACTACGTGATACTATTTAAGCAATCTAACACCCTGAGCATTCAACTCAACATTTAACTAAACCTAGGCGTCCAAAACAAATGAAGTCAAATAAACTAAACTTTAGCATTCTATCGAACAACCAAATCACTACCAAAACTAAACTCCTACACCAACTAGCCATAGTCAATCAACCAAAATCAAAGCATGATTCAAAACCTAGCAACTAACCACATTATTCCAGAATTTAACACAGTGAACAGTGAGGCAGACAAGCGCAACCTTGAACTAACTAACAATAGCAAACTGAATCAAGCACAGGGGAAGGGTAAAACGAATTGAGCAATTCCATTCATCATCAATCAAGCTACCCTTCAATTTAAGCCGGTTCTGCAATTTCCGACATTTTCTTCGCCATTTTCTACCATTTTTGGCCATTTATTCGAAATTATTCAAAACCTGTAAAATAAAAAAAATAAATTAAGAACCTTAAAAACACGATTAAAACGAGCATAAAACAGGCATAAAAGTACCTTAAAAATAGCTCATTTTTGGCACGAACAAATACTCTCACACCAAGATTTTGCTCGTCCTCGAGTAAAATAAACTAAACTAACTAAAAATGAACAATAAGGAAAAGAAAGTCCTAACTCACTATCGTAGGAATCACGATTGCATTTAGCGTATGCAACAAGCCCTTTAAACCCATTGGACTCCCAAGTGGACGAGTGAGGTCTCGTGAGGGTTTCCAAGTGAAATACCCACAAAATTATTTCAAAATAAAAGAAAATCTTTTTGGGTTTTTCTCAAAACTAATATGTACAAAATTTGGAAAAAATATGTACAAATTCTAATGAGCTAAATCACCCATGTACTCAATTATTGACCTGTATATACATAAAATGTACTTCAAAGCCCGCTACTTCCTAAATGACATCAGAGCACTAATTTTTCACCTCATTGAACATCAAGATTTTGAATCCATCCCGGTGCTCGTGTACAGGTGTTTCTTCATCCCAGGCCTCAGATTTACCAGAATTATACTCAATCCCACTTGGCTAACACAACTACATTATTACCATACTGACTTTGGAAGCAAGCTTTCCCAGTAGAAATATTGCCTCAAAGGGTAACACCCAGTAGCATGTGCCTCAAAGGGTAACGCCCAGTAACGCATGCCTCAAAGGAATACTTGTCATTCCAAATTTTATTCTTTTTCTTTCATTCTTATTCATAAAACAATTTTTTTTTTCAATTTTTTTCAAGTAATCATGTCACAACCTAGTGGGGGAATCATTCATGGAAACCTAAGACCTAAAGATAATGATGAAAGAATAAACAATGACTGGATTACACAACCCATAATGCACAACTGGAGTTAGAATCAGGGCTTAATATATCAAATTTGAGGTTGGAGACTTATCACGCACATCCTACTTATATACAAGCTAACAACTAAAGCACAGGGGATTCAAGCTAAAAAATTTGAAAACAATGAAAATCTTCAAAAAAAAATAAAAAATGGCACCTCACCCCCACACCAAAACTTCACAATGTCCTCATTGTGGGAATTAAGGCACTAACAAGCAAGCTCATAAACAAAACAACTGTAAAACCTAAAATATATACAACTAGGACCCAACCAAAAACAAAAACAAAACAAAACAAAACACACACATATTCACAAAAGCGAAGAAAAACGAAATCACAAAAGAAAGCCAAAATTGAAACTAAAACCAAAGCAACACACATATTCACAATCCAAAATATGTACAACTAAGGACAAAAAGAAAAGAAATGGAAATGGAAATAAAGTTAAAACGATCATACCAGGTTAGATACAGGTTGTTGCCAAACTACGAAGCTTATGGAGCATCAGCCACTCCATATCAACTTACAAGCAACTACTCATATCAAACCCAACCAATGATCACAATAGGTTATCAAATGATCAGGCACAATCATCACAAAAATGAACATAATTAGAAATATGAATTGTAACCCAGATAAGATGCATAAATTCAATGCTCTTTTGAGCTTATCAAAGCTCACAGCCCAGTCAGAAGAGAGATGTGTATAAGTAAAATCAGATGCATTAGTCAGTGGTTCAATGAAGATATGACTATATGAATGCATAAACCATCTAAAGTGATCTGATTGATCTAAATGAAATCTCACATCACCTCTAAAAGGGAAAGGGAGAGGACGAAAACAAGGCCAATCAAAGAAAATATGAAAATTAGAGCTCAAATGACGGCCTCAAGTCAAGTCTTGCAGTTCAAAGGGGTCCTAGAGTCTATCTATGTCATTATCATCACGAATCTTATCTAAATAAGGGATATCAAGCACTAATGTCTCATACTCGACAAAAGCAGACTCGAGAGGGTCTAAAGAAGAAAGAAGAGGAGGAGAAATGCAATATTCAGGAATGAGGCAGTTTGGACAGGATCAACAGAAAATGATTCATATTCAGCACAAGGATCCTCATTCAAACTCATATCAACATCAAACCCACAAAAAGATTCATATTCAATATGCAGAACATTATCATCTAATTTAAACAGAAGGTCAGGAATGACGGGATCAAAAGAAAATGATTCATACTCAACATGAAAATTCACATCAAGACCTTCAGTAACATCAAGCACACATGAAAAAGATTCATATTCTGCACAAAGAATATCATCAAAGTCAAAAATAGTGGGTGCAGTCATAGTCACCTCATCACATGATTCCTGTGAAATATCTTTTGAATCATCTAAATCATGAAGCTCAATTTCAAGTGTGATGCTTATTTCTAACTCACTATCAAGATCAGATTGTTTACCCACTTCCAATTCACGAAAGTTGTTCAAAGTGGTGGGTAAGTCAACCAAGATATCTTCAATGACATTTTCAGGTGAGCTAGTACAGGGTGCAAGGTCTGTTGTTAGAGACATAGGGAGGTCACTTTCTTGTTCTAAACTAGGCAAAGGCATGTTTTCATTCAAATCAGGCCTCGTAGAATAAGAAGGTTCAAAGTCATCATCGAGACTAATGTTAGGTTTAGGAGATCCTAAACTAGAATCAATCTCACTAGAAGTCCCTCTAATCTGGTTAAAACATTGAGAATATTCAGCAATTCTCAATTTCATAGTCTCTAGCAGTTGATCAGTCATATCATTAATTTTCCTTTCAAAACTTGCACATATAACATCAATATAATCACAATAAGGACAAGTGTAAGCATTATGATCAGGAGATTCACAATAATCACACAAAACAGGAGGCATATAAGAGTGAAATGAGTCATAAGAATTCATAAAATGATCTGAAGGGTAAGAATTAGCATGAAAATCATACTCTCCATGAGTTAGGTATCTAAAAGTATCATTAGCTTGTTCAAACGCATAGGTTTCCCAAGCTAATTTTTCAAAAAAATCCCAAACTTCATTTTGAGTTTTAGATAATAATTCTATTAAACCTACAGGAAAAATTGAATCGATGTAACTCCTTGACTCAACATTTAGACCCTCAATAATGACCTCACAAATTTTTCATTTTTTCAAATTACGATTCAGTTGAGCACGATAATCATTAAGCTTTGAAAAATAATTCAACAAAGGTTCGTGCTCATATTGCAGGAAATTAAAAACTCGCATTTGAAGTTTTTAAAGTTTTTTAAAAAATTTCAATTTTTAGGGGTTTTCAAATTTGTCAAATGTTTTTGGATTTTTGAGCTTTTCCTTTTTTTTTGGATTTTGGATTTTTTTTTTGGGATTTTTGGGTTTTTCAAAAAAAAAAGACTAAACTAAGTAAAACGATACCAAAATTAGAGAAACTAAGAAGTAGTACCAAAATAAAGTGACGAAATGACTAAGTAAGAAATGACTAAGTGAATATCAACTAAACAAATTAAATCGACTAAACAAGATGACTAATAAACCAAATCACAACTAATAACGAAATATGACCTACTCTCATGCTGTCATCCCCGGCCACGACGCCAAAATTGTTGATGATTTTTTAGGGAGTGTGAAATAACTGAAAAGAAAAACCTCAAGCATACGATAGTCGTCGTAATACTTTAAGGGTCGATCCACAGGGACGACGTTGAGATTACGGTCATTTAGAACGAAACGGTTAAACTAATTAATTAAACTACGTGATATTATTTCAGCAATCTAACACCCTAAGCATTCAACTTAACATTTAACTAAACCTAGGCGTGCAAACCAAATGAAGTCAAATAAACTAAACTTTAGCATTCTATCGAACAACCAAATCGCTACCAAAACTAAACTACTACACCAACTAGCTATAGTCAATCAACCAAAATCAAAGCATGATTCAAAATCTAGCAACTAACCACATTATTCCAGAAGTTAACGCAGTGAACAGTGAGGTAGACAAGCGTAACCTAAAACTAACTAACAATAGCAAACTGAGTCAAGCACAGGGGAAGGGTAAAACGAATTGAGCAATTCCATTCATCATCAATCAAGCTACCCTAATCATCCAACATCAACTACCCTAATCAGCTACGAAGGAACAACAGTAGGGGAGGGGGAAAAACAAATTGAAAGCAAACGAAAGCAGCAGAAGGGGATAACACGAATTAAAATAGCAAAAACGAAACAGGGAACTAAGATGGGTTGCAAACCTAGCTCATTTGACGTACTTAGCCACCGAGGGGGTCACCAAGACCACCCTTCACAGCCCAGAACGCACGGTGGAGACTAGAGAAGCACCCAAACATAACGCAAACATCAAAGGAGGGGAATTGAAAGAAATCGACGAACTCTAGGCCAAATTACTACAAATGCAAGCTGAAATTCGTAAACATCAATTGGAAATTAACAAAATTGGACTGAATGACATGAAATTTGAGACTAACACTAAATCGAACATGAAACCCTAAACTGAAAATTGAAATAAAACTGGAATTAAAACTAAAATCTAAACCTAAATTCAACCTAAACTAACCCTAAAGTTACCTAGAAATTCATTAGCTAATTCCGAAAATGGCATCGCTGCTCCATATTTATACCCGAGCCTCTTCGATTCTTGACCGTCGATTTGGGTGGTGTGCGTGGACGATGGCGATGAGGGACAACGAAGGTGGTGTTGTGGCGTTGGCAGCGTGAATGGAGGGATGCGGATGAAGCGCTAGTTCAGGGGTTCTGGGTTTCGGGGTCTGGGAAGGGATCGAGTGAGGAGGAGAGAGAAAGTGAAGGGGAGGGGGGTTAGGAGGCAAAGTCACGCGCGAGTCACATGCCTGGGCTGGGGAAGGAAGCTGGACCGGTTCGATTCAAAGATGGGCCGCTGGACCGAGTTTCTGCAAGCTTGAGCCGGTTTTTTTCCTTGGACCGGTTTTTCTTGTCAATTTAACCCAGTTCTTCAATTTTCGACATTTTCTTCGCCATTTTTTGCCATTTATTCGAAATTATTCAAAACCTACAAAATAAAATAAAATAAATTAAAAACCTTAAAAACACGATTAGAACGAGCATAAAACAGGTGCAAAAGTACCTTTAAAATAGCTCATTTTTGGCATGAACATCTATCAAGCAATATGAGAATATCATGGCATGCATCACCCATGTCTAATACATAAAATTCAGCGGGAAAAACAAGCCTATTGACTTAGACTAAGACATCTTCTAAAACTCCATCTTGGTATACATTACTCCTATCAGCTAACTAAATGATTAGATCAGGTTTCTTTAACTCCCCTAGGTGTAGTTTATCATAAGGTGACCTAGGCAGCGCATTGATGGAAGCTCCTAAATCAAGCATAACTCTATCAAAAGAGAGGTTTCCAATTTTACAAGGAATTGAGAATACACTTGGCTCCTTACATTTAGGGGGAAGCTTCTTTTCAAAAACGGCAAATACGTTTTCCCCCACGCTTACTTTTTCGTTCCCTTTCAATTTACATTTTGCTATACAAAGCTCTTTAAGGAACTTGGCATAACGAGGCACCTGCTTTATGGCATCTAGGAGAGGAATGTTGATCTCGACCTTCCTAAATGTTTTTAAGATTTCTTGGTTTGCTTAATCGACCTTATGGGTTTTCCCTCTCAATCTACTAGGAAAAGGTGGTAATGGCTTGTAAGGTTCCTTCTTATCCTCACCTACTTCCTTAACCTTAGAGGTTGTCTTGATCTTGGTTAGGTTCAGGTTTGTTGGCCTCTATTTCATGCTCTGCCTCTGTATTCTTGCTAGGTTTCTTCAACTATTTCCCACTCCTAAGTGTTATGGCACTCACATTTTCCTTTGGGTTCTCGAATGGTTGAGATGGCAATCTATGTTGTATTTGGGCCTGCAGGTTGCTAACTATAGCATCAGTAGTAGTCTATCTCTCCTTAACCTATTTAAGAGTCATCTCTATGTTATGAAACCTAGTGTCAATTTCCTTTTTCTAGTCATCCATCTTTTCTATAACTTGCTCTAAAAGGAAATTTGTTTTATCCTAAGTAGATGGTTGACGTGATGATTGGTCAAAACCTGCAGGGTTATTCCTAGGTCCATACCTAAGGTGAGGGTGGTTTTTTCATCCTTCATTATAAGTGTTGGAGTATGGGTCATACTTCCTTTGCCCTTGGTTAGAGAACATTGCATTCACATCACCCCATTGAAGTGTAGGGCACGCATTAGTAGCATGTTCCTCTAAACAGCAAATACCACACACCACTTCTTTCTGAACTCCTCTAGTGACAAGTTTGTTTAGCATAGCAGTGATCTGAGACAATTGGGTCTCTACAAAAGGACCTAAACTAAGATAGACCTGAACTAAGCTCATTGACCTTCCTAAAGTGGGGTTCCTTAGTTCTAAATTATTGAGTGTTCTGCGCCATCATATTAAACAATTCCCAAGCCTGAGTTGGAGTCTTATTAACCAGAACCTCCCACTAGCAGCATCCACCATATTTCTATCTATAGGTAATAAACCTTTATAGAAATATTGAATCAATAATTGTTCAGAAATTTGGTGTTGGGGACAACTAGCACATAATTTATTAAAACATTCCCAATACTCATGGAAAGTTTTCCAATTCATTTGTTTAATTTCGCATATTTCTTTTCTAATGGATCCAATTCTAAATGTGGGAAATTTTTTTTCTAAAAATGCTTTATGAACTTGGGTCCATATACTGAATGTTGCAGGTGGGGTAAGTAATATAGCCAATCTTTAGCTTTATCCTGAAGTGAGAAAGGAAAGGCTCTCAACCTAATTTGGTCCTGGGTGATACCCTCAAGCTGCATGGTTGAACATGTAATAATGAACTCATTAATATGGCGATATGGATCCTCACCAGGCAATCCATGAAACCTAGGCAATAAGTTTAAAAATCCAGACTTCAATTTTAGTGGTCGATCTAATATAGGATAAGTAATAGATAAAGGTTGAATTTCCAAATTAGGTGTACCAAGTTCACGTAAAGTAATCATCTCAACTTTAATATCTTCACAACTTACCGATTCGGAGTTTACAGATTCAGAATTACTTACTTTACTTTCAAACAACTCGAAGTATGCTCCTTTTTCTTTTCGATCATGCGACCACTCCTTAATCTCATAAACTAAAGCTGCCTACAAAAATAAAATACGAGAGTTAAGACAAAATAATAAAAGTAGTAAGACTAATAGAAGCAAACTATCAATTTTATTTTCTTTCCCCGGCAACGACGCTAAAATTTGTAAAGCTTGTCGTAGAGCTACAAATTAAACCACTACTTTGATTTATAGATAAGATTTATAGTATAGGAAAATAAGGATCGATCCCATGAGGAAAGATTTTGATAGTAAGCTAGTTTAAGTCTAATTATATTTACTACTCTAATTTATTTTACTTTCTCTTTATATTACTAAAACAAATCAAATTAAACAAGTAAAAATCTGGAAAAATTACATACTATTGCCCCTAAATATTCTAAATTTAATTTTGGAAATAAAAACAATAAATAGCTATCCTAAATATCGTGGAAAAATAAAAACAGAAACAATTACACAATATTAGATTGAAAATTAAAACAGAAAATAATAGGCAGAAAATTAATATTAAAAATCATATAAAGTAATCTAAATTAATATTTTGCAAGTTTATAACTTTATATCTCCATAATTACATGTAATTATATTCAGAAAAATTAAAACAGAAAATTAACCACAGAAAATTAAAGCAGAAAATAAAATCTAAAATTAAAGAAATAATAAACTACACTAATACAAATACGAAAATGAATAATAGAAGTACCCAGATTTTAAAAATAATTTTATAGACTTAATAAAACCCTAAAAACGTAAAATAAAAACTAAAAAGGAAAATTTCAGATTTATTAAAATAAAAACCTACACATATCCAATTCACAAAATAATTCTGAAAAATTATCAAATAATTTCTGAATATTCCGAAATTAAATGGATGTAGATTGGGACTATTGTTAGCCTAATTGCTAACAAACCGGTAAATAAATGGCAAAGTAGAATAGAAAATAAACCTGAAAAATTTAGTCGCACTAAAAACCAAAATATAACTATTCTAAAATCACTAAGACACTCCTAAAAGACTACTCTTTTGGGGCGGTAAATGAAATTTATATTAAAGCTTATAAATTTAAGAATTAAAATTGACAAACTAAAGAAATTAACTAAAAAGCTGCAAATAAGTATTGAGGATACCAAAAATACTTAGGATAATTTGTATCCACCATGCAAATTGACATTTATCATCAACATACAAGTTGATTTACCCATGAGTTAGACTCTAGAAGAAACCCGCCAGCGGATCATCCCCGTTTTTCCTTATATTATAGTTTATTTAAGTCCGGCCTCAATATAAACCCTACTAGTTTTGATAAACCTAGCACAAGCACAAGAATTTAACCAAACTAAAGCATTAAGTATTAGAAAATCATCATCCAATGCCTTGTACCGAATTTACTAATAAATTGGTTTAACAAAGATCTATAACGATTTTCTAATTAAAAGAGATGGGTTTGAGCCATCCATGATTAATTAGGGTGATACTTATGCACAAAAGGCTAAAGCTTTTACATACTAAAGCCTTTTAAACTATCATATGAATTCATATTAAACTAATTAGTATGCATTCTAATTAATCTAACATGAATATCATGGACAATAAACACAAACCATCATAGAATCATGCAATCAAATCAATTAGATAATAAAGAACAAAACTTGTTTCAAAATAATTAATTTAGCATGGTTTCAAATAGATTATACTAAGTATAAGAAAACTACTCACTCATATTACATAAATCATCCAAAGAACTCATCTTTAACAAAAAAAACTAAACTAAACTAAAAATAAAATAAAATAAAAACCAAACAACCAATGTTACTTGGTTGAATAATGGGAAGTTGGTGATGGTAGTTGATGGTGATGATGGAACGAGATGGTGGTCGTGATATGGTGGTGATGAGGATAAGAGAAGATGGATGATGACTTGATGATGGTGATGAAGTAAGCGGTCGCATGAGGTATTTTTGTGAGGTTGGCTTGAGGTGTGATGGTGGTGTATACGTGACAGAGAGATTATGATGATGATGAAGATTAGCCGGTGGAGGGAATGTGTAGTGGGTTAGGCGTGAAGATGCCATGAGTGTCCGGGGAGGTGAGGAGATTGAATGGGTTTTTATATCATAACATTGCTAGGGTTTCCTTTTCTTGTAGGATGTCTTTTTCTCCAAGTCTTCTAATTTCTCTTTAACTAGGAGTAGTAATCTTGTAACCCTAGCCCAAATAAATCATTACAAAAATAATATTTTTCCATAAATCATTATTTTTTTTGGACCGACTTGATGAATTTGCTTGTAAAATCCTTCAGTAAATAAAACCCAAACTTCGACGTCTTCTCTTCTCCTCTTTCTTTGTTAATGCTTATCCTAAAAATATATAACATAAAGTAAATTAAACAAAATAATATATATAATATAATCAAATTAATTATTAAAAACGTGGATGAATTATGACTTAACAATTCTCATCAACCTTTATTACATTTTTCTTATTGATTTTTGTGGGATTGGCAAAACTCGATATCCATGACCTATCAATCTTTATCTCTTGAGAATTAGATTTTATCATTTGGATTTTTTGCATAGCAGTAGGACTTTGAAATTTTTCTACCTCTATCATCGTTACCTTAGTCTTTGGATAGAAAGCATTATCTAATGTGTAGATTATTTTCCAAAATGTCCTTAGTGGGTATCCTCCTCTTTTCATGTCCATCCCAACTGTTTTAATCTTAAGGGAGAGGAAGTTTTTTATAAATTCATCTGTTAGGCACACATAATGTCCAATCGGCGATTGAATCCTATTGATCCATTGCATATATTGGTCTTAATCCCTGTGATAATTTCATTATTAAATTTGGTATACCTAATACCAAAGAGAAAAACATAAAGATCAATATCTTTGCCATAATATTGTAATGGAGTAATTTGCACTTGGACATTTCCAACATGGATATACTTATACCTTCTATCTTTGTTATGCCTGAGGATGTTTTCCTAATTAATGAAATTAACTTCTTCCACATCATACTCACAATCTTTTATCTCTAGGTCTCCTTCGATCATTTTGCATACATACTTACTCTTTAATTGAAAGATGAATTTTTTTATAGATCATATATTTCTAAATTATGGGAACGACCCAATCTCCATTCAATTCTTCATTTTCATTATCTACAACAAATTCTTCTCTTTGAAGATCACCAAGACTAATTGAACTACTTTCCATCATATGACTGGTTTCTTCATAATCACCTTCTTCATATTCATCTTCCAGTACAATCTCAATAATTCCCTTGTTGTTTTTAGGTCTAGTCTAGGGCCTTTTCTTTCCTAAGTACAAAATAGTCTAGACTACCGAAGGTCTCTATAAGCTTGTTATTCTTCTTATTTTTGCATTCATTTACATAATGACCCATTTCGCCGCATATGCAACACTTATAATTGTTTTTCCCGAAAGGACGATATCCAACTTTTCTAAAAAATCTTTGTTTTTAAGGCTTGGTTTGTTATAATATTTTCTTTTATATTTCTCTCCCCTTTGCTTGTTAAATATTTTCCATATAAAAAAAAAATTTCTTTCTTGTTTTAGTTCTTTTCCCATTGGTAAGAATTATCCCAACAAGCTAGAAACATCTACTTTTTCAAGTCATGCAATATGCTTTTCATTGATTATAGAATTGATTAGATATGGTAATTTATCATAAAACATACCAAGATTGGTTTCATAACCCATGATTGTATGTTATTAATCTTTCTTTACCATTCTCTTGCTCTTTCTTCGAAATCAAAATTACCTTTGATGAATTCAGTTTTGTTTTCCTTACACAAGTTCTTAAACATTAGAGCTAATGTTTCCATCATTCTTAATACATTTTTACCATCTTTATTTAGTAAATTATACCATTCAACTACAGTGCTAGAAAAATTACGCTCGATATAGTTTAGAAATTTCCAGCAGTCCATTTAGTATTTAAGTTTAGGACACTATTCTTACCTATTTTTCAATGCTTAAATATTTCTTCTCTATTACGAGCTCCATCGATGTTTAAAATGTATCCCATTGGACTAATTGGGGTCAGACGAATTTCTTTATAGGACATGGTTTTCCTTGGGATAAACCCAAACAAAAAGTTACTTGTACATCCTATCAGAACGTTTCTAGGTCTCATAAAATGGGTATTTCTTCTAGAAGGTTCACCAAATTCTTTAGGTTTATGTACAACATTGTTAATTAGATTAGATTCGATTTCATCTATGCTGAACTCTTCTCCAATCTCATTGATTTCAACATCAAATACCATTTTTCATATTTTTTATATAGTTTTTTCCTAATTTCTTCTAAAGGAATAACATTAAGACCCTCTAGTTTAATTAGGTTCATCTGTTGATATATATTTTCTTCTAACTGGACATTATTTAATCTCTTCAATATCATCAGATGTTATCTCTTGTTTATCAACTACTGTGCCCATTATTTCATTCAATTGTTTTGAATTTTGTTCTTTATCAAACATATTCTGCAGTTCTTCAGGATTAAAATGATTATACTTGATCCTCTTTTTCTTTCACTGCCTTTTTAGACGATTTTTCAGTTGATTTTAAAACTATGCAATGAAAATGGATTTTTGTTTTTAGTGTTTTGGAAAGGATATTAATGCTGAAATGGAGTACTAATACTTAGATCAAATTTGCAAATATGTTTAACTTCTTTGATTGAAGAAAGATGGATTACTGATAATTACTTCTTTAAATCCGTAATTTCAGTCCTAAGTTTTGCTAATTTCGCTTTCAGTTCTAAAATTATATTAGTGATATAGTTTAGATGAAGTGCTACTGTACTGGTTACTTCTAGTGAGTGCACAATATGAGAATCATTCTTATTAGGACAAGAAAATGACGATTCAAGCATTAAACATAGTTAATCAACTTAATTAACTACTAATTAATCTTAATTATTTTAATTTTTTTTGGTCACGTGGCTGTGATACCAGTTTAAAGAGGGTTTTGAGTTGTGTGTATCAGAAGACTATCGCAGGCCCAAAATTAAAATTTTCAAAAGTAAATTTTTAAGGATTGGGGTAAGTTTTGCAAAATATGAAAAGTTATGGGAATTCTATATAAAGTTCAATAGTGACTTGTTCCCCAGAAATTTAATTGTATAATAGTTCAATCGTTCATAAAATTCAATTTCATAGTTGTGGTTTCAGAAAATTCATGCACTATACTTCGATGGTTTGGAAAGTAAATAACTCGAAATTTGGAGCCATCTAACAATTTCCAACAATTCGATGATTCCCAAAATGTACTGTCTTCACCATAGGTCTCAGAGAATGTCTTACACACTTCCCGTAGCAGCAGATAGATCAACCACTATTGCTTTGATTACATGTGCTACACAAGAATGTCATTTTGGAGACATAATGAAACCTTTGAAGAAGAATCAAGGTTTGGTTGTCAATTGTTATCATTAGCTAGTATATTGTTTATGGCACTACTTCTTGTAATATTAACCTTGAAATGATTTGAAATTATCTATTTAGAATTTTAAAATCCAAAATTTTAGATATCCAATACATTAAAACAAAATTGATATATTTGAAGAAAAGAAATGAAACTTTCAGTATAGCATATAAGATTAGACAATTGATAATAGGACTACAACAAAAAATATGTAATTTTTCACAAACAAATAAAAAACACTGCAGCAAAGAAACTAAACCCATAACATATTGTAAGTGATATGTTTTGTTTTTGAGACCAGAATATTTAGTAACTAGTCAACTCACTACAGGCTAATCAATTCTAATACACACACACACACACATATATCTATATATATGTATATGGATAGATACACCGGTGAGCTATACACCGGTGAGTTGACCACCGGTG
>JACYFF010031954.1:61399834-61411976 GCA_017589665.1 Selenicereus undatus
CGTGTATATATATATATATATATATATATATATTTATATATATATATATCGCACATATATATATATATTTACATATATGTATATATATAATTATATATATGTATAGATATATATAATGATTATTGTATACCTTTAATTTTTATCAAATCATTGTTTTGAAGATCAATTTGATCCCATTGAGCAAAAGCGCAAAGGTGGTGCCTAACTACACTTTTGTTAAATAAATTCTATGTCCTTATTTTGATAGATAATGTAATCTTTCTTGTATAGTGTACACGCTGACATATATTGTTGACCAGTAATGGTCACAGTAATAAACGATAAATCTCATAATGGGTTCAGGTGTTAGAAAATATATTAATTCTGTATTAATCAGTAATAATCAAGCACTAAATTCCTTGATTCTATATGACGGTATATGCCACTATAAAAGGGGGGTGTGAATCAGGGAATGGCACAACAACAAGCAAGAATCATTCCCTCAATCTTATCCACTCTTTGCCCTCTTACTCACATAACCTAACCATCTTTGAAGGTTCGGGTTTTGGAGCATGAATCACCGGTGATTCTAGTAGCCACCATAATGGTTGGTAGCAATCAGAAGGCACAGAGATTCTGGTTCAATTTTCTCCATCAAAGTAACCTCTAATTACCAACAGTGGTATCAGAGCTAAGCCTATTTGATGCTAGCCCCGAAATGTATGGTTATCCTTAATCTGTGTCAAATACGTATATGAATTTGATTCACGTGCTCATGAATAGAATGTTAATCTGTATCATAAAATGACACGAATCTCGATTTATATGAACTTATGCCAGTTTGCAAAATAGATTGATAATTTGTGTAATTATTAGACATTATGTTATGCAACAAACCGAGTTCAAATTTGAACATGCTAAAGTTAATTTGCATCAGATTGAAATGCTAGCTCTAACCTAAACAAGCCTTCAAATGATTATGCTATTCTTGAATTAAGTTCAAATAAACATACCATGAAATTCATGTTTTAAAAACTGATACTGCTTTCATATGCATTATTTGAAAAGAAAACTGAAGATCTGGGACACAGACCCCTATTAACAGCCCCATTTCAGATCTCGCCATACCCTAGGGACCCCACGGACTCAGAGCACAAACACAAAAAAAAGGAAAAAGGGAAAATGGAACTTACCTTGTGCCCATCAACTTCGCAGGGAGGGGTGGTGCGTGTGAGTCATGCGCCGCTGACGAAGACCATTTTTGGTGTTTTCTTCCTTCTACTGCCTTAAACCCTGCCGATCTTTTCTTTTCCAGCACGAAACCAAGCCAAAAACACCAGACAAGCCGCGCGTCTCAGCCACGCGCTGCCATAGAAGGGGCGCATTGTGCGAGTGGGTGACAACAGTCGGATGCTCAATGGTCGATCTACTCACTGGCGTGGTTTTTTTGGTTGGTTTGTGATGCTGTGGGCTCAGTTTAGGTGGTGGCAAGGTTATGGTTTATCCTTATTTGGTTTTGGTGGTGGTCTTGGTTGTGTACTAAGACCAAGGAAGAGGACTGAAGCTCGAATGGTGGTCTCGGTTGTGGACTGAGATCGAGGAGATGAGCCACGAACCATCAGGGCTTGGTCGAGACATAGAGAGGGTAAGGCGAGAATAAGGATGAACAGAGATAGAGTGCCTTAGAGTTAGAAAGAGTAAATTCTAAACGTAGAGAGAGAGATTTGAACATTCTGGACTAAAGAGGCCAACAACAATTTGGGGGGTCTCCGGTTCCTTTTAAAGAGCTCGTTCCTTTGAAAAAGAAAAAATATATATGTCTTTTTTATCTCAGGTTAAAAATTTAAAGTAAGCCACGTTATTTAATTAAGCTTACAATTGTGTTTATGAGCATGTTGCTTGGGCTTATTAATCATTTCTAAATTGATAGTACATATGTACAAGTTCAAATAAATTAAGGCATATTGTTAATTCTTGATATGAATTATAATTTCAAATTAGTTTTGATTTTGAATGCTTGAACTTGGTATTGTAACATTAATATGTTTAATGTAAAAATGTTCACTATCACATGCTCATATGACCTATGTTAAGTGATTTATCATTGTGGAAATATGAATTAGCTAGTTTCATAAATATGTATTACTTCTAATATATTAATATGTAAATTAGTTTTATATAGATTTTAATAAATATCTATGTGATGTTTAAATAAATGTTGTTTTGTTTAACATTTTAATTGTGGTCCATATGAATGGGGGTTTTATGGAAATATTATAATTAAATTATTTAAATTTCTAGTTCATGGTTATATGAGATGATTATGAGCTTCGCGAAATTTTCAATCATATGATATGAATGATGAAATTTTTTAATAACTTAATTGTTAGAGAAATGTGCCTTATGTCCATCTTTTAATACTTGTAGATATGGTAACTAACAACGCAACGATCAGTGAATTATCCACTAGTCAAAAGTTAGATGGTACTAACTATGACAAGTGAAAATGGAAGATTTAGTATCTTCTGAATGAAAGAGACCTGTTCACTACAAAAACGGTGCCAATCTCCAATAGAAAAAGTGACAACGCAGATACTCGTAGGAGGGAGTCAGATTTTCCGACGGAAACACCGTCAAAGTCCAACGAAGATTTGAATTTCCGACGGAATCAGTTTCCATCGAAAATTCCGACGGGATTATGTCGGAATCCGTTTGAGATTTCGTCGAAATTTATGGCATGCGTTTCAAGAAAATTCTGGATCTGCTTTTAAAGGTTTCGGTGCATTTTGCGGGTATTTTTCGGCCGTGGAGAGAGAGAGAAAGCAAGCAAGAGAGAGAAGGAGGAGGATGTTCATAGTTTCTAGTGGCCAGTGACCGGAAAAGTTGTTGTCGTTGCTTGTAATTTAACGGTAAGTTATTTGTTTTGAGTTAATTTGCTCTTTGAAATTGAAATATTTAAGTTGATTGGGTTTTTTATGGTGGCTAATTTGTTATGGATGGGTGTAAGAGTGTTGCCGCCACCGCCGCCGCTACCGTCACCGTCAGTGCCACCGTCGCCGTCCTCGGTAATCCGCTTTGATTTTTGGGTGTTTAAAGGTTAGTGAAATTGTTTTATTTTAAAATTATATATATTAATTTGGTATGTGTTGTTAACTTTTGTAAAATTTAATTTTGAAGTATATTTGTGTAGTTTATTTAATTTATTTTTTTCGTTAAAAATGGATGTGAATTATGATAATTCTTAATTTGCTATGTGTTGTTAATCCGCTTTGATTTTCCTAAAGTATGTACATTTATAATAATTCTATAATTATTATAAAATGTTGAAGTATGTTAAACATGTATAATGTGTTTTGTTTTAGTGAATAATTTAAATTTGCTAAGTATGTTTATTTTTTGTTTGATTTGTGCTATATATTAATTTTTTGTAAATTTATGAAGTGTATGTTTTTTTGAGGTATGTATAATTTTTTGTATAATTTGTTTGATAAGTTAAGAATTTATATTTTATTTTTGTAATTTTAAGGTACATTAAGTATGTAGTAACTTAAGTTTGCTCACTATGTTAATAGTATTTTATCATTTTTGTTTGAGTTTGTCTATTTGGATGAAGTGCGAAATAAATAATTTAATTTGTGTTTGATGCTTAATTAGGTTTATTTTGACAAATAATATAGTTATGTTAAATTTATTTTTTAGCATATATGTTTAATTACATTGTTGCATTTTAGATTTAGCACTTATTTTTTTAAGGAATTCGGGAATATAAAATGTGAACTAAACATGAATATAAGTTTTTTTTACTTGTGTCATTAGTGAATGTAAAATTTATACTAAATAATTTAATCTTTCACTTAATTTGTAATATATGTTGATTTGGATAAATGAAATAGTTGTAAGTAGGTAAGCATATATAATATATGTTTTGTTTTGGTGAATGGTTTAAGTATGTTAAGTATGTTTATTTATTGTTGGATTTGTTGTGTATATTAATTATTGGTAAGTATTTGAAGAATATTCTTTTTTGAGTTATGGTTAATTTTTTATTTGATTTGTTAAGTATTTTTATTTCATCTTTTGGTTAATAGTATTTTGGTTTTTTTAAGTTTGTTTATTTGGATGAACTGTGAAACTTGATGGCAGCCAAGTTTCCACCATCTGACAAGACAAAGATGGTAAGCCAATTGATACCACTACTATGCAGTATCAAGAAAGCTTGCAGGCGTACCAAGACTGGTCCAAGAAGGATCAAAAAGCGTGCTTTACTATGCTGTATTGCACGCACGATGACCTGGTTGGAGAATTTCAAATGTGCCCCACAACTAAGGACATGTGGGACCAAGTCAAAATCTATTTTGGACAAACATCTGAAACAAGGTTTCATACCTTACATCTAAAATGGATGCAGTACAAAATGGATTCCAGTTGTACCATGGTTGAGCATTTATGAGTCGTGAGTGGCATAATTTGTGATCTCAAGGCTGTTGATAAAGAAATTTCTTAGGGGGAGCAAGTCATAAATGTGATTGGGGCTCTCCCTGATGAATTTGAGCATTAAAATCATG
Organism: Selenicereus undatus; assembly: GCA_017589665.1. NCBI lineage: Eukaryota > Viridiplantae > Streptophyta > Magnoliopsida > Caryophyllales > Cactaceae > Selenicereus > Selenicereus undatus. The sequence continues at coordinate 61,404,379 of JACYFF010031954.1, forward strand.
TAAAGATGGTCTTGACTCATTTTGACCATTTAAAGACCTTTGCTGAGGTCCAAAGTCACCTCGAAATGGAGGAGTAGCACTGGAAAATGTTTTGTACTCCCCATGTAGCTCTTATTGTCAAAGGAAATAGGCCCAAAGGCAATAAGAACAATCGAGGTGGATAGCTTAAGAAAGGCTCACGTCCCTCGCAGAAAGCTAGGCCGAAGGCTGGGTTTGCCAAGAAGTAAAAGGCCAAAGGCAAAGGAGAGAAACATATCGCGCGTGCGAAGTGCCATAATTATGGCAAGAAAGATCATTATGCTCGGGATTGTCCTGAGCCTTAAAAGGTACCTTTCTGCTCTTATTCTCCTGAATTATATGTATGTTCCCGTGCATTAGTTGCTAATTCCATTTCTAATTGGATTGTAGATGCGGGAGCAAGCAAACATATAGTTCGGGATAAAGCTAGCTTCGTGGACTTTCACCGCTACCTGATGGGTTCACAATATGTTATGCTGGGAAACGGCAGTGAAGAAGACATTCTAGGTGTTGGAACGTCTTAGCTGACATTGCGAGGAGGGAATACGTTGCTCCTATTTGATGCTCTTTACGCACCAGGGCTGCGAGTGTCTTTAGTTTCTTTAATGAAGTCTAGTTTTGGACTTAGTTCTTGTTATGTGGTTCGGATATTTTGTATGGTGGCAATGCATTTGGCCACGCTACTTTAAAGATGATTTTCTTGCACTTGATTTGGACGATTGTTGTGAAAATTCTCATTCAGTCATTATCTCACATTTTGATTCTGATTTATAATCAATTAAGTGGCATGCTAGACTTGGTCATATTGGCCAACATAGGATGAGTAGGCTAACTAAAGAAGGTCTTTTAGACTAACTCACTAAGGCTAAGTTGCCTAGATGTGAGTCGTGTCCAGCTGGCAATGCCACTACGAAGCCTTTTGGTAAGGCTTCAATGGCATCAAGCCCTCTAGAACTTATTCACTCTGATATTTGTGGACCTATGAATATGAAAGCACGTCATGGGGCTTTTTATTTCCCCACTTTCCTAGATGATTATTCCATATATGGGTATGTGTACCTATTATCAGATCTATTTAAAGAGTTTTATCGGGAAAAGGGTATACGAAGACAACTCACGATTCCTGGCACTCCACAACAAATTGGTGTGGCAGACCGTAGGAATCAAACATTGCTTGACATGGTCATGTCAATGATAGCACACACCAATCTCGCAATTAGTTTTTGGAGGGAGGAGTTGCTTACGACAACTTACATTGTTAACAGTGTGCTAAATAAGAGCATATCCGCCACTTCGTATGAGTTATGGCATGACAGAAAGCCCTCCTTGCAACAATTTTGCCCATGGGTTTTGGCTGGTTGCGTACACAACCCAACTCACAAACATGGGAAACTTGGTCCAAAAGCCACCAAAATGGTGTTCATATGATATCTTGAACATTCTAAAGGATATGTTATGTATGGTGAACACCCTAATAGTGGCATGACAGAAGTAGATTCACGTAATGATGAGTTGCTTGAGTTCCCAAGCGTTGGGGAAATAAAAAAAGGACCTAGCATTGTATGAGTTAATGCTAGATTACCAGCTACCTCTCAGTGAGGGGGAGAATTTAAACGCTCACTGTGTCATCGAGGATAATACTATTTCATTGTTTAGAACAGATGATGAGTTGTTGGTTACCCAAGAGAATCACCTTGCTAATGAGGTTCGTCCTCACTCTCCAATTCATGAACATGAGGTTAGTCCAGCTGTTTAGAATAGAAGGAGTGATTCTTCACAGTTGAGGATTCTATACCTCTTAGAGATAGGGGGAGAAGTACCTGAGTGGGACAAACCAACATAGGTCCTCTACTCCGCAGGAGTGAGCATTGAAGAATTCCTCAAAGATATTTTCAAATTGAAGAGGAGATATTATTGTGCACTCCTTTATAGATAGAAGAGCCTACCTCTTTTCAAGAGGCTATTAATTCACCAAACCACAAAGAGTGGATGGAAGCCATGGGGGATGAAATGGATACTATGGCGAGAAACAAGGTTTGGAAACTTGTTGATCTTCCTCTCCGACGTAAATCGATTGGAAACAAGTGGGTTTTCAAGATAAAAAGCTGGGCTGATGAATCAATCGACAAGTTTAAGGCCTGTTTAGTGGCAAAGGGGTTTACCCAAATTAAGGGGGTAGACTATGAATAGACATTTTCTCTTGTGGTGAGAATTGCCTCCATTCGCCTGGTTCTGGCCCTGGTTGCCCATTGGATTATAGTTATTCTAGATGGACATAAAGACTGCTTTCTTTAACGGAAATCTTGAAGAAGAGATCTACATGAATCAACCTATTGGTTTTGCATCAAAAGGTCCAGAGGACAAAGTTTGTCGCCTTAAAAGATCTATTTATGGTCTCAAGCAGTCTTCCAGAGCGTGGTACTTCAGATTCCATGAAGCCATTATCTCTTTTGGCTTCAACATGGCATCTGAAGATCACTGTGTGTATGTCAAGAAAACTACAAAGAGGATAATGTTTCATACCTTGTATGTTGACGACATACTGTTGGCTGGAAACAACATGGAGATTAATGTTTCATACTTTGTATGTTGACAACATACTGTTGGCTGGAAACAACATGGAGATGATCCAAACCACTAAGCGGTGGTTATCCTCCATCTTCGAGATGAAGGACATGGGCGAGGCCAGGAATGTCCTAGCATAAAAATAGCTCGAAGCTGTTCCATGAAGCTTCTTGGTTTGAGTTGAGAAGCATACATTAATAAAATCTTGGAAATTTTTTTAATGCATGATTCTAAACCCGCGGACACTCTAGTTGAAAAGGGTATAACCTTATGTCTTGATCAGTGCCCTAAAATAGATAAAGAGAAGGAGAGAATGAGCAATATTCCTTATGCAAGTGCAGTGGGCAGCTTAATGTATGCCATGTTGTGTACACGACCAGCCATTTGCTTTACGGTTGGTTGGTGAGTCGTTACCAAAGTAACACAGGGCCTGCTCATTGGCAAGCCGTCAAGAGAATCTTTTGTTACCTATGTAGTACAAGTGACCTGGTCCTTTGCTACCAAGGTGGGAATCCTAAGCTGAGAGAATATACGAATGCTGACTCGGGTGGCAATCTGGATGAATCCATGTCTACCTCAGGATACGTTTTCACCTTAGGCGGGGGACTCATATCTTGGTGCAGTAAGAAACAAGACTGCATAGAACTTTTGACTACGAAAGCAGAGTATGTTGCTTGTTATCTTGCCACTCAAGAGGTAATATGGTTGAGAAGTTTTCTCCAGGATCTCAACCTCACTCATTGAGTTAATGATCTTGCAAAAATGATGTGCGATAATACTGCTGCTATCCAGTTTGCTAAGGATCCAAAGTTCCATAGGAAGGCCAAGCATATTAAGAGGCATTATCATTTTGTTCGAAATGCCATAAAAGAGAAAGAGGTTGCCATTAAGTATATATCTACAACTAGAGTGATAGCAGATCCTTTAACTAAGCCTATTCCTAGAGACGCTTTTAAAGCTTATATGGTGAGCTTAGGTCTACGTAGGACTTAGTTTTTAGAAGTATCTAAGTGTATGATGGACATGTTTATCCTTGTATTGAGTATTTATGAAATAAAGAATGATGTTTTTTTTTCAGGTATTCATAAATATACAATTACATTATAAGGCACATTGTAATGTCACCAGGCTTGTGATTGACCTAGTCACACAGGCAATCGCCCTGACACTTGAGTAGCGGGCAGGATAAGACTGAATCATATTGGCACTAGGTGTGTAATATTGATTACTCATAGTAGGTGTGTATGAATGAAATAACATAGTCGCCTTAGTAAGACTAAGATGAGAATCAAGGGAGTCGAATATGAAATAAGTTTTTATATGGAAGCCTTGTAGCCAAATCTGGAGTGCTTAGGTTAATATTAGGTATGTTGATCTAGTAACTCACATTGGTTTTTTAGGTAAAAGCCAGACTTACAATTCGCATGGCAAAGAAGAGTGACATGCCCAACTTAATGGGAGCTATGCCATGATACACCCTCATAATACAACAACAACAACAACTCCCAGTGTGGCTCTCGCTTTCGCGAGGTCTGGGGTTGACACACCCTCATAATGTGTCTCCTAAATGTCGACCTCTTTGATAAGTGACAAGCAAGTTCCCTTTCCTTGTCACTGTGTAACCTAGCAATACTCTTGGATTAGAGTTATAATATGAAGTTAAAGCATGATGTTGCTACTTTAATGTGTTTTTCCAAGGGCTAAGATCTATAAAGTCCCACGAGGCACATTAGGAAAGAAGTTATGCTCAGATTGATTATTTTAATTGTCTAAGGAAGGATCATTTTCCCATCACCACATCAAGCCCAGAGGATTATATTTAGTATATAATCAACTGATATATCAGGCATAAAGGGACAGTGTATGCTATTGGTAATGTGTTTTTGAATGATTCGGGCATTGATGTTTTGTCAAAGTGTTATACCAGTTAGACGGTGACTTGTTATAATACTGTTGTTTTCTTTTGGTCGCACGCTCCATTCCTAACTTGAAGCGTGAGGGAATTTGTTGGCAGGGAGATATGAGAATCATGGTCTTTGTGATCAAGGGGTAGTTGTTGACTAATAATAGTCATAATAATGACCCATAAATCTCATAATAGATTCTGCTGTTACAAACAGACCTGGCAAATGGGACATTCAGGTCGGGTACGGGTCGGGTCTTAGTTTGGTTCAGGTCACTTTCGGGTCAACCATGTTAGGGTCGGATTCGGCTTCGGTTCAGGTGAAGTTTGGGTTTGGGTCACTTTTGGGTCAATGATGTTCGGGTTAGGTACGGGTTTGGTTCCGGTGAAATTCGGGTCGGGTCTGTTTCGGGTTGTTGACAGTAGCACGGTTCAAATCGGGTGTGGGTCGAGTCGCATTCAAGTCGGGTGAGATTCGTTTCAATGTTTGGGTCAATATCGGATCGATTGTAAATCAGATCAGGTATAAATCAATTCGCATTAATTTCGAATCATTGTATAGTTTCACTGTAGTTGTTTCCACTCTTAAACTGTATATAACAGATAAAAACTATTTAATTAGATAAGCCCATTTATTCTCTATTCCTCTTTTAATTCATACGTTAATGATTATACGTTTGTGTTTTATATTTAAAACACTTCTTTTTACTTGCATTTTACATAACAAAAGTCCCTTTTAGTTACACTGACACACACACACACACACACACACACACACACACACACACACATATATATATATATATATATATATATATATATATATATATATATATATATATATATATATAATTAAAAGGCACTTTTGTTATGGAAAATCCAATGGACTTAGTTATAAATTTACTAAGAAAGTTAGTAACTCACAAATACAATTATACAACCCATCCCTAACCCTATATCAGATACGCCTACAATTATCCAAAGGATTATGTCTCGTCAAGTCAAGTTTCAAGTATCTCAATTGAGGTCATGCGATGACAAAATTAGTGAACCAACCTAACGCAAATCATGAGTCAACAGTCACATTTGTAAGGCCCAATACCAAGACATATCTTGGAAAAATACAAAAAAAAATAGAATGAAAATAATAAAATTTTTATTTTGACTCCGACGTGGGTTTATAACTTCACGTTTGTCATATTTGGAGTTGCCAAATAGACGTAGCTTGGTTCAAGTCAACATTTTCAATAATCGAATCAATGTTCTTTGGTAGCTCATTAAGTCATCATACATCAAAATTCAAAGATTTCTTTTTTTGTAAGATTAACAACTTGATTTTCATGTGCCTAATGAGTCAAAACTCAAAGCAACGGCAATATATGAGTATGTGTCAATTAGCATTACATTTATGTGATTGTAAACGTTCATTATCGAAACTCAAGACTTAGAATTTAATTGTCCAGAATTCAACTGAGTCACATTATTATTAGATTATATACAAACATACATTCTTAAATATGATTATGTAGAATCAAACATGTCGTGAAAATGATTTAGAATCGTAGATCAATAGTGCGGTATTTTTGATAGTAGTCGCATAATTATATTATAATAATAGCATGTGTTGCATTAAATCATTAAGTGAATCAAATCGTAAAATAGGATTGCTAGATCCTAATAAGTTTAAAAATTTGTTAATTGTTCTTATCTTTTCTTAATTCCTGTTTTGTCCAAATATTTTTTTTCTCTTATGTTTTTACTACATATCTATCAAATTAAAAATTTAAAACTGTTAACTATTTATTTTTTCTTCTTAAGTTTTTAATTGATTTCATTTGTAAAAATTCCCTCTTAAGTTATTTTTATTTTCCCACCTAAACTCAACCAAATGTGTTTGAAGTTTAGAATTCCCCCCAAAAATCTAAAGCCCAAAAAAGAAGTCATTGTTAATAATTTAAGAATTTTATTATTTTAAGAAGCAAAACCTAAGTGAAACTTAAAACTGGACAATTGAGACAATGAGAGTTGCTTTGCTTAAGTCCCTCGCCTCTCGCAACCTAAAGCCCTAGCCATCCCTCAGTTAATCTCCCACTCGCCGGCCGCCGCCCTAACCCTCACTCAGTGTCCTACTCGTCGATCACCGCCTAACCCTTCCTCAATCTCCTACTCATCAGTCACTGCCTAAATGAAATTACGTTAACAATATTACATTTTACCTTCTGGGTAAAGACTAATGACAATATGCACTATGATCAATAGTTAGATTATAACTTGCTTGTCTATTAAAACCTGCGCTAAATTGCTATAGGAGCTTTTCTTCTACGTCTTAGCAATGAAATTTAGGGAATTAGGAATGATTTTGGGTTTATACGTTATGAGTATACTTCGGTTTGGGTTATATTAATGTCGGGTATACTCGGATTCGGGTTTCATTCGGATAAAGTTGAGTCGGGTAAGAATCGGATCAGTTTTAATCCGGTACTGTTCAATTTGGGTTCGTGTTGTCCATGTTCAGTTCACTTCGGGTCGAGTCATTATGGATCGGGTTTGAATCGGGTCGGGTCATTTTAGGTGTAGGACATTTCAGTTCATGCTAGAATTCAGGTTTCATTCGGTTATGGATCGGGTTAGTTCGAGTGTTCGAGTCCATAATGGTTCATCCCATTTTAGGTGTTGGTTGAGGTATGGGTCCGAGTAATTTAGTTCGAGTTCCAAGTCTCGGATCAATTTTGCCAGGCCTACTTACAAAATCGATTAATTCTGTATTAATCAGTAATAATCAGACATTAAATGCACAGATTTTCTGTGAGGCAATACGCCACATTAAAAGGGGCGGTTATGAATAATGGATTGGCACAACAACAACCAAGAACCACTCCCTCAATCAAATCCACTCTCTGCCCTCTCCATCACAAAACGTAACAATCTTCGAAGGTTTGGGGTTTTGGAGTGTAAATTACTGCTGACCCCAACAGCCACAACAACAGTGGGTAGCAATCAAAAGGCACAAACATCCAAGTTCAATTTCCACAATCAAGGTAACCTCTAATTACTAACCCACACACACACACACACACACACAAACATACACACACACACACACCCATATATA
>JACYFF010031954.1:61426976-61461558 GCA_017589665.1 Selenicereus undatus
TAAATATACACTTCAGTTGTTTTCTTCCATATTTAGTTTCCAAAAAACCCACGGTGTTAGCTTGATTGCCATTACCATTGTTATTTTATTGGCTAAAAGTAATAATTTTTTTTCCAATGTTTGCTAAGAAAGGAGCCATCAGAGAATCTGATGGAGATAAATATGAACATTGCTAAGAACCTAAAAAGTAATATCCAACAGTATACATGGCAAAGATGTTTTCCCCAACTATAAGCCACTTCTGAAGGTGATTTAAGTAATAGGGACAAGGATGAATCCAATTTGAAAGAAGAAAACAAACTTTACTCAAAGCACCAACAGCAAGAAAAGATCTTCCCTATAAGCATAACTCTCACTAACCTCATAGATCGCATATCCTACTCTACACATTTAGAGATGTGAAGATGATCACTATTATAGCAATCCTAAATTTATAGCTTGCCTTTAAGCAATAGAAGAAGTGCAAATTCTATACCAAGAAAAGAAAATGTTTTTAGTTTTTCATCAACAACCAAACTGACAGATGTTCGTATGTCCACAACCACTAATCTGACATTTGTTGGTCCATTATTCATCCTTGATGTAGGTGAAATTCTAACACCTATATCAGAATGGGTATTTGAACATGTGCTTCAATATGAAAATCATGATGAACCAATACCAATCAAGCAATTTAATGGAAACTAGTATGAGAAATCACTACGTCAAGATTGTAAATAGAACAAATGGACAGATTATGTGAATTGGTGGCATTGCTAATTGAATGAAATCTAAAACCTTTTGTGATGAACATTGTAGATGTGAGTGAAGGAATCAGGAGCATTGAACACAAACAAAAAAGGTGAGGAGGGAACTTACCTAGCAAGAAGACCAAGATGTATAATTATAGTGTCATGTGCATTGTCTTCACCATGTTGATCTAAGGCAATTAGAAATCCTCAATTTGAAAACTCACAACAAGTGAGAGGGAGATAACAAGATCTAATCTTTACCCCTGTTGAAGATGAAAATAAGTTCTAAGATGCCAATTTAAAAAACAGAATTGTCCAAATAAATAAATCTTAATACTTTAAATTCATTTTTTAGGAAACACCTTCCCTCTTATTAATACAGAGCAAGAACCCAAATAAACTCCTAAGTTGATTAGGCTCATAGCTTACTTGTTAATGGTGGATTATGTCAATTAAAGATTTTGGCACAAGCTGTCTAGAAATTTTAAATTTCATAGGTCAATTTTGAGCTACTTTTTGGATGATCAAATAAGTTGCCAAATTAGTGTCTTGGCTGTGGTTGGATGATCTCCGATGTCTATTTTCCAACAAACTATAGAACGCCTTCAAATTCTAAGTATTAAGGGACTTATTGAGATTAAACCGAGTAAGGGTTGGTGTTAGTTAGGATATACACAATTTTGATTAAGAGATTAATTGGGCCAAAAATGGATGATTGAAGGGTTAATATTTCACAGGGAGTTGGTGGACGCCTTCAACAAATTTACCAGTAAATATCTTCCCCAAATTCCTCCATATAGAATAGTGGAGATGCTACCAATCAAGTAAAAGTGCGACAACATTTCCAACCGTGCATTTTGAACAACTCATTACCAGCCTAGAAGTATCTAATTTCAATATGCTTAAATTGTTATCTAAGTGTTATTGGTTAGATTGGAAGCTTGAATCCTATTACTAGACCTGGAAAAACTAACCCGAGACCCGAAACCTGAACCAAATGACCCGGACCCATACCTGACCCGACACCTAAAATATGCTCAACCGAAAGTGGATCTGAAACTTGAATTGATCCGACCCGACTCGAACCATACCCGACCCAAAATTTTCAACAAAGTTGCTTGTTTTAGCATGACGAGCATATTTCTCCAAAAATTGGTTGACCCGAAATCGACCCGACCAGAACCATACCCGACCCAAACCGAAATGACCCGAAATGTCACTTAACCCGAACATGACCCGACCCAAACTTGACCCGACCTGTACCCGAACCGAATGACCCGTTTGCTAGGTCTACCTATTACTTCACACCAACCCCCTAGGTGTTTAATTTCTATTAGCTTATTTTTGGAGCTTGGAGAAGGGGCTAGTAATTCTTGTTGCTATAAATTAGCCTCTTCTATTCACCTAGAAGACAGATCTTTTAGATGAAATGATGGATGAAATTGAAATGAAGCTTCTGGCTTATCTCTTTCACTAGAAATCTCTTTTCTTTACCTCTTGCTTTAGGAGTGGTGATTGGAGTCTTAGCTTTATCTTGATCTTTGGTGGCTAGGCCTTTATGAGATTAAGTGGTGCTATGTTAGCTGATGTGGTGGTTTGCATTTAAAATGAACATATCCCCCTGATTTCTTTTCTTTACCACACAAAATACCCAAAAATACAAAATTTAGCTATTTTTGATTTTAATTATCTTGGATTTAATCTTGGGGCTTGGCTCAATCCACTTCAATTTGCATCAAAGCAGAAACTTACATAATGTTGCATAAGCATCAAAACCTTCAATTTTCGTATTGATTTGCGTCTACTATTTTCTTTAGTACTTTCATCTTTGGATCTTACTATCGAAATTGCTTCATTTAGTCCATAAAGAACCCCAAAATAGCCCAAACACAATCCATAACCCAAACACAGCTCTAAACTTTACAGTAAAAGTCAAAAACCATCAAAGAAACAAAATTAGAAATTTGGCACTGCCACCCTATGCCACTTAGCACACCAGTGCCAAAGCCTTACATTTTGAAATTTTGACCCATAAATTTGGCATGACCACCCCATGCCACCTAGTGTGTTGGTGCCTCATTCTATACTCTATTTTCTTGCTCATACTACCCTAACCACGGCCATGCCACCTTCTTCTACCCATTCTCTACTCCTTTCATCGTACTTTCATCTAGATCATGGAAGATATTGCCATACTTGATCTTCAATATCAAGTGAGGGGACTCTCAAGTTAAATAGCAGAAGTGAAAGAGTGTATGAAAGAATCCCCTTGTTTTAGAGTTACCTTAAGGCAAGAGGCTATTTGAATGGAAAGGGTTTTGTTATCACCACCTAAAAACTTCAAGGTGTTGCCCTTTATTGGTTTAGATGTCCTAGAAGGGAGAGAAGTTTTCAAGGTAAACCCAAAATCAAGGCTTAGAGTTCACACAAATCATACATAGAAGTGAGATTCTACCAAGATCTGTTCGTTGATGAAGACCTCATGATGGAAGATCTATTATTGCTCAGGAGGAGATCAAAGTCCAACAAGGATATGAGCTCACTTTGGTTTTTTGAAGAGAAAAGGGAAAATGAAATCTTGGACATAGATAAGAGCTCCCTTAAAGCTCCCATTCACATGGATTCTTCACTAGTCCATCCCTTTGATGAAACTATAGAGGTTCAAGTTCAAGTCCAAGAAGAAGAGGAGCATACCATGGGACAAGAAGAGGTCAAGCAAGAAAATGAGATCCTCTTGGATCTTAAAGAGAAAGAAGTCAAATCAAACCCAACTTGGCAGTTATGCTACCTATTGTACCTTATTCTCACTGTTATGGTATCTGTTGTCGCAATTTGGGAATTGAGGTAAACAACAATAAACGAGTACTATTTTCATTCACAATGAGCAAGTTTAAAAATGAGGTTTTATATGGGATGTTACCTTTGAGTGCTTGTAAAACTTGACTTGATGGACCATGGTTGTTTGATGGCTATGTGAGCTATGATGGACATGACTCCTACAAACACCAAGGGCAAGCAATAGCAATTTCTTCTTTATCCCTACCTAACAAATGCAAACCAAGGGAGGGTTGTGAGAAAAAGCCACTACAAAAGTGAAATACATTATAAGAGAACCATTAGTAAGAACAATCCACTAATTACCTTACTCTTGGTTGAACCAAACACAAGGAAGGAAGTGAAACCTCTATGTCCCTTGCATTAATCAACCTTGAATGAATTTGGGAATCTTCTTCCATTCTCTACTATCTAATTTTGAGATGAAGCCTCTCATGGTGCATTGCCCTTCCAGGATTGTCATGTACTTAAAAGTGAGCCTTCATAAGTCAAGCTTATGAATGATGAGAAAATCTCTTTTGAGATAAGTCGTGATGAGTATATTAAAATTTTCAATAGGTTTATGAATATTAGAAGGATTGTTTACTCTATTGGAGTATCCCCTATAGCTTTCAACAACTCCTATATGTTTAAGAACGGTGACACTCTTAGCATAATGAGTTTCCTCAAACTTAAAGTGCATAACAAGTAATCAAGATCTGTGTCCCTAGGTTTTAAGCATAAGGATTTGAGGGTGCATTCTTTTGAAAAAGGGGAGTTTGATGTGGATAAAAAACCCAAAGCTCCCCCTAATTTGATTAGTTTCACGATTCACTTATTCGTGGTGGATTATGTCAAATAAAGCTTCTACCATAAGCTGTCCAAAACATTCTAGGTTCATAGGTTAACTTGAACTGCTTTTTGGGCGATCAAATAACATCCAAATTAGTGTTCTAGCTGTGGTTAAAAAACCCTTGGATGTCTATTTTCTAAGAAGCTATAGAACTCCATCAAATTCCAGGTATAGGGAAACTTATGGAGCTTAAACCAAGCAAGGGTAGGTGCAAGTTAGGATATGCACGGTTTTAATTAAGAGTTTAATTGGACTATCAAATCAATGATTAAGTAGTTATATTTTACACAAAGTTAGTGGACACCTCCAAGAATTTTATCATTAAATATCTTCCCTAAATTCCTCCATATGTGATAGTGGATGATGCCACCAATGAAGTATAAGTGCAACAACATTTCTAGCCTTGCATTTTAGATAACTCATATTAACCCAGAAGCTTTTAATTTCATTATGCTTGAATTGTTATCTAGATGTTATTTGTTAGAGTGGATTCTTGAATCCTATTTGTCCGTGCTAACCCCCTAGGTACTTAATTTCTATTGCCTTATTTTTGTAGCCTGGGGAAGGGGGGACTAATCCTTGTGGTATAAATTAGCTACTTGTATTCTGCTAGTAGATAGACCTTTTGGATAAAATGATGAATGAACTTAAACTGAAGCTTTTGGCTTTTTTCTCTTCCTAGAAATCTATCTTCTTTATCTCTTACCTTAAGAGTGGTGAGATTAGAGTTATGACTTTATCTTGATCTTTGGTGGCTAGGCCTTTACAAGATTAAGCGGTGCTATGTTAGTTCATGTAGTGGTTTGCCTTTAGCTTAAACATATCCCCTTGATTTCTTTTCTTTTCGTAAACAAAATCCACAAAAATACAAATTTAGTTTTTTTCAATTTTAATTATCCTGGATTCAATCTTAGCGGCTTGGTTTGATCGATTTCACTTATGCAATAAAGAAACACCTTATCGCTAGGAGCTCTATAGTTTGTCGCATTACCAATTTTTAAGCAAGGAAGTCATTAATATGTGGGCTAAGTTGTTGAATCACATAACAAAAACAAGTTCTCTAGGAGCTTCAAATAGACATTTCTTTTCCACTGAGCCTTATATAAGTAAACTTTTCTTAAACATTGTAATAAGTATCCAACCATTTTTTGTGAAAAGGTGTACAATTCATCCCTTGGGGTGCGGCCCTTTCCCGGACCATGTGTGAACGCATGATGCTTGTGCACCGGGCTGCCCCTTTTTTGAACTCTACTCATGTAAGAATCAATGGGAAATGGTTAAAAATCAACCTTGGAACACGGACATTAAAAAGAACACATTATTTAAGGAACCCACTTGTATTTAACGTAACAACAACAACAACAACAACAAACTCCAAGTGTGGGTCCCGCTTTCGCGGGGTCTGGGGAGATCTAGCTGTAGGCAACCTTACCTCTACCGGTATTCCTACCCATAGAGAGGTTGATTCCGTATGACCCACCCACTTGTATTTAACGTAGAGAACATTAAATTAATGGGTGTAATGTCGACATTATTGACAGTGATTGGTAAGTAATTTGAAGGCCCTTGAAAGCTTTATTTTTGGCTAATATAATGTGGAGGCATCGTGTACATAACAGAAAGGCAGGGCCATTGCAAGACTTAAGCCCTTAAGTTTATAGTCTATCAATATATTCTCTTTGACATTGAGATATTTTTTTCTAGGCTATACGCCAAATTCTGCATTTAACTATTTGTAATACATATCTGCATGTATACTCTACAATTCTATGCGTAGTAGTAAACAGTCATTGGTTTCATTCACTCCTTAGGAAGCAGACAATAACAGATAGAGAAATGCAAGTAATCCTCTATTTTCCAGACAAATATGGATGCCTAACAAGCCACTTAGCAAGTTTCTGCAGCTTTAAATGAGGAACCCATATCATTATCCCCTAGACAACTTGTTTAAGGATTTGTTGGCTGAACGGGAAGTATAAGAAAAGATAAGAATGGCTCTTAGTTTTAACGTTACACAAATAATAAGTAATGTCATCTATAATTCATGTTCTATGCATTCTGCTGTTTGTTGATACCCTACACAAAATCCCACTCCAAAGGTAGAAACCATATTTATGACTATAAACCTTAAACTAGACAACATTAGCGTAGAAAACTCTATCCATATGGTCCACAAGCCAAATATAGCCCTCATATATAGTGTAAGAGGTGCTCATCGAATTAGAAATGCAGGTCTCAATAATTTTTTCCAAGTGCCAAGGAGAATCTATCTTTGGTGTAGCATTTCAAGTGTCAGAGGTCTCGAGGTAGATGCCATCAACCCATTTGACACATAAATAGTTATTATCAAGAGCTAGAGACCATAGATACTTATGGCAGTTTGATTCCAAACTTTCTAATTTTAACACCCAACCCTCCTGTAGTTTTCAGTCTACAAATTATGTCTTAAGAGATAAGGGGCAAACACATCCAAACACTAACAACCATAGATACTCTTGTAAATATGTTCTACTTTCGTAATATGAAACTAAGGCAAGTTCAATATGGATACCTAGTAAGAGCGCAAGAGCAAGTAATATAGCATTTATCAATTCTAATCTACCAACAAAGGACAGTCGTCCTAATGAGGACAACACAATTAGCTTAAGACTATTTTTTTGGTAACCAAAAAACATTTAATTTCCTTATAAGTTTTCTTCCCTAAGCATCAAGATGAAAGATACTATCTTATGTGTGCTGATGTGAGGAATAATGGAGTACTCATTATAGATAACATAGGAAAGATCCCTTCTGATGGTAATTTAGGATTACCTGGATGCGGAAGCTTGATTGCCAGAACCTTATGTTTGCTTGACTGCTACCCACGAAACCGGTGGCTACCAAAGTCACCAATGAATCACACTCCAAACCCGTATCTCTTGATGGCTATGCAGTGAGAGGAAAAACAAACAGAGAGAATTTTGGGATGTATGTTTGTATTGCTGCTATAGAATTGTTTTCGGTGTAGTGTTCAAATTATACACTAACACACACACACTTCTATATGCCTAATATCCTGAAACAGAATCAGAATATAATTGTTGATTAATACACAATTAATCCTTTGTGTAACTGCCAAATTAATTGGGCAATTATAGCTATTATCTCAAGTGACCGTTACTTGATCAATAGCTCCCCCTCGGTCACATAGACCTAAAATCTATTGTCTCTCTATCAATACATTCTCTCACGCTTCATACTGGGAATGGAGTGTGCGACCAAAATGGAACACACGGGTGTTATATCAAGTCACCATCTAACTGACATAACACTTCCAAGAAAAATCAATACCCCGAATCATTCAAAAGCATCACCAATGGCATACACTGTCCCTTTATGCCTGATATATCAAATGATTATATACTAAATATAATCGCCCGGGCTTGATATGGTGATGAGGAATGAATCTTCCTTAGACAGTTAAAATAATCCATCTTAGCATAACTGTTTTCCTAATGTACTCCGCTGGACCGTATACATCTTGGCCCTTGGATAACACATTAAAGTAGCAACATTATACTTAGACTTCATATTATAACTCTAAGTCCAAGAGTATTGCCAATGAGGGTCACACGGTGACAAGGGTAGGGATTTCACTTGTCACCCATCAAATAGGTCGACATTTAGCACACACAGTATGAGGGTGTGTCATGGCATAGACCCAACTAAGTTGGGCATGTCACTTTTCTACGCCATGCGAATCATAAGTCTGGTTTTTTACTCAAAAAACCAACCTGAGTTACTAGATTAGCATACAAAATGTTAACCGCTACACTCAAGATTCGGCTATAAGGCTTCGATATGAAAACTTATTTCATATTCGACTCCCCCAAGTCTCATCTTAGTCTTACTAAGGCGACTATATCCTTTTCATTCATACACACCTGGTATGAGTAATCAATATTGCACACCTAGTGCCGATATGATTCAGTCTCGTCCTGCCCGCTACGCAAGCGTTAGGGCGATTGCCTGTGTGACGAGGCCAATTAGAAGCCTAGTGACATTATAATGTGCCTTATAATGTACTCACATATTTATGAACATTTGAGAAGAAACATAATTCTTTATTTCATAAATATTCAACAGATGAGTACACATGTCCATTTTACACTTAGATACATCCAAAAACTAAATCCTATGCAGACCTAAGCTCATCACATGAGTTTTAAAAGCGTCTCTTGGAATAGGCTTAGTTAATGGATCAGCTATCATCCTACTTGTAGATAGATACTTAATGGCAACTTCGTTCTCTTTTATGGTGTTCCGAACAAAATGATAACGCCTCTTGATGTGCTTGGTCCTTCTGTGGAACTTGGGATCCTTAGCAAACTGGATAGCAGCAGTATTGTCACACATAAACTCTACAGGATGGTTAACACAAGGAGTAAGATTGAGATCCTGGAGAAAATTCCTCAGCCATATTGCCTCTTGAGTGGCGAGGCAACAAGCAACATAATCTGCTTCCATAGTAGGAAGTGATATACAGTCTTGTTTCTTACTGCACCAAGATATGGCTCCCCCACCTAGGGTGAACACATATCCTGAGGTAGATCTGGACTCGTCCAGGTCACCACCCCAATCAGCATCCGTATATCCTCTTAGCTTAAGATCCCCTCCTTGGTAGCAAAGCACAAAATCACTTGTACCACATAGGTACCGGAAGATTCTCTTGACGGCTTGCCAGTGAGCAGACCCTGGGTTGCTTTGGTAACGACTTACCAAGCCAACTGCGAAGCAAATGTCTGGCCGCGTACATAACATGGCATACATCAGGCTGCCCACTGCACTTGCATAGGGAACGTTACTCATTCTCTCCTTCTCTTCGTCTGTCTTAGGGCACTGATCAAGGGTTAAGGTTAGACCCTTTTCAACTGGAGTATCCACGGGTTTAGAATAATGCATTCGAAAGCGTTCCAAGATTTTATTAATGTATGCTTCTTGACTTAGACCAAGAAGCTTCTTGGAACGGTTTCGAGTTATTTCAACGCCTAGGACATACCTAGCCTCACCCATATCCTTCATCTCAAAAACGGAGGATAACCACTGTTTAGTGGTCTGGATCATCTCCATGTTGTTTCCAGCCAACAGCATATCGCAACATACAGAGTGAGAAACATAATCCCTTTTGCAGTTTTCTTGACATACACACAGTGATCTTCAGATACCATGTCCAAGCTAAAAGAAATAATGGCTTCGTGGAATCTGAAATACCACGCTCTGGAAGACTGTTTGAGACCATAGATGGATCTTTTAAGACGACAGACTTTGTCCACTTTACCTTTTGATACAAAACCAACAGGTTGATCCATTTAGATCTCTTCCTCAAGATTTCCATTAAGGAATGCAGTCTTCCGCGTTCACTCCTCTGGAGTTGAGGACCAGTGCTGGTTTGTCCCACTGAGGAATTTCTCCCCCTATCCCTAAGAGGTATTGAATCCTCAACAGGTGGAGAATCACTCCTATCATCCTGAACAAGCGGACTAACCGCAGGTTCATGAATAGGAGAGTGAGGACGAACCTCAACACCAAGTTGATCAGGTTAATCCTCTTGATTAACCAACAACTGTGCATCTTGCCTACTATCCTCGGCGGTGCGGTGAGTACTAAAATTCTCCCCCTCGCCGAGAGATAGTGGGTCATTGAGCGGTAACTCATACAACGCTAGGTCATTTTTGATTTCACCAATACTTGGGAACTCATCCTCAAGAAAATCCACATTACGTGAATCAACTTCCGTCATGCCACCATTAGGGTGTTCACCATACATAACGTATCCTTTAGAATGTTCGGGATAGCGTATGAACACCATTTTGGTGGCCCTAGGACCAAGTTTCCCATGTTTATGAATTGGGTTGTGTACATAACCAGCCGAACCCCATGGGCGTAAATGATCTAAGGAGGGCTTTCTTCCAAACCATAACTCATATGGAGTGACGGATACGCTCTTACTCGGCACACGATTAAGGATGTAAGCTGCCGTAAGCAGCACATCCCCCTAAAAACTAATTGGGAGATTGGCGTGTGCCATCATTGACCTGACCATGTCAAGCAATGTTCGATTCGTTCGCTCTGCCACACCATTTTGTTGTGGAGTGCCAGGAATCGTGAGTTGTCTGCGTATACCTTTTTCCTCACAAAATCCTTTGAACATATGTGAGAGGTATTCATGACCTCGATCAGTTCGAAGAGTCTTAACTCTTCGATCTAATTGGGTCTCAACCTCAGCTACAAAACGTTTGAACATATCTAGTGCTTCATAGCGATGTGATAAGAGGTACACATACCCATATCTTGAATAATCATCTATGAAAGTGAGGAAATAGAAAGCCCCATGACGTGCTTTCACATTCATGGGTCCACAAATGTCAGAGTGAATCAGCTCTAGAGGACTTGACGCCCTTGAAGCCTTACCAAAAGGTTTCGCGATCGCCTTGCCAGCTAGACATGACTCACACCTAGGCAATTTAACCTTAGTGAGTCGGTTTAAAAACCCTTCTTTAGCTATCCGACTCATCCTATCTTGGCCAATATGACCAAGCCTAGCATGCCACTTAATCGATTCTAAATCGGAATCAAAATGTGAAACAAAAGCTGAAGGAGAATTATTATATAATTTGTCTAAATCCAATACAATAAAATCGTCCCTTAAAGTAGCGTGGCCAAACACATTGCCACAATACAAAATGTTCAAACCGTCATTACAGGAAGAAAAACCAAAACCTGATTTCATTAATGAAATTAAGGATAAAAGACAAGTTCGCACCCCAGGTGCATAGAGAGCATCAAACAGGAGCAGCTTATTTCCTCCTTTCAATATGAGCCAGTACGTTCCAACACCTAGAACGTCTTCTTCACTGCCGTTTCCCAGCACGACAGATTGTGAACCCACCGGATAGCGGTGAAAGTCCACGAAGCCAGCTCTGTCCCGAACTATATGTTTGCTTGCTCCCGTATCTACAATCCAATTAGGAAAGGATTTAGCAACTAATGCATGAGAACATACATATAATTAAGGAGAGTGAGTGGAGAAAGGTACCTTCTTCGGCTCAGGACAATCCCGAGCGTAGTGACCTTTCTTACCACAGTTATAGCACTTCACACGTGCTATTTTTGTCTCTCCATTGCCTTTGGTCTTTAGTTTCTTAGCCACTCCAGTATTTGGCCTACCTTTCTGAGGGGGGCGAGAACCTCTCTTGAACTGCCTACCTCTTGTGTTCTTGTTGCTTTTAGGCCTGATGCCCTTGGCGACAAGAGCCACATTGGGAGTCCCAAACATTTTCAGGCGCTCCTCCTCCATCTCGAGGTGGCTTTGAATCTGACCAAAGGTTTTCAAATGGTCAGAATGAGTCAAGACTGTCCTGACTTGTTCCCATTGTGGAGGTTCGTCAGGGAGAGCCCGAATCACATTCAGGACTTGCTCCCCCTCAGAAATGTCTTTTCCTGCGGCCTTGAGATCACGAATTATGCCACTCATAATTCGTAAATGCTCGATCACAGTGCGACTGGGATCCATTTTGTAGTTCATCCATTTCAATTGCAAGGTACGTAACCTTGTTTCGGATGTTTGCCCAAAACGAATTTTGAGCTGGTCCCACATATCTTTAGCTGTGAGATGAACTTCAAATTCGCCAATCAGATCGTCATGCATGCAATACAACATTGTAAAGCGTGCTCTACGATCTTTCTTGGTCCAGTCTTGGTAGGCCTGAAAGCTTTCTTGATACTGCACAGTAGAAGTATCAATAGGCTTACCATCTGCATCCTTATCAGATGGTGGAAACCCGGCTACCGTCAAGTGTTCCAGCAGGTCTTTTCCTTCCAGAAGATACTGAATCTTCCGTTTCCACATGTCATAGTTAGACCCATCTAACTTTTGACTGGTGGATAGTTCGGTGATTATTGCGTTGTTAGCTGCCATATCTACAAGTGTTAAAAGATGGACATTAGGCACATTACTAAAATAATTAAATTAAAAAAAATTTCATCATTCATGCCATATGATCGAAAATTTCGCCAAGCTCATAATCATCTCATATATTCATGAATTAGAAATTTAAATAATTTAATCACTATATTTCCATAAGAACTTTATCATATGGACCTTCATAAGAAATCGTTAAACAAATTAACGTTAATTTAAATATCACATAGATATTTTTCATGTAAAACTAATTTACATTTTAATACTAATCTTAACATATTAAAATGAATTTATATATCACAATTTGCTAACTATTATTTTATTTGAAATATAAAACGAATTTATATTTCAATCAGGCATGTGATTATTTAGCTCATATTAATATTTACCAATCCATATTTCATCAGAGAAATAAATAATATTGATTGAAATATAAAACTAATTCATATTTCAATTAACATAGGGTAAATATTGAACATTCTGACAATATAAATAGAAGATCAAGTATCAAAACTATTTTGAAATAACAAATCATAATTAATTTAAATATGAATCACAACTAAAACCCAAAAATAAAATTGCATAAAATTAAAACCTAAGGCTACCCGAGACCCCCCCCAGGCAACCTCACAAAATCGACCTCTTCTCTCTCTCTAGAATTCTCACCTTACTCTCTGCCTCTCTCTCCAGAGCCCTCTACGACACTGTTAATTCTCTCTCTCTTCAAACGGCGACAACCTTGGCACACAGCCGAGAGTTGCACTGTCTCCGTTCTCGAATACTGATGGTTCCCCGGCAGCCATAGCCGCCGTAGACCCTTCGGACCACTGCCCGAACCACTGGTATGCTATTTCCCAAATGATGGAAACCGCCACTGATTTTTCACCTTCTAAAAAACTCCTCGGGCCACATCTACTCACTTGTTGACAAAACCGCCACTGCCATGGTGTAGATCGGCTTGTTACGAAGCAGCCGAGGCCGACCATTCACCCCACGCGCCACCCCTGTGGAGGCGCGTGACATACACGCGCGACCTGTGATGGCGTTTTCGGCATGGTTTTGTCAAAAATGGGTAGATCGGCGGAGGTTTCTGGTGTGGGAGGAAGAAAACGGTCAGAAAACGTTTTCGTCGGCGGCGCGTGACATACACACGCCACCCTTCCCTGGCGGTTCTGATGGGTTAGGTAAGTCGCCTTTTTTTTATATCGTATTCTGGGCATGAGAGTGGGCCGAGCGATTCTAGGTTGAGAAGGCCAGGAACAAATCCGGGTCGGGTCGGGTCTGGGTTAACAGATTATGCAAGGGTTCCAAGCATGATTCATGAACGAACACTTAAATAAAATTGTATGTTCATGAGCATTTCGTATATAATATGTTCAATTCAAGAACATTTTTTTTTTTAAATCGAGACATGTAAAATCAAACAGATTAGCATGATAGTCATTATCGCATAAACACATAGTTTTGCTTACTAGCATACTATTCAGATTCTTTTGATTCATGCTTCAAACAGAAATAATCATTCCAGGACTAGCATCATACAAACTTGGCTCTGATACCACTGATGGTAATTTAGGATTACCTTGATGCGGAAGCTTGATTGCCAGAACCTTATGTTTGCTTGACTGCTACCCACGAAACCGGTGGCTACCAGAGTCACCAATGAATCACACTCCAAACCTGTATCTCTTGATGGCTATGCAGTGAGAGGAAAAACAAACGGAGAGAATTTTGGGATGTATGTTTGTATTGCTGCTATAGAATTGTTTTCAGTGTAGTGTTCAAATTATACACTAACACACACACTTCTATATGCCTAATATCCTGAAACAGAATCAGAATATAATTGCTGATTAATACACAATTAATCCTTAGTGTAACTGCCAAATTAATTGGGCAATTATAGCTATTATCTCAAGTGACCGTTACTTGATCAATACCTTCAATAGAATGTACAAGATTGATACAAACAGTCTAGTAACTCACTTGAAAATTTTCATTGAATATTTTAACGGGCGTTGTACTTTTATGTTTAAAATCATACAAGTTATGTACTTTTCTATGATGTTGTTTTATGTGTCAAGTCACTGAATGAGTTTTTACTCAGCATAACACATCCAAACACTGACTACGTCTCAAATCTAGTGTCCAAATGGGTACTAATCACATGGAAAAGCAACTTTGAACTAATGGACACTCCAACATACATGATGAGGCACATGTAGATCTTTGAAGGCTAGGATTATTGGGATTTAAAATTCTTTCAGAATAAGTTGTGTATTCTAAAAGTCCATTTTTTTAAAGATTACTTTGGATTTTTTTTACCAAAGTCTTTGGTCATTAGTTCCATAGGTACATTAAGTATTCTGGTTCCATCATGTGATTTTTGGAAAGAAACGTGTGATTTTTCATTCGAAGTGATTTTTGAAAAATAAAATGCTTTGCTAGTACTATTTTGAAGATTCACTTGGAATGAAAAATCTATAAATATGATGGGAAAATTAGTACTTAGCTCCATAAGACCCAAAAATGCCTCTTTCATGTATTCCTTTTACATTATGTATCCTATGAGTGATCACTAAGTTGCCTGTATTATATCTTGCTCAAATAGCATGAAAGACACAAGACTATGTAGCTTGTGTCATGTCTTGGACAAACGAGGAGAAGTTGGACTCCCTCATCAATCTATCGACAATAAATATTTCTAACACAACTGTAAGTGCACGGATGTTGTAGTTAAAAAGAAAGTATCGCCCACAAAGAGCAAAAGCAAAATTGCTAAGTACTTTCTATTCGAAAATGCTAAGCAATTACTTAATCAAGGATTTTGATTTGGAAATTTAACAATTTCTAAATTCAACTAAGGAAAAATGTGTAGGGATTTATTTAGTTAAGAAAGGTGTTGGATCATACAATTTAACATGTGTATTTCTCTAAATTAGATCATTTTGAGGAATTACAATCGATTCAGAATTTTGTCTATTCTTTCGAAATCGACCAAATTGCCTAGACTAAACCAAAATCGTTTTTTCAAACTAATTTGTCTTAGTATAGGTTCAGTATTTTTTATTACTCATTCATCCTCCCAACATGCAACTTTCTGTTTCAAGTCATTGTTACATTAGGTCCTATCAAGTGATCTAACAATTGAATTTCACCTTGGAGTTCTTCACTCAATTGTCTCAAGGGTCAAGCAAATTTGGCCAAGTCCACTCACAACATGATAATTACTTGATAAAACAAAATCAAACGAACATGAAAAGAAAGCACAATTCTATTTGAATTAAAATGATCCAATTACAATTCCATTAACAAACAAATCCCTAAACAAGATAAGCAACTTGCTCACGATTAAAAATTAAAAAACTAACCAAATGATTCAGCGAGATCTGAGAGGAAAAAGCTTGGCAATGACAACCTCCAATAAAGTCTTCAAACCGCCAACAAAACGGAGTTCCACGCTCAAGATTACCACTTGCACACAAAATCAAACTAAAATCTTAACTACAAAAAATAAAATTTGGGAAAGGGAATGTCTATGTAAGATGATGGGGTCTCTTTCACTACTGCCAACAGAGGTCCTTTTAAGCCAACACTCCGGCTTTCTCATCTGCACAGCCGAAAGGGAGACGAAGAGGCCACAGTTACACAAGGACCACGGTCTGTGGGTTCGACCGTGGTTTTGGCTAGAAACGAATTCTTCTGCTCTTCTCTTGCTCCACGGGGCATAGGGCTTGGGGTACCTCTATGGCAGGTGATACGGCTGCAAGCGCACTATGGGTTGTAGCAATGAAGGTCGATCCCATAGAGACTAGGTTGATCTATTGGGCTATATCCCTTTAAGACATGCTAAGCAAAATTCTAATTCAAATGGTTTTGATTAACAACTGGAAATAAAATTTTCTAAATCAAATATGCAAAAAATGCCTAGGAATTGTCATAGTTATAAAAGGGAATTGAATCAAAAAGATAAATATGTGCCTTTCTCTAATTGGTCAATTTCGAGGAATTGCAATCTATACAGAAATTCAGTCTATTCTTTCAAAATGAACTAAATTTTCCTAAACTAAGCAAATGTCGTTCTTTCAAACTAATTTGACATAATCCAAGTTTAATATTTTCGATTACTCACTAGCCCTCCTAACAAATAAATCTCTCTTTCGAGAGAAAGTTATGCTAAGTCTATTCAAGCAGTCCAACAACCAAATGTCGTCTTTCGAATGTTCACTTGATGGTTTCAAGTGTACAAGTAAATTTTGACCAAAAATCAACTCACAACATGAAAGTCACTCGATAAAACGAAATCGAACCAATCATGAAAATAAGCACAATTGAATAAACTAAAAGATGATCCAACTATACTTTCATAAACTACTAAATCCCTAGAGAAAAATTAAACTACTCACACATAATAAAAGATTAAACAACCACCTACTCTAAAATGATAAATCTAAAGAGGAAAAGAGAAGAGAGAAGAGAGAAGAATTACTCAGCCAAAAATTGCGCTTAAACTGTTGTGCAAACTCGGGATGGAATCCTTGCAAGTCTTCACTTCAACTCTATCCCACACTCTCTCTAATCTAAACTAATCCCAATCTACTTAAAGAGAGGAAAGGAGTATAAGATGAGATGATGTGGTGTGTGTGAGGATGAGAGCCCCCCTTTTTATAGTAAAATTCTGGAAGACAAACAACCAGACGTAATAATGGAATAATAACTGCTAGGAAGTCAAAGAGCTTGCAAGAAAACAAAAATCCTCGCAGGAAATAAAGACACCACGGGCCGTGGCATCCACCACAGACTGACCATGATCTTGGCTGGCTCTACATTCTTCTGTTCTTCATCTCTTCTATGAGCATGACAACTCAGGGGCATCTGTGGGGAGTCAAAATACACTCATTTAGGGGTCAAAACAATGGCAATAAGGTCCAGAATCCTGTAAAACACATCAAAGAACCATACCAAAGCAGAAAATGGGAAAAATAGTATAAATTATAACATAAAGCATATAATTTTTCCTAAAAATGCAGCAAAAACGACCCTAAAATGATATACACTTTAAGCACTTATCAAACTCCCCCATGCTTAAACCATTGCTTATCCTCAAGCAAATACTAAAGAAAACCGACAAGGGGAGATGCATCTAGGACTCAAAACGGACAACCTCCTAAAAGTAGGCATTTGATAGCATATCACAAGCAAAAATATCAATCAACGATAACCCCAAGTAGTGCACAAAACATTTCAAAATCGAAAAGAAAAGAAGGTTTTCAAAAAAGTATAAGACCTTAAGCTCGATATCAAACTTGATCACCCCCAAAGAACCACAAAGCATGGCATGTAAGCACATGGAATTGAGTAGAGCCATATGAACCGGTGGAATCTCACTTTGGGAAATGTAGAACACTCCCACTCATATGTTTGAAATATAACATAGGTTCACTCAAGACTCATTCAAAATATGCAATCTACCATATGCTTGCAAAGACTCTCAAATCCTCCACCACTAAAAATGCAATATGCACAAGACAATTAAGAGGACTTTATATGGGTTGTAAGGTGGGCTAGAAAGATTACGGGAAAAGAGTAGACAAATGCATTTGGAGAAATATGGAACTACTTAGCCAAGTGACTATGGAGCAACCTACAAGGCACCAATTGACCAACAAGCTCACTATCACTCCAAACCTAACAACATAATGAACATATCCTAATGAATCTTGTGGAAAATGAGTTGACAAAGAAGAAACACAAGCTTTTACATATCCAATACCAATCATGGAATTTTTTTTTTGGTTTTTTCTATCTTTTGTTCTCTTTTTCTTGTCTTTTTTTTCTACTTGATTTTCTCTTTTTTTTGGGTCAACATAACTCTTTTTTTGTTTTTTCCCTTTTGGGAATGAAACAAGAATTTCAATTATTGAAAGGCATAGGATCACTAACTATCAACTCACAACCGAATACATATGTATAAATAACCCAAACAAGAGGGAACCACAACTAAATGCTCAATATCTTCAATCCCTCAACAAATCAACATACCAAAGCCACCTTACACTTAATTATCACCAAAACCACCCGCTACATAGATGAAGTAATGCTCCGTAGACTTGGCTTAAAGGTAGGAATATGTGTTTTGCTAAGGGCTAATATGAGGGGATCACCACAAAAATGGATATCGGCTCAAAAGGGTTAGCAAATGGAATAACATGTAACACAAGGGTAGGCTATTTGACTAACAAATAATGCCTCTATCATATCATCAAATATGCACATGCTAATGTGGTTTTGAACAAGAATCTAGGCAAGTTCTAGAGATGTAACATGGAAGAGTCACATACATGAAATAAATCTGAGACTAAATATAATGATTAGTCCAAATAAGGCTCAAAATCTCGCGAGATATCTACGAAAGTCTCATTAAGCTCATAACATGACTCCCATGTACCAACATTAGTGCTAAAGACTCCAAGGGAGTAACATAGTTCTCAATCAATACAAGGGTCAAAACAAGAAATATTGACGAAACCTTCAAAAAGTTTAGCACCAAAAGGGATTACACATCAAAAGCTACTCAAGCGCATGAAAGCTATTTTGCCTAAACAAAAGCATCATTGGGGGTTATCTCACACCATCCACACCATCCCTTATTGCAATCCTATATGTAAACCTAAAATGCAACCAAATACAAAACACTAATCCAAACAAAAAGGAAACCTAAAACTTTATGCTCTAGCATGTATGCAAGCTAATAACCAAAATAGAAAAAAAATGAAGCTACCCTTCCCCCATGCTTAAATAAAGCATTGTTATGCAAAGGAAAGAAAGTAAAATAAGGGGGAACAAAAGAAAACAATCTCACTAGGTTAGGTGTAGAGTGCACTTAAGCTATGCGGCCTCGCAAACGGGGAACATGGAGCATCAACCACTCCATCACGTTGTCAAGACTCGACTCATGAAAGCAGACGTCGTTAAAGCGCGCAGGAGCTTATCAAACTCCTGGGACCACAATTTAGAAAATAAAAGGTATGAGGTAATAACCAAAATCACACCAAAGAGTATAAGTGTCTCTTAACCTTATCAAAGCCCATAGAAAATCATAGAAAGGATTAAAGCATGTAGTCCATGTGATTTTCCTAGGAAAGTCCTCTAGGCTTATGCAATATGGGTCAAGTGAGGTCGTATACCTACTAAAGTAACCTAGGGAAAGAAAATTATCAATGTTTCCACCAAGAACATTAAACTCGTTATCCTTATAGCCCAAGTCAACATTAGAATCAAAAGTCTTAGGATTATCAACGGGCGCATCTAAAGAATACTCGGGGGAAATAGAGGGTTGTGAACATATAGGGGAAACATACGAATGATCAAGGGGATTGGGGAGAACAATATCATGAAAACTAAGGCTAGGAGACTCCTCATGCACAAGCACATCACATGACCCCTCCAAAGGAGTCTCAGCTAGTTCATGCACCTCATCAAAAATATCTTCCGACTCAAAACATGCATCAACAAAATCAAACCTAGCATCAAACCCAAAAGGATCACCCTGCCTGAGCCCCGTGCACTAAGCTAAAGGAAAGGATGAATCAGGTTAGGTTAGGACAACAACAGTATTGTCCATAGGTGCTGCAAAGTCAAACTGATCACAGCGTACATAATAAGGACACAAATTAACTTCATGGCCAGAAGAATTACACAACTAACACCAAAAAGGAGCATAATAAGACCTACAATAGAATGCCCAAGGATCAGGAAATTAATATTTAGAAATAATTGTAGCCTTCTCAAATTCAAATGAATCCCTAGCAATCCACTCAAGCAAATACCATATATCATCAATATTTTTACCATGAAATCCCCAACACCCTAAAAGAGTTCGGGTTCCATTATTCACACCCTCATCAACAATGTCCAAGCTTTCCAATTTACCAACTCAATAATCACATTGAGTAACAAAAATATTTAAACGCTTAAAATACCTCCAAAATAATTCATGCTCGAATTGGGGGAAACAGAAAATTACCATTATTGTTTTCCAATATTTATTTTTTGTTAATTTTCAAATTTTTCCCCTTTTTTTTCAAAGAAAAACAAAAGGCTTAGTCAAACTTGTCAGGAAAAATTCAATATTAAACACAAGTCCCCGTTAATGGCGCCAAAAACTTGATACAGTCGCAAGTGCACGGTGGCATTGCAGCAGTTAAGGTCGATCCCACAGAGACTAGATTGATCTATTGGGCTATATCCCCTTAAGATATGCTAAGCAAAATTCTAATTCAAGTGGTTTTGATTAACAACTGCAAATAAACTTTTGTAAATCAAATATGGGAAAAACACCTACGAATTTTCATATTTATGAAAGGTAATTGAATCAAAATAATAAACATGTGCCTTTCTCTAATTGGTTAATTTCGAGGAATTGCAATCTATACAAAAATTCAGTCTATTCTTTTGAAATCAACTAAATTTTCCTAAACTAAGCAAATGTCGTTCTTTCAAACTAATTTGACTTAATCCATGTTTAATATTTTTGATTACTTACTAGCCCTCATAACATAAAAATCTCTCTTTCGAGACAAAGTTATACTAAGTCTATTCAAGCAGTCCAATAACCAAATGTCATCTTTCGAATGTTCACTCGATTGTTTGAATTGTGCAAGTGAATTATGGCCAAAAATCAGCTCACAACATGAAAGTCACCCCATAAAATGAAATCAAACCAATCATGAAAATAAGCACAATTGACTAAACTAAAACATGATCTAACCATACTTTCATAAACTACTAAATCCCTAGACAAAAATTAAACTCCTCACACATAATCAAAGATTAAATAACCAACTACTCTAAAATGATAAATCTAAAGAGGAAAAGAGAAGAGAAGAGAGAAGAGAGAAGAATTGCTCAGCCAAAAATTGTGCTTGAACCGTTGTGCAAACCTAGGATGGAATCCTTGCAAGCCTTCACTTCAACTCTATCTCACTCTCTCTATAATCTAAACTAATCCTAATCTACTTAAAGAGAGGAAATGAGTATAAGATGAGATGATGGGGTGTGTGTGAGGATGAGAGCCCCCCTTTTTATAGTAAAATTCTGGAAGACGAACAACCAAGCGTAATAATAGAACAATAACGCTAGGAAGTCAAAGAGCTTGCAAGAAAGCAAAAAGCCTCGTAGAAAATGAAGACCCCACAGACCGTGGCATCCACCACAGGCTGAGCGTGGTCTTGGCTGACTCTACATTCTTCTTTTCTTCATCTCTTCCACGAGCATGGCAACTCAGGGGCACCGATGGGGAGTCAAAATACACTCATTTAGGGGTCAAAACAAGGGCAAAACGGTCTAAAATCCTCCAAAAGTTATAAAAGAACCATACCAGAGTATAAAATGAAAAAAAAGTATAAATTATAACATAAAGCATATAATTTTCCCTACAAATGCAGCAAAAATGACTTAAAATGATATGTACTCCAGGCACTTATCAGTAGGTCAATAAGTACTCAAAATGGGGGTCAAATGCTGGGTCACATCATTTGAAATCCTACAAATATCATCAAACAACCATACCCATACATAAAACGAGAATAGGAGTATAAATTGTGGCATAAAGCACAGAATTCTCCTAAAAATGTAGCAAAATGACCTTAAAATGATATACACTTTAAGCACTTATCAAACTCCCCCATGCTTAAACTGTTGCTTATCCCTAAGCAACGCTAAGACCAGAAATTATTCAAAACCTCTTCAAGATAGACATTGGCAGCATCCTAACGGTAACGTCGATCCAAAGTTAGCCCAAAAGGTGTAAAAATCATTTAACAAATAGAGTAGGAAATGAAGTTTTCGAAACCATTTGATATACCACAATGTCAAATTTGAATCAATCTCCCCAAATCATCAAATACAATCACGTTAACATATGAAAAAAACTGGAGCTAGTAATGCCGATAGAACCTCAATATAATCATGTGGCACTCATCACACCTGTATTTGAAAATGTAAGAAGGTTCCCTCAATTCTCATTCCATAGACTCAAATATACCATAAGGTTGATAAGACTTTCTAATTTGCCATCACTAGAATGCAATACACATTAGACAATCATGAGGACTTTTATATGGTTGTAACAGGGCCATGGGTAAAGATAAGAGGGGAACGAATGTTTTGGAAATGTGGAGCTAGAAGCCATAGACTAAGGGTAAACGTTTCTAATGCACTCATATAACATTCTCCTCGGACCAATACAATTCATCTACAAAATACATTCCCATTTAAAGAGATAAGGAGTTGAAAGTCATAAATACTTTTTACAATCCAAACAAGGCAAACACTCTTTTTGTTATTCCTTTTTTTTCGTCTTTTTTTCCTTTTTGTTTTTTTTTTTACCAAAGAGTTGGCCAAGGGAAATCCATATCAAACTTTGAAGTTCAACTCTTCTCCAATCTTTGTACAACAAGAGAAGGGATTTCTTATATAAAACAAGAACACAAATCCCTTCACGAAGCAACCAAATCCACCAAAAAGATCTCAATACACCTGACTAGTTCCTAATTAACTCGATGCACAAGGATGAAAAGCTCCTCTAGTCTTGGCTTAAGGGTTAGATAATTGCTTGGTCATAGGCTATGGTAGGAGGTCCATATCAATAAAAATGGATATAAGCTTAAAGGGGCTAGCAAGGGATATAATGCATAACAAAGATGGTTATTTGGTCTTTTAGGCTAATAAGTTAAAGAATGCTTCAATCATATTGCCTAAATGCATATATGAAATGTGATCTTGAATAAGAATCAAGGTACCTTCTAGTGAAATGATGTCAAGGAAGAGTCACTCACAAATTGACAAGAGACTAAATTGATAAATTAGCCTTTAAAAGCTCAAAGCCTCACGGGACATCTACCAAGGTCATAACTAGCTCCTACCAAAGTTCATGTAAAGAGTCTAGGGTAACCAACTGGCACTCAACATATGGTCAAAACATGAAGCTTATTTTTGAAAAATCATTCTTAAACATTTTTATGCACATTTGGGCAAATCAAAGGATCAATATAAACCAAAGCAGTGTACCTAGTCTACAAAGATCATCATCAGAGGATTTTTTTTCTTTTTTTCATTTTTTCATTTTGCATTTTGTTTTTTTTTTTACTTGATAAAATGCGTGCTCCTAATAACAATACCAAAACAAATGCAAAAACTATGAAAAGAAACTATAAAAACCTAAAATTCAACCTAAAATGCAAAGAAACCTAAATGTACTTCTAACATGCTTTTAACCACATAAGATTAAAACCTATAATGTAACTCCAAATACAATCATGAATAATATATAAAATACATACACAAGCACACACCAAACCAAATCAGCTATCAGACGCCATCAAATACAGACTAACTCCCCTATGCTTGAACAAAACATTGTCCTCAATGTGTGCACAAATTAGAAAAGGGGAAGGGGAAGTAGCAAGAAGCAATCAAAAAGGACGAGGGGAAGGAGTATGGGGTGGTTGACCATAGGAGATATGACAATCTGACCAGGTCTCCAAACAATCCTTATAATCTTAAAAGTATTGGTTATAGGTAGCAAGCATCCCACGGAGCTCGTCGTGGCGCACTTGGAAAATGTCACAAAGAGCGGAATTATCAAAAGCAACATAGGCGCGAAGGGATACTTGCTCCTCCTGGATGTACCGAAGGGTGGCTAGGAGGTCGACATAGTCAGTGGGGGGTGGTTGGGAAGAAGAACTAGTTCCGGCATAGCTAGGAAATGGGGGTAGAAGGGGTGCGGTTTGAACAACCTCGGCATCGACAAGTACCCAAAAAAGGTTGACCCGGTGAAGTAAGGTGGTTCGGTCAATATTGGGAAGTGGCAGAAGCTGATCCCTAGGATAAATCTAGCACAAACGTCCAACCTCTACTTTCCAAAAGCTCATTAGCTCAAAACTGGCTTGATCAAGGCGCTCTGACCCAGATACTCAATCTTCAGGGTTGGGCTCCACTTCCAAAAATCTAGCAATGGTAGTGACGATACCACAAATGACTATCCTACCCTTAGTGCTAACAGCAGCACTATACAATTGCCTGGCCAAAAATGCCCCAAGATCAAGTTGAACACCATCGAGCATACAAGATAGAAAATATAGCTCAGACAATCTCGGGACATTCAAACTATCATCCCGAGCAAAGAATCAACATGCAAGGATGCACTGAGCTACCCAAATGCAAGGGTTCAGAATATGGGTGTATTTGGAAGAACTAGTACTATACCTAACACTCCCTAAAAGCTCACCCCAAAATGCATTCGGGTTGAATTCTCGCGGGACTTCACAGTTTGGTAAATCCATGCTAGGTGGAAAACCAAAGATGCTATTGAAGGTACCTAGGTTCAACTCATAAAATTTCCCTTGTAAATAAAGGAAAATATACCCCACTTGACATTGAGGCCCTCGAGTGACCTCAACATGTAGAGTACTCAGGAATTCTTTAGGTAAGGTTCGAATATTTATGCTCCTTAATCTCAATGAAATGTCCTATACCCCCTAAGTAAACAACTATCGTATATCATATAACAATTCTAAATGGCTAATAATTCCTCATCATAATAACAAGTTGCCACAACCATGCGTTCATTCATGCAAGCATATCAAGCAAAATGATCGAGGTTGGTTAAACTAAGAGGATGAGGAATGTTACCTTGAGCTTGTGCGTTGGTGGAAGTTCGGGAGGTCCGTTAAGGTCGGGATGGTGCTTGGCTAGATGTTCATGCCTCCTTGATACTCCTTTGTCTCTTGGTGGGTGCCATGGTTGCAAAATGGAAGAAAAATTGAAAGAAAAACCTAAACAATAAGATGTGAGAAAGAAAAATGAAGAATTTAACTAAAAAAGAAGAATTAGAGAGGGAAGAAGGTGGTTATGGAAGATGGATGAAGGTGAGATGAAGTTGAAGAAGGAATGGTGGAAAAAGGAGAAATTTGTGGGAGAAAGAGAAAGATTAAGTGCAAACGAAGATTTTGAGTGAAAATAGAGTGAAAATGAGAAAAAAATTAAGGAGAAATAAAGGTGCAGTAATGGTAGGTTTAGAGAGAGAATAGGGAGGTAGAGACACAGAGTGTCGAAGAAGAAGATGGGGAAAAGTTGGACGGTTATTGCGGTTAAAACCCTTGATCGTGGCCCGTAGCAGCTCGCCACGGATAGTGGGGATCACCACAATCCGACCGTGGTGTCTATTGGACATCGGTTTTTTTTGTTTTGCTGATTGGGCACCCCACGGGCCGTATTGGAGTGTTGCGGTCCATGGTGCTCAGCATTTTTTTTCTCTTCTTTTTTTTTGTTCCTTCTTTTTTCCTATGTTACCTTCTTCTTTTCCCTTTTTTTTTCCTTTTCTTCTCTCTTGTGTTCCTCTTTTCTCCTCTCTGTTTTCTTCTTACTATGAAAAACTACCAAGAAATGAAAGTCAAGGCTATAAAAGGGCTTAGGTTGCCTCCCAAGAGGCACTATTTTAAGGTCAACAGCTTGACCATGCTTCTGCGTTCGGTCTAGATCGGTAAGTGTATGGACGTCATTTTTATCACGAACCACAAAATTGAACTTCTTCAAACGAAGGTGCCACCTCAAAAGCTCAAGTTGGAGGTCCATCGTCATCATCTATTTACGCCATAGTGTACTATCAGCGCACAAGACAAACCGAGTACGTGGTCCGTCAGATTGGCCACTTTCACCTTGTTCAACCCCCAAATCAAAGTCTGCATCGCGTCCTTGCATATAGGGCAAAGACAGAACCGCTTAAGCAAATTTGTAATAATCACTCATAATAGACTCATTAGAAGCATGGACCTCAACCTTGGGTATGCTAGGGAGCGTAGGAGCAGCAAACTCCTCAACATACCCTTGGTCGAGATCCTCAGTGGAAATCCAATCAAAATCAGGAAGATCTTGATAATTCAAATGTCCTCCATGTCAATCTCAGGAGAAAGGGGAAATGCATCTACTAGGGAAGAATTAGGGGAAACCACTTTCTCCTCCATATGACAGAACAGAACATAACACCCTTGTACTACAAATGTTATCCGCTCCCTTTTTACATCAATATGGCAACCTATTGTAGCCATGAAGGGCTTACCTAGAATAATTTGGGCATCATCAGTCTCAGTTATATCAGCAATGATAAAGTCTTCCAATATTCAAATATCTCTTATTTTGACTGTAGTGAAAAGGTCGCGGGTTGTAATGATCCTAAGTAAAGCCTATGAAACAAAGAGTATGACATTAAATTGACGCTTGCACCTAGGTCTCATAAGTCTCTCTCAATTTCCGCCTTTCACACAACATAGGAGATAGAAAAACTACCTGGGTCAGGAAGCTTAGGTGGAAAAAATGTGGGGATCTCTAAACTTTCATTGTCTATGAATGTCACGGCCTTGCCACCATCATTTCTCTCCTTACTCTCAACCATGATTATTTTTCTACCCTCTTCAAATTGTATGTCCTTGTGGTCAATAGGGTCCTCTACCCATTCCTTCAAGGTAACACAATTACAATGCTCACGGAGGTTAGATTTTAGTTTACTCGGGAGTCTACCCGGGGGTATAAATGAAGAGCTAGCTTGTTGGGTAATTTGGACTTCCAACATCTTATTTTGAGTTATAAGCACATCAACCTTAGAGACTAGTTGCTTTATATACTCATCTTGCTTTTGTTGCCCCAAAAGCATACTCTCCATCATGGCCTCTAAACTGGACTTTTGGGGAGCTTGTAGAGGGAAATGTGGTCTTTGAAAACTGGGGGTTGGCCTAGCATTTACTGGGGGCACATTCGAAGGGTTTGGATTAGACCTATATTAGAAATTCGGATGGTTCCTCTAACCTAGATTGCAGGTACTAGAATAAGGGTCATTGGTCGATCTCAAGTTGAAGTTTTGTATATAATTAGCTTCACTAAAGTCTTGGAAATTAAAAAGGACTCCCAACTTAACAATTCAAAGTCACATGTTCAATAGAACCACAAATTTCACAAGTGGGAGGGGCACTAGAATTCATAGCATTCACATTCATACGATCCAACCTTTGAGTCATAGCATCAACTTTAGCAGAAAGCCAAGTAAGTGCATCAACTCCAAGCTTACCTCCAACCCTTCGGTGGACCATTGGAAATTATTTAGTACCATCTTCTCTATCAAATTGAAGGCTTCATCCTCTGTCCTGTTCATCAAAGTGCCTCCCACCGCCACATCTATGGTGGACCACACTCCTTGAATAACTCTATTATAAAAGGTTTGGATGATCATCCACCTTTGGAGTTCATGATAAGGACAGAACCTTAGCAAGTCCTTGAATCGCTCCTAAGCTTCAAAGAGTGATTCGTGTTCTCTTTGAGTGAAGGTAATGATTTGGTTCCTTAAACTTGTCGTCTTTGATGATGGGAACAATTTGTCAAAAAAGGCTTTAGTTAGTTCGTCCCAAGTGGTGATGGAATCCGGTGGCAATGAATGTAGCCAAGCATGCACCTTGTCCTTGAGAGAAAACAGGGATAGGTGAAGGTGAATTGCATCAGTGGAGACCTTGTTCAACTTCAATGTATCGCACACCTTCAAAAAGATTGAGAGGTGAAAATTGGGGTCCCCCATTGGTGATCCTCCAAGTGGCGTTTGTTGAACCATTGAGACTAGTGCCGGCCGCTACTCAAAGTTGTTCACCTCCAACGTGGGTCTAGCCATGCTAGAAGTGATACCTTGGACACCCAGAGTGATGAAATCCCGAAGTGTCCTTCTTTCATGTTCCCTTCTTGGTGGTTCCATCTTTGGTGAAGTTTCTCGAGCCTTGCACCTTTGTGTTTCTACCCTGTACTTCTTTCTCAATCTTCCTGCAAGCTAAATCACCAATACTACCAAAGTAATCAAAATTGGAAAGAAAAAAATAATAAAAATGAAAGAAAGATACTTAGTCAATCTCACAAGGTCAACTCGATATTTAGCAATTTGGTCCCCAAAAATGGTGCCAAAAACTTGGCACTACAACAAGTGCATGGGTGTTGTAGTTAAAAGAAAAGTATCGTCCACAGAGACCAAAAGCAAAATTACTAAGTTCTTTCTATTAGAAAATGCTAAGCAATTACTTAGTTAAGGATTTTGATTCGCCAATTTAACAATTTCTAAATTCAATTCAGGAAAAACGTCTAGGGATTTACTTAGTTAAGAAAGGGGTTGGATCATACAATTTAACATGTGCATTTCTCTAAATTAGATAATTTCGAGGAATTGCAATCGGTTCAGAATTTAGTCTATTCTTTCAAAATCGACCAAATTGCCTAAACTAAACCAGAGTCGTTCTTTCAAACTAATTTGTCTTAGTCTAGGTTCAGTATTTTTGATTACTCATTCATCCTCCCAACATGCAAATTTCTCTTTAAAGTCACTGGTATATTACGTCCTATCAAGCAGTCTAACAATCGAATATCACCTTACAGTTCTTCACTCAATTGTCTCAAGGGTGCAAGCAAATTTGGCCAAGTCCACTCACAACATGATAATTAGTTGATAAAGCAAAATC
Source organism: Selenicereus undatus (assembly GCA_017589665.1). Classification (NCBI taxonomy): domain Eukaryota; kingdom Viridiplantae; phylum Streptophyta; class Magnoliopsida; order Caryophyllales; family Cactaceae; genus Selenicereus; species Selenicereus undatus. The sequence continues at coordinate 61,455,879 of JACYFF010031954.1, forward strand.
AAACCAACATGAAAAAGAAAGCACAATTCTATTGAATTAAAATGATCCAAATACACTTCCATTAACAAACAAATCCCTAGACAAGATAAACTACTCGCTCAAGATTCAAAAGTAAACAACTAACCAAATGATTCAGTGAGATCTGAGAAAGAAAAGCTTGCCAATGACAGCCTCTAACAAAGTCTTCAAACTGCCAACAAAACTGAGTTCCACACATAATATTCTCACTTGCACACAAAATCAAACTAAAATCTTAACTACAAAAAATAAAATTTGGGAAAGGGAATGTCTATATAAGACGATGGGGTCTCTTTCACTACTGCCGAGGGATGTCCTTTTAAGCCAATACTCCAACTTTCTTAGCCACACACCTAAAGGGAGCCAAAGAGGCCACAGTTACACAGGCAGCCACACAGCTTTCTCAAATCGTGGTCTTGGCTGGAACCGAATCCTTCTGCCCTTATCTTGCTCCACGAGCATATGGCTTGGGGTACCTGCGTGGCAGGTCAATAAGTACTCAAAATGGGGGTCAAATGCTAGGTCAAACGATCTAAAATTCTGCAAATATCACCAAACAACCATATCCAAGCACAAAATGAGAATAGGAGTATAAATTATAGCATAAAGCACACAATTTTCCTAAAAATGTAGCCAAATAACCTTAAAATGATATACACGTTAAGTACTTATCTATTTCATTTTAGGTTGTAAAGAAGTCCGACAAACTAAGTTTGAAACACCATGAATTAATGATTGCTTTAATATATATGACAGAAAGCAATCTTTCACCTAGCTCTCTTCCAATGATAAATATCCATGTTTATATTATATGGATTAGACGATTTAGAAACTTGTGGTTAAACAAAAAGAGCCAACTATATAGATGAATTCGCAAAAGAGTAAAGTAGAGAAAGAATGTTGAAGATAATAGTTTTTCTATATCTAAAAGTTCACTATCAAAGAAGCCCTAGATCTAAATAATACATAAATATAGATTACCACAATCAATCACAAACAAAAATACTATAATCATTCATCTTTTTAGACTAAAATTCACTTCATAAACCATAAAAAAATGCTCATTTCTAAAATAAAACATATATATCTAACTATATCCCTTCTTTTGGTAAAAGGCGCTAACTTCTAGGGCAAAATATTTATTGACTTTGTAACCAAAGTTGCCCTTTGGCATAGTTATAGGTCCCTACGAATAAAATATTACCTTTTCCAGGTCAGCTTGTGAACACCATGAAGATTGAGGTGGCGTAGTCTTATGATGATTGGTATCGTATTTTCTTTTTTTGGAGGTCCAATTGATGCCGTAATTTCGATTGATCAGGTTAGGGTTGATTCCAACCCCGAATGCCTCTTAAGCTTTTTCATAACATTTATTTTCATCTCCTCTTTTCTCACGTATGATTGTTCCATTATTTTCCCTAACCTCTACCCTAGTTCTATGTTAAGCGAACTAAACTGGCGAGTGATCCGGTTGAAGAAGTGGTTAATGATCAGATTGGCTAGATCGATAATGTCCCTTCCTATCAAATGAACTTGTTGTGTACACCTCTTCTTCTTTCTCCATAAGACACCTTCTTTGATAGTTACACTCTCTCTTTCGTTGTCCATGTCCTCAAGAGAGGTGTGCACCTGCTGCTACAATCGTCTCCATGTCATAAAGTAATTTGCCAAAGAATAACGCACTAGCTGCTAAGCTAAAAATACTTGGTCGAAACCTACATGGTTCTTTTTTCTTTTTCCCCCCTTTCAAAAAATGCTAGTACTGGATAGCAAGATCCAATCTAACAGCAAATTGACTGGGTCAAATCGGAAATAAGTTGCCCAGTTTTGACTAGTTTTGTCTAGTTCAAAGGTATAGAGGGTTAATAAGCATATCCAAACTAGAACAAACACCGGTTTCTTGTTGATCCTATTCCAAAACCCATGATCTTTTAAATTAATCTATTAAAGCAAAAAGTAGTTAACAGTAAAGTTCAATATGTTAAGGTATATTTTACAAATTGTCATTTACCTAATTATCAACTTCTCTTGAAAGGGACATGTAATGCCCCCAAAATGCTAATGACATGATTTACGGAAAACTGCAGCGGAAGACATAATGATAAAAGGCGTTACCGCCGTCCTGATAAGGACAAAGCTCACTGAAACCATTTACTCTTGCAACTTGTGTTCACAATGACAATATATATTAAATTGGAACACTCCAAGACCAAAGTCCATTATGGTTCAACTTCAATACAATTAACTTAATCATATCATGTGCTAACTCGCACTCCACACTACACAAATATATTGAATATAGACCCAACTTGACCCTGAGATCGATCTCAACATTCATGCTGTGCTGAATCCACTGTGGGCATCTAATGACTTCCAAAAGGGCTTGCTAAATGGAGAAACATATGATACTTCATTACCTAAAATGGAAAACATGAAAACAGTTAGAAAATGTGAGTTAAAACTCAGTACATGCATTCTTGTATTGTAAAAAGAGCGTAGAAATACTATTGATGGGTACCCGCCTTTGCAATTCATTTAGTTCACAATAACAATGAAAATAAAAGTAATATAAAAATGAATTGCTCATTATTATCTGGATATGAACCCCTTGCGGTGATATGATCTATACATAGTTGTACACCTATCAATCTGATTAAGGCATGGCCTGAAACCGCACAGGTAAATGATGGGCTGACGCCTTATAGATGATAACTGACGAGGTCACAAGTTAAATGACAAATCACTGTATAAACTGATTCATTGATAAACTCATTAAAAGTTGTAACTTGATAAACATGTTCTGCTTTATGAAGATACAGGCAATGGACACACCTTGAATCTTTAAAAATGTCATCTGACTTGATAAATGTCAGCTGTTTCATAAATGTCATCTGACTTGATGAATATGTTATGGCTTGATAACACTTATGAATAACGGGAAACGGTAACTTGGCCTCGAATCTGTTTCATAAATGTCATTGTAGGTATATGTAGTTAGTAAATGATCCTTATTCACATAATTGAGTAAGTAAAAGTATATGTAATAGAAATTGAGTAATTAAATGGTATACATAACTTGGGTATTTCAATATAACTTTAAAACTGAATTAGTGAAAGTATGTAAATTTGATATAAAGTAAATGCAAGTAAAATAGACCACAATGCGAGAAATAAGATTACAAAGGAAAAGGCCTTGATGGTGACAAATGGCAAAGTGGTTTTGGCCTTCTTTAAAATAGGTTGCTTATACGGGTTTAAGACTCGCTGATGTATAGCTTGGTTCAAGATAATAGCTAGTACACTAGATTGGCTTGATAATTACAGTTTATACATTCTGAATTGAGTAAGTAATAAAGGGTTAAGGCCAAGAGAGAGATATATCTTGGTTCAAAATAGTATAAACTGTAATAACTTGTCTGATAAATATGGTTTCTAAATCAAAAGTTCTCCCCACTTCCCATATTTCATTCACAAGTCCATTAAATAAAATTTTTCACTCCAAGTATATTACTGATCCCAACAAAAGCTATTAAACTCCCAAAACTTAGTACTTTCTTTGTAATATCCATAAGTGAAAGTCATAATTAAGCTCCATAAATGCATGTTTTTCTTCTTTTCGAACATAAATCGAGCTGAAAACTCTATTAAAATCTATAAATATTCATTTCCCCCCTTAAATGAACTTACTTGGCCCAAAATACACCAAATGAGTGCATGATCAATCTCACCCAATCTTTATTATTGCTCTTTACACAATTACTCAAAATGCTTCTAAAAATCACCAAGCTCAAAATAGTCACCAAAATTCATGAAATCATACAAGAAATTTGAAAATAATATGGGAAATCTATAGTAAAGTTTTCTGAATTTTCCTCCAAGTATGCGCTGCACAGAAATTGCAATAACAACCCAATTTGCACCAAAGCAATTCAGTTCACTTCAAAAATTCATAACTTTCACCCTTGCCTTCAAATGTAGATATAAAGCCACAATATGGAAAGGTTAAGAAGTACTAAAAAACTTTCATTCACAACACAAAACATGATTCCCACAATAAGGTTCCCAAAATGGGGCCAGAACACAAGTGTGTCAGTTTTGGTTGAACCTGCGCAATTATAGCAAAACAGCCATAACATTTTCCACTGAACTCATATTAAGGCGATTCAAAAGGCATTTGAAAGATAATACACTGACCTATCTACCCACCAAAAATCATAATTTTTTAGTGGGCAATCATTGCTAGTGTAATCTCAAATTCACCCCTGTTTTTTTGCAATTTCCAGTCCTCACTGTTTTTGCTTTCTCCTACTTTTTTTCACATAAATCATCACTTGAAATCATTCCAAATCACCAAAAACATCATAATAATAATCAGTAAGACTAAAGATTCCAAAATCATATACAAAACAATACAAATCCATCGCTTGAATTAAGCTAACTTGATCATGACAAAACCCTAACCTTAACATGCTTCAAGCTCAACCCCACCATGATCAATATCTCCAAAACCAATAAAATTTGCATGATAACATCTACTTTGATCTCAAGAGCATGAATAATAACTAAAACAATCATAAAACCAAAAATACATTAAGATTAAGTTAGGGTTTACTCACTTTGATACTTGAAAAACAAAAGATGTACGTGGTGTGAGGTGTAGGGGATGGATGGTGGTGGTTGTTGTGGTCGGAGGCATCCCTTGGCTGGCTGGAAAACACCAGGAGAAGGCAGCAGTAGCTTGGGGGGAAAAGGGGGCCGCGGGGTAGAGGGAGAAACGTAAGAGAGAAATGTGTGAGCGATCTCTTGCTTGGCTAAGAATGAAAGAAACACTACTTGGCTGATTTTATCCATCAAAAAATGGCTTTTTGTTGACCATGGTTAAATTTAATTCATGGTAATTAGTTAGGTTAGTCAAGCAAGCTTGTTGGATTACGATTGGCTATTACGATTTGGGGTCCGGAAAGGGAAGTGAACCGTATGCGATTAAATTTTCGTTGCTCGAAATTAAATTTTTGTGAGGTTATAAAAATAATAGTATTAATAATAATAATAATAATAATAATAATAATAATAATAATAATAACAACAATAATAATAATAATAATAATAATAATAATAGCAATAACAATAATAATAATAATAATATTAATAATAATAGTGAATTCTTAAATTATAATTATCAAGGTCTACTATGGATTTTGTAACACCCCCAGCCCCTAGGGCCGAAAGCGTCACGTGTTCTTAACTTTCTACCTAAATTCTGGGACGAAACGGACAGAGTTTCCCCTAAAAACTGACCGTTTTCCAGGCTTAAAGCCTTACATTATATCCCTGCAATACATAAGGTAGTCAACAACACCAACAACTCAACGGTTACACGCCGGAGTACCCAACTCTACAGGCCACGCGCCCGGAGTATACAGAGCTTTCTATTTTTCATAAACTTTACAAGGAAAAAGATTAATTACATAACCTTACAATCACAATCGACATTACATAACAATATCATAAACACGGCAACACAGTCCAAGCAAATCCACTCTGGGCGCTTCACGCATCAGTCACATACCTGTGAATCTGGGAAAAAGGGGAAAGTAATGGGAATGAGCAACTAACGCTCAGTGAGTAAACCCTCTCTCCCAAAACATACTTAAAATACATA
>JACYFF010031954.1:61461568-61490361 GCA_017589665.1 Selenicereus undatus
TAACATCGAACTATTTCTAAGGCTGACGGGTATTCAAGTAAAATTTTCCTACCCAACAGACATAATGTTCATTACGCAAGTATAACAAAACTCCGGGTCTCACAGATTTACTTGGCATTTTACGATACTTGAAACCCGAAATGCAATGTGGGACCCAAACTTGTAATTTGCTAAATAAATAAATTTGGTGTATTTGAATTAATAAACATGATTTGGTTAAATAAATAACCATGAAAGTAAAGTTGATTTGAATAAATATGCATTAGGTTCGGGATATTACAGCCTTCCTCCCTTAAAGAGTTTCGTCCTCGAAACTTATGAGTTTTGTGAAAATATGCACTGGTATCACAAATAAATGTGGATATTTGGCTTTAACCTCTTTCTAGGTTTCCCCAAGTGCCTTTGAGGAGGTATGATTGCCCAAAGTACTTTTTGCCTCATCTGAAACTGTCGACGTTGTCCTAACTATTGTCGACATTGCCCGACATAACTCTTTTGTCGGCCTTATCTCACCTTAACGTGTCCTTAAATTTCTTTCGTAATACTTACTTGGATTAACTCTATTCTTTTACCCAATGCTTCTTCTGGCTCACGCCAATAAGACCTGACATTGCATAAGATTATACTGTTATCAAAATTTCCTCATTCAGTGTTCTCAAGGCTTCACCTGTTCTCCCCTCATCCGACTAATCAAAGGTCTGCCAAATGAATATCGCCAGGAATGAAAATGAGAGAATTGGTAGTCAAGCGAGTCATTAAGTCTAAAAGAAACAAACAATGAGATTAGAAAGTTGATAAAAGGGGAATTATCATGAGATGGTTGAAATAAAATAACCAGAATGTTGAAATATAATGCCAAATGAATCATGGTTTATAAATATGGATCATAAAGGATCCAATAGATAGTCAACCAAGGGGAAAGATGACTCAATTACACTTGGCTTTAGCAAAAGCAAGATGGCAAGATGGTAACTTTCTAGCCTCAATTGCCAGGTTAAGTGCATTAGATAGATAGGAAAAGCAATGTGCGATAAGTAGATAGATAGATTGGATAAGTAAAATGCAATAGATGTATAAATAGATTGGACAAGTTACATTGATAACATGCCTTTGCTCAAATAAAGTCAATTTGAGCGCAGCAATAAGATGAAATGGACAATGCTCAAGTTTATTGATGAGGACGTAAAATATAAATGTGAGAATTAAATTTAAAAGCAAGGAGAATAATTCTATTATGAATTCAGAGCAAGTTATACGAGTGTATCATTATGAACAAATGAAATATCGAGTATAGGTAGATCAAAGAATATTGGATAAAATCAAATTGGAAAGATGAAACAAGCAGACAATTACATGAACTACTATAAAAGAACATTCTTGTAAACGATAAGCTATTATTGGCATGGTTTACATAAAATTGAAGTCATTTAAACAAATGGCCTAGATAAAGAGATGTTATAGACCAAGTGAGTGTCAATAGCAAATGAATAATGCCCCTGAACAATCCAAGGTGACTAGGGCCGAAGTAGGTCAATCACTGGAAGTAATGGGAGCACTGCGGGTGTAAGGTTGTAGTGACAAGAGCAGCCTCTTTCTATGCATGACAACTAAATCTTACTCGTACCACCCATATAGTGCCAAGTAGCACACTGCAAGCTATTGAATTACCGTCACAGGATTCCCTACAGTAATTCCATCTCATACTGATTCAACCCAAAGATAGACCAAGTTGCAAATGGCATTCCCGCAATAGGTTTTAAACATCACTATACTCAATATCATGTATGTTAATATGCCTCAATGAAACTCTCAAATTCTAGAGCGAAACGGACATAGTTTCACCAAAAAACTAGCTAAAACCTAGGCTTAAAGCCTTACAACAAGTACTTAACATGAAAAATCACACTTCAATTGCTCAATGGCCACACGTCGGAGTTCATAACTCAACGGGTCACACACCCAGAGTACACGACTGCAAGACTTTAAACAAATGAAAGAAATAAAACATGCAATACAACTCCCAGATAAATAAGAGCATGCCTCACCAATAGGTCACCCAAATGGTTCCACACTCCACTTTGCTAATGCTTGAATCTTAGGATATTACCAAATGATTGAGTCACCCAAACATGCAATCATAACTTAATGATAGAAGGTGCCACTACTGTCCTGATATGGACAACGCTCATTGAAACCATTTAATCTTACAACTCGTGTTCACAATCACAATATCTATTAATTGAAACACTCCAAGACCAAAGTCCATAATAGTTTAACTTCAATACAATCGACTTAAAGATATCATGTGCTAACTCGCACTCCACACTACACAAGTATATTCAATATATAGATCCAACTTGACCCTGAGGTCGATCCCAACATTCATGCTATGTTGAATCCAATGTGAGCATCTGATGACTTCCAAAAGGGCTTGCAAAATGGAGAAACATGTGATACTTCATCATTTAAATGGAAAACATGAAAACAATTAAAAAATGTGAGCTAAAACTCAGTACATGCATTCCTGTATTGTAAAATGAGTGTACAAACACAGTTGATAGGTACCCGCCTTTGCAATTCATTTAGTTCGCAATAACAATGAAAATGAAAGTAATATAAAACTGAATTGCTCATTATTATTTGGGCATTAACCCCTTGTAATAATATGATCTATACATAGGTGTACACGTACCAATTCGATCAAGACTTGGCCTGAAGCCACGTGGGTAAATGATGGGTTGACGCCCTATAGATGATAACTAACGGGGTCACAAGTTAAATGGGAAATCATTGTATAAACTGATTTATTGATAAACTTATTAAGAGTTGTAACTTGGTAAAGATGTTCTGCTTTCTAAAGATAAAGGCAATGGACGCACCTTGAGTCTTTAAAAATGTCATCTGACTTGACAAGTGTCAGATATTTCATAAATGTCATCTTACTTGATAAATATGTTCTGACTTGATAACACTTATGAATAACGGGGAACGATAACTAGGCCTCAACTCTATTTCATAAATGTCATTGTAGGTATGTGTAGTCAGTAAATGATCCTTACTAACATAATTGAGTAAGTAAAAGTATGTGTAATAGAAATTGAGTAATGAAATGGTATAAATAACTTGGGTATTTCAATATAACTGTAAAACTGAATTAATGAAAGTAATTAAACCTGATATAAAGTAAATGCAAGTAAAATAGACCATAATGAGGTAAATGAGATTACAAAGGAAAAGGCCTTGATGGTGACAAATGGGAGACTGGTTTTGGCCTTTTTTGAAATAGGTGGCTGATACGGGTTTAAGACTCACTAATATATAGCTTGGTTCAAGATAACAGCGAGTACAATAGATTGGCTTGATAATTACATTTGATACATTCTGAATTTAGTAAGTAATTGTAACGGCCCGAACCTAATCTTCTTTCTAATTACATTAATTACAAATTAATCAAGTTAGGCCTAATATATTCCATGGTATAATATATACATATATGTAATATGGGGGTAATGGATGAAAAAAAAATTAAAAAAATTAGCAAAGGGGCCGAAGCCCCTTCTTCTTTTTTCGGTTCAGCAATCGCGAAGGGGAGGAGGAGAATAGGGGGGAAGCAACAGCAGAGAGGGGGGGTCCGTCGACCCCCAGCCAGCGCATAGAGAGAGAGAGCGGTGGGGCTGGGGAGGCCACCGGCCGACGATGTCTGGCCGTCCCACGCCCCAACCGGCCCCCGTCAGAGCAAGCCACAGAGAGAGAGAGAGAGTGGGTCAGCGACAGCAAAGGGGGGGCGGTACCGGCCGTACTAGGCCACGGCGGCGCCGCCAGGGCCGTCGGCGACGAGCCAGGGCCGTACTAGGCCAGGGGCGTCGACGAGTTCAGTGGGGGTAGCCAACCGGCTACCCGAGCCGCACCAAAACGACCCAAATCGAACCCTAAAACGGGTCCTTTAGCTTGGATTCGAGGTGGGTTTCCTCATCCTCCTGTTTATGGTTAAATTGTTAATTTCGATAAAGCTTATTGATTATTGATTATAGTTTGTTCAGGTTGAATTCAATAGTTATCGATTATAGTTCGTTCAGGTTGAATTCGAATCAATTATCAGTGATATAAGGAAATTTTAGCGTAAATTGAATGATACTCCATGTATATATATGTTATTTGTACTAAACTAAAGTTTATCGACGACTAAAGTCTATCGTGTATATATATATATATATATAGTTTATTGACTAGATGTCATTTGGTGATTATATGAAATTATTGAATACGTCAAGTGTATCGATTATATGAATTTATATGTAAGGTTATCGACTATCAGGACTTCGGTTTATAAATTTCATTGAATATATAATGTTCATCGCCGGTTTATAACATTAAGTTCATTGAATATAAAACGCACATCGATACAGGCTCACTGTTCCTATAAAAAGTATTCATTATGTAACGTTCATTAATTGCATTTTATTGATCATTGATTATATAACGTTCATTAATTATACATTTTATCGTTTATATAAAATGGTCATCGTTATTGATTATATAACGTTCATTGATTATGCATTTTCTCGAATTATATATAATGTTCATCGTTATTGATTATATAACGTTCATTAATTGCATTTTATTGATCATTGACTATATAACGTTTAGCATTTTATTGATCATAGCATATAACGTTCATTGATTCTATAACTCTTTAAGTACATAACGTTCATTGATGGCGTTCACTGATTATGCATGGTTATATCGAAGGTATCGAGTATACGACGTTTCTTGTTTGCATAATGATTATCGATTGCATAAAAATCTGGATGATACGTAGTTCTTGGTTACATGAAATCTATAGACATTTTAGGTTAATTATATGAAGCCCCCTAATTATAGAATAGACATGAAATCATTACCAAAGATCTTGATCCACAAGGTGAATTCATGGATTATATGATAGACATTTTAGGTAGAAAATAGTTCCACCTTAAATTGGAGCAGAAGTAAGGCCACATCGGTCGCTTCAAGCTGTCAACAAACAATGTACAGTATAGGAGAGAGATTTTTCGAAACCAGGGACGTACATTGCCTATGTTCTTCAAAAACTCTATGTTCTTCAAAAACTCACAATATTCTCAGCAATGAAAAATCAAAACAAGATTCATTTAATGAACCAAGTTCTCAATGTTTTGCCACATAAACAAGTGGCCCCGCCAATTATCATCAGGGCTTATGCCCATCAGTTATCAAGGCTTATGCCGACCAATACACCCGCGCGCGGCGTCAGGGCTTATGCCCATCAATTATCAAGGCTTATGCCGACCAATATACCCGCACACGGCGTCAACTCAGGCTTCTCGATCGGCTTGGGGGGTGTAAGCACCTAAAGTACGATCATTTCAAGATGTACATCGACCAAGGGGTTCACTTTCAGATAAGAATCAACAAATCAATGTTACTTATACATTCTCTCTCTCCTGTTTGCAAATCAAAATATTTTGAAATGCGGGCGCCCAACCATTTAACCTCCAAGTATGTTTTACTGCATAGGGATGTACGTCTGAGTTTCGGCTCATATTTCGAAACATGTTAGGTAGAAAATAGTTTCATGTTTCGTCTATTGCCTAAGTTGTAACCAACCTAAAATGGTTTCATGTCTAGTCGACAGACATTAGTTTATCGATCGACATTACATAGACATTAGTTTATCGATCGACATTTATAAGTCTATTGCCTCTATATGTTTATCGATCGTATACACTGTATCCATTATATAGTTTATCGACTGCATAGTTCATTGTATCGTATCCATGAATTATGTGAAGGGCATTGAGTCTATTTATATCGTATGGTCATTACATGACGTTTGTCAATTGAATATTATAGTCAAGGTCCATAAATGCTTTATTACATGATCGCTAAGTGCTCCTAATTGTTTATCAGTCGCCTATTTGTATCTTTAGCTTAACCAACCCAGTACCTTCCTAGAAGTTTGCATGTAACTTCAACTTATATGTTTCAAGACTCATTATTTGGCAGAGAATTCAAAAATCAATATTTCATTTCTCTGCTAGAAGGCAGAGACAAAGCTCAGCTTTTCATTTCCCTGCCAGTAGGCAGGGAATTCAAAGCTCAGAATTTCATTTCTCTGCCAGAAGGTAGAGACAAAGCTCAGTATTTCACTTCTTTGCCAGTAGGCAGAGAATGTAAAGCTCAGTATTTCATTTCTCTACCAGAAGGCAGAGACAAAGCTCAGTATTTCACTTCTCTGCCAGGAGGCAGAGACAAAGCTCAGTATTTCATTTCTCTGCTAGAAGGCAGAGACAAAGCTCAGTTTTTCATTTCTCTGCTAGTAGGCAGGGAATTCAAAGCTCAGAATTTCATTTCTCTGCCAGAAGGCAGAGACAAAGCTCAGTATTTCACTTCTCTGCTAGTAGGTAGAGAATGCAAAGCTCAGTATTTCATTTCCCTGCTAGAAGGCAGAGACAAAGCTCAGTATTTCATTGTTCTGCCCCGTAAGGAGAGGATTCAAAGTTTATTGTTTCATAATTTGCCAGTAGGCATGAGTTGAAGTTACATGTTTCATAGCTCAGTTAATATGCAGTAGAGTCACAAGAAACATGGTCAATTGAATAAACAAGCATGTAAAGTTCAGAGGTGAATATATTCATTTTATTGCTCTTACTACTTGATACTGAAGAAGGTTATTGAATAATTGAATTGAAAACCTGAAAAGGTGATTAATTGTTTATATCTTGTTTAGAAAATGATGTTATAGATCCAAATTTATGACACAAGTACAAGAGGAGAGGAGATAATGGTATTCATAGATCATGTCCACTACTTACATTAACATATGATATTGTTTTATTAAGTTTACGAGTTCATACGAGTGGCTTTTGGTGCAAATGCTATTTCTCTTGCCTTGTGATTGGAACACACTATGCGATAGGTGAATTCTTCAAAGAAAAGGAATTACGAACGACGGTTGTAAGTTATTATTGCATTGTATTTATTGTTTTAGGAGATGTGATTATCTACTGAGCGATAATTGCTCACTCCCTTCTATTTTGTTCCCTTCCCAGGTTTTTTTTTTTTTGAAATAGCAGGAAAGGGTCGGCCCAAGTAAGCCGAAAGGGAGTCACTACTGCCTAGAAGTGAAATGAGGGACTCGTATGTGAACTGCAATGTGTTTTGTGGTGTGTGATTGTAAATTGAGTTCTTGTGTGCTTAGTTGCATATCATTTAGAGTCGCTCTGTATGGCCATATGAGCTACCATCTAAGTTGTCAGGGATGTATTTGTCGCTGTTTGTTTGGTTAACATTAAACTGCATTGGTTATAGTGCTCCGAGCGGGTGGCCCGTAGAGCTGTGAACTCCGGCGGGTGGCCGTTGAGCTAGTTTTTATTGCTTTTCAGTACAGGGGATTTATTGTAAGGCTCTAAGCCTGGGAAAATGGTCAAGTTTTAGGGGAAACTCTATCCATTTTTCCCCAGGATTTAAGAACAATATGGTAACACTCCTGGCTTTAGGGTTGGGGGCGTTACAGTAATAAAGGTTTGAGGCCAAGACAGATATATGTTGGTTCAAAATACCATAAACCGTAATAACTTGGTATGATAAATATGGTTTCTAAGTCAAAAATTCTTCACAGTTCTCATATTTCATTCACAAGTCCATTAAAAATAGTTTTTCACTCCAAATAGATTATTCATCCCAATGAAAGCTATTAAACTCCCCAAACTTGGTACTTTCTTTGTAATATCCATAAATGATTCAAAACTCATAATTAAGCACCCAAAATGCATGTTTTTATTCTTTTCTCTCATAAATCGAGCTGCAAACTCCAATAAAATTCATGAATATTCATTTCCCCTTTAAATGACCTTACTTGGCCCAAAATACACAAAATGAATGCATGATCAATCTCACTCAATCTTTATCATTGCTCTTTAGACAATTACTTAAAATGCTTCCAAAAATCACCAAACTCAACCAAAATTCATGAAATCTTACAGGAAATTTAGAAATAATACGAGAAATCTACAATAAATCTGTTAGAATTTTCCTCTAAGTATACGCTACATGGAAACTGCAATAACAACCCAATTTGCACCAAAGCATTTCAGTTCACTTCAAAAATTCATAACTTTCACCCTTGATTTCAAATGGAGACCTAAAACCCCAATATGGAAAGATTAAAAAATCCCAAAAAGCTTTTAATGACAACACAAAACATGATTTGCACAATAGGGATCCCAAAATGGGGCTAGAACACAAGTGTGTCAGTTTTAGTTAAACCTACGCAGTTCTAGCAAAATAGCCATAACGTTTTTCGCAGAATTCAGATTAAGGCGCTTCAAAAGGCATTTAAAAGCTAACTCACATACCTATCTATCCATAAAAAATCATAATTTTTCAGTTGGCTGATCATTGCCAGTTTAAGCTCAAAGTCATCCCTGTTTTCTACCATCTCCAACCCTCACTATTTTTGCTTTCTCCTCTTTTTTTCACATAAATCCTCACTTGAAATCATTCCAAGTCACCAAAAACATCATCATAATCATTAGTAAGACTAAAGATTACAAAATCATATACAAAACAATACAAATCCATCACTTAACTTAAGCTAACTTGATCATGACAAAACCCTAACCTTAACATGCTTCAAGCTCAACCCCACCATGATCAATATCCCTAAAATCAATAAAATTTGCATGATAACATCTACTTTGATCTCAATAGCATGAATCATAACTAAAACATGCATAAAACCAAAAATATATCAAGATCAAGTTAGGATTTACTCACTATGATGCTTGAAAAACAAAAGATGTATGTGGTGTGAGGTGGGGGGGATGACTGGTGGTGGTTGTGGTCATTAGAGGCAGCCATTGGCTAGCTAGAAAACACCAGGAGAAGGCAGCAGCAGCTTGGGGAGAAAGGGGGGTCATGGGGTAGAGGGAGAAAGGAGAGAGAGAGATGTGTAAGTGATCTTTTACTTGGCTAAGAATGAAAGAAGCATTACTTGACTGATTTTATCCATCAAAAAGTGACTTTTTGTCAACCATGGTTATATTTAAATCATGGCAATTAGTTAGGTTAGTCAAGCAAGCTTATTGGATTATGATTGACTTGTATGGTTTGGGGCCCGGGAAGGGAAGTAAACCGTATGCGATTAAATTTTTATAGCTCGAAATTAAATTTTTACGAGGTTATAATAATAATAATAATAATAATAATAATAATAATAATAATAATAATAATAATAATGAGTTCTTAAGTTATAATTATCGAGGCCTACTATGAATTCACCTGAAATTTTGCGATAATTGAAACCCGAAATGCGAAGTGGGACCTAAAATTGTAATTTGCTAAATAAATAAATTTGGTGTATTTGAATTAATAAACATGATTTGGTTAAATAAATAACTATGAAAATAAAGATGATTTAACTAAATATGGGTTAGGGTCGAGATATTACAGGACATGAAATAAAGTGTCTAAAAATATATGATACTATTAAGCGTATACTGAAAATATGTTAGCATCTACTTTCATTTGAAATTGCATAAAGAAAAATACTTAATGTGTGACATAAAATGAGTAAGCAAAAAAATAATATTGAAAATATTCACCTCTTTGTATATAAAGGTTCACGTTTTGAACCCTATATGCTCATTTGTAAAATAATATATAAAACATGTAAAAAATATAAAAAGTTTAAACTTCAAACATATTTAGTATAAAAATGATTTGGACACAATTAATTGCAATGTGATAGAGAAAAGACAATTCATGTGTGATAGAATGAGTAAATAGAAAAAGAATGATTAAAATACTTATTGTTTATATGTAAATTTTCACTACTGAGAAACAATAAAGGTCCATTTTGTAAATGACAAAACGTAACATTACTAATGGGACTTCCAATTAATCCGAGTTGAATAGCGGGACACTACTAATGGGCCTTCAAAGCCACTTACAAGCACTGATGATTCTGAATATGGTCCATCCATTTGCCTAAATATAGAACAATAGAACTAACCATGTCCCAAGTGAAAGGCTTTGCGGTTGGGCCCAAGCGCTAAAAGGTGAGGTCTAAATGTGCAGGAATTTTTGCTTCATATTGACCAAATATTAAGGAAGCTCTTGTATTTTGTTTTTCAATTATAATTAAAAAAAAATCTAAGTATGGAAATTAAAAAGGAGAAGTCATATGAATTAGGAGCTTATAAGATACCACAAAACACTTACAATGCAACATACATGATAGAAGACTCAGTCTTATAACATAAAATAAATAGATCTAACATAAAACATCAGAAAAAACGAACTTCTTTAAAAATTAACATAAATCCAATAGATTTTTCATGGAATTCTAAAATGTGAATCCTCATGTCAACAAAGCCGTCAATCCAATATAATGCAACTCAATCTGGTAGACTAACAAACTCCTATAAAAACAAAATCCTTACAGTATCTTGGCACGTCTTCCTCAACTGGAATCTTTATCACCATTGCCCATATGCAAAAATGTAGAAACAACCTGAACAATGCATCTAGCAAAAGCATAGTTTGTTTCATAATATTAGACTGCATGTAAAGATAATATTTTCTATAAACTTAGTTTTAAATAAAAATCTTGGCATAAAAATAAACTTTTGCAAATAATTTAAAGGCAATATTCAAATTCCAACCCAACGAGTAATTTGTTAACGCTTAAGAATTCAAAAAATTCTAGTAAGAACAACGAGGTATATTTTCCAGGTGACAATGCCTTACAAAAGGAAAAAGAACACACACCTAGGATCTAGGTTGATCCTAAAGTGTCATGGTATCTAACAATGAATGTATGTCTTGATTTGGTGCTTCCTGACTTCGATCTATTCTCCTCCCATCTCTTTTTCTTATACCACATAACCCAACATTAAATGTCTAACTAACTTGCCCTATTTTGACTCACTTGAGATCCTTCAATCTCTCTGGATAAACATAGACCAAAGATCGGGCATGATGAAAACCGAAAAAATATTATTCCTGAGGATTATAAAAAAGTTTGATTCCTTGATAATTAAAAGTCATTATCTCAAAACAAGAACAAACAACTATGCCACATATTGTTTCATATATACAAATCAGAAACACATGAAAATCCATTGAACTGTCTGCTATTGAACTAGTAGATAAGGGTTCCAACACTATTATCTCTAGACTACAATGCATTGCAGAACCATATGTCCATATAACTCATATCATTGACCTTACAGGCTAGAATATAAGGGGTGCAGACTTAAGGTCAACAGCAACTATTAGATTTATGCATACCAATAAAAACTCAAATGGGAATTTATCAAGAAAGGTACCTTGTTATGTCAGGCCATCTAAACAAAAAAACACCTAGCCAGCACGTCTAGTTTTCATTGTAGACAATCTAGTTGAAGATTCAACATTATTGCATACAATATAAGAATCACTATAAACTGACTTAGAAAAGAGATTTGTGTTTTTTTTTCGCACAATGCTTTACATATAGCAAACAATTGCTTATTCTGATGGGGACAAATGTAAGTGTACCAAAGAAATAGAAAATAAAACCAGTAGTAAAATTGTCACATCTCTTAGCCTAGTAGCATGTTAACACAACTCATTGTTTTTTGTCTCCTAGGCAGGTGGAAACTACTCACCATACTCAAAACCAACATGAAAACTTGAAGACCATAGGCACCTATAGCAAGTTATGAAAAACAAAACAAAATTAATGTAAAAGATCCAGAATAAAAGGCGTCCACTAAATGAAGATAATACTCTGCTCAAAATTCCTTCTTAGGACGATTATGAGTGTCATGATTGACTGTCAAATTACAAGCCTAGCATTTCCTAACAGGCTTTGCATGGCTTTCAACTACCTTTTGGTCTTGGATTTTATAGGAGGTTGAGCTCTAATCTCTTGACGAGCAGCGAAACCATGAAGAGCTTCAATATCTTCACCTTTAGACTTCACTTTTTCTAAACCTATTTTATGTTTCAACCCTGAATCCAACTCTTGTGGTTTACTCAACGCTTGTCGTAAGTCCCTTCAATAGCCTTCAACAAAACTTGCACAAGTGAACATCTCTATCCACAACTCCCTTAACAAATTGTTGCAATCTCTAGTACTAAGATGGCCCCATTTAACCATTACACCAAAATGAAACAATGGGTTTTTCGTTATATCCTTTGAACACCAACCTAAAATAAATTGAATTGGAACCATATTCACGAACTTTCCCTTTAGCCACAAGATATGCTAACAAAAAATATGTTGGGTTTTAAACATTTTATATGGCACCTTACATTGTAAGAGTTACTAGCATTCTGATAAACAACATCAAAAGACTTGTTTTTCTTTGGGTCAAATGCTCTAAAAATTTCAAATTCATCACTTTTTGACAAAGAATCAAAACTGTAAGAGAACAAGGCCTCATAAATCTCTTGAAAGCTAAAAATTTTGGCATTCATATACATATTAGATGCATGTTTTTCTAAGCCAATAGCAGTTTTCAACTCTGTGTAGACGACATTGATGAAACATTGAACTTTGACTGCTGGTATCTTTGAGCATTGATATCGCTGACAAATGAAAGCTAAAACTCAACCAAACTGACTAAGTAATTAGTGAAATAGCTATAAAAGCTATTCTCACTTTCCAAAACTTGATGCACTCCTCAAAAGCTCAGCTAAAAATATCTCTCTAAAATTTAAAGTGCCCACAATGATCTAACTTCATAAATATTCCTCAACCATTCATAAATTTCAAGGCCAAATTCAACCATAATGTCCCACCACTAAAAGTCAATGACACCATTATCAAAACTTCAAACACGATTTGATAACTTTTTACTATGTCCTTAGGCAATTAAGGACCAATCTTCTCAGGAATCATCTTTATAATATGCCAAGCACAAAAACAATGAGCACATTTATGAAAAACATAATCAATGGCTATAGTCATGGTTGGGTCCAAATCAGTAATAATGTATTGAGGTTCGAAATTACCTATAACTTGGAGAAATTTCTTAGAAAACCACATGAATGATTCAACATCCTCTTTTTCAATTAATGCAGTAGTAAATGCAATGCATCTACAGTGATGTTCTATTCATATAAAATGGGTAGATATCATACTATATTTTTTAGTATCAAAAGTGGTATCAAATGAAACATCATCATGAAACAATGAATTCTTTTTGCTGATTGGATCAACCCAAAATTTTCACATTAGAGAACCAGTTTCATCAACTTCATATTTGAAAAAGAATGAAGTTATTGACTTCTTTTTCTCTAAAATATTCAATGACTACTTAAGCATTTAAATTAGTAATAAAGTATTTCAAATCTCTTTGGGAGCTTTTGAAATCACTTTGGATCCATAAATGTCCCCAAACCCTCCCACATACTCTTTAAGTGAAATAACTTATAAAACCCTGATTGGCTCGTCATGATCTATTATAAACTTCTTACGCACCAATGACATATTCTTGTTTGTTTTAAATACAAATAAGAACTTAGGGTAGCCAACACATGTGAATGTGCAACAATGAAGCGAAACACCATGTATTTCCTAATTTTGCCATGTTGAAATACAATTCTTGTTTTGCATCCTTTAGGTTTCCTTAGCATAAACAACCATGCCCTTGGTGTTCTTAACATGATCATGATAACATTTAGAATGACAATCTTGTCTAAAACCCTTTTTGCTACAAATAAAATACTTAAACATAATAGCACAATCTTTGTCCTTTATATGAGAGAACACTTGAGTCACAAAACTACAATAACTTGCATAATTCTCATTAGACCTGTCAGTTCGGGCGGATGGGTTAAATACGGGTTGGGTGTATTTCGAGTTCGGGTAAAATACGAGCGGTAGTATTTCGGTTTTATCGGTTTCGGATTAACCCAATGGGTTTATACCGCTTTTTCCTTTTTCAAAATCAAAAATTCTTCATATTTATTACTCAAAATTGTTAGTATTTAATGAAAAGTTATAGTAATTGTAATTTCTTAGAAGAATGTTAAAAATATTCAAACTTTTTATTACAATATATGAGCATCTTATATGGGCGGGCAAAAAATCAAGCCCCACTTGGTTTTGAGTGGATCGACCTGTACATTGAAAGAATGTCAATAGCTGATCGGCCATTTATTGGGCAGCCTGTCTAGAGCATTTTAATAGATTGTAGCAGTTTGACCGCTAATAAACTAATTAATAATTTAATATTTTTAGTAACTAACCTACCAATGTCAAATCAGATAAAACTTTATTAATGGGTAGACCCCAATGCCAATACAGCTGGCCATTTTCTTACCACTTGCATCATAGTTCAAGACTAGTTGGAGCAAAAATCAAATAAAATTGAATAAAAGAAGTACAAGATATTATCTTGCAATTGTAACATTAAAACTTTAAATTATTACAAATTAATTAATTTAAAAAATAATTAGACATATTTGTTTAACTAAGTATATAATTGTATGACTTGTGCATCTTTGGTGCTTGTCTTCTTTTAAATTAACTTTTTTTTAAAAGATTAGATAGTTGTTTCATATAATTTTATATCCATTTTTAACATTTTTTTCATTTAAAAGTTGTGTACCATATTATTTTTAAAGAATGGAGAAGAAAAAATGAGGTTATCATTGTTTAATTTGTAAATAGATTCAATAGTTATATAATGTTTTTTTAAACTATTTGATAAAAATGACTAACTATTATTGTTAAGAGTGATAAATTAGAGAAAAATTTAAAAAACTAAGAACATAATGTTCGGGGTCAAGCGGGCAGGTTCGGGTCCGGGTCGAGTTTGACCCACTAATTTGCGAGTTTTTTGGGTTTGGTTTATTTCGGGTTCAGGTCGAGAAAATCGTGTTCAAGATCCAAAATTTTCGGGAAGATTTGGGTCGGGTTTTCGGGTGGGTCAATTTTTGCCATGTCTGATTGTCATAAAAGCTGATATCCTCCTCCAAAGACCGAAATATGATGCTGACAATACCTTAAAATTCCTTGGAACAACTAGGATCCTATTGTTTGATACCTGAAATGCCACCAGAACAAACTGGATTTTTAACCATTCTTAAATATGCCAACTTTCTTCAAAATAAAATACATAAAAGATTTTAAAAACACAGGTAAATTTAGTAAAAAAGACCATGCCAAAGCTAACCGACAAAAATAAAACCAAAATTTTGCTTTCATACCAATATTAGAAAAAGCATTAATGGCATCTTCATTTTCATTCCCAAGAATACTTGGTCTAGCTATTGCTTGGAAAACAAAAGTGCTTTCACATTTAGAAGTGACACGACACATTGAAACCACATTAGAAACAACTAACTGTTAAGATAAAGGCCCTGTTTGGTAAACAGCTGTTAGCTGTTAGCTGTTAGCTGTTTGTGTTAGCTGTTAACTGTTAGCTGTTTGATTTACCTGTTTACATTAGCTGTTTGAATTAGCTGTTTGCAAAAAAAGTGTTTGGTAAAGTTAGCTATTTCTGGAATGTATATTTGATAAAATTCCAATATTGCCCCTATGTTCAAATGAACTGCCAGGGAGAGGAAAGGTTAATTAACGGCATGGGTGTAATTTTCTTGAACTTCTGGGTAGTATCGTAATTTCAATAAAAAGTTGTTCCCAAAAGGCTAATAAAGATTAGCTGTTTGAAAAAGAGCTGTTTGGGGTAAAACAGTTGTTTGAAACAGCTGTTTACCAAACACCTCTTTAGCTGTTTGACTTGGTCAAAACAGCTAAAGAGGTGCCAAACAGCACTTTTTTATCAAACAGCTGATGCAACCAAACAGGGCCAAAGCAATTGAAGGTAAAACACTTGTCTTCTAAAATAAATAAAAAGTATAAAATTAACCCGATGCATTACAGATCATGAATATATAAAGCACTACACCAAGAAGAAAACATATAAAAGCATTGACATCTAGTTATTACATAAAAAATTTTAAAAATAGGACGGTATGGTTAGGTGGGTGGGGACAGTGGTAGAATAGAGAGAATGACAGTATCAAATATAGAAAGGAAATAAACATTTGACGTTCTACTTGGGCCAATGTTCATTAAACTCCAAACTAAAAATCACAACTTCAATTCCACCATGAAAAAGATATCAAAAAACGAAAAGCACCAAAAACAAAAGTCACAGTGGCCATTTAACCCGGCTTTCTCCGTCAACTCACAATGTAAACTCATGAGAACTACCTAACAGAACTTTTGTCCAACCAAGTTATCCATTATGATGTGCTATGCAATAGGATTAATGTAAAACAATTAGATTATGGTTTCGTTATGTAGTTTGGTTGAATGCTTCAATCAAGTGGTATAAATTAAAGCACCAGAATTCACAGCAAAAGAGGGAACCCTAACCAACCAATGCACTACGCATAAGCACCTTTTCCCAAGAAATATGGCATGAGCTAAGTAAGTCACTTCAAACTCTCTAAGCGTTTGTTTTTTTTCTAATCATATATTCTTTGTGAGAATAAGAACAGAGAGACATAATGCAACTGGCAAATAAAATAATATGTCCAACTCCATTGCTAATTAGATTTCAATATGAAACCATGATGATGTCATTAGCACATTTACGGTGCTAGAACTGATACTCATGTGCACACAACATTGATGATATCATTAAATAGATCACAAAAAATGAAGAAGAAAATGAAATTATAAAAAGGACATAAAATAGAACAAAAAAGAAGGGAAAAAGAACCACACACATGGAAAAAATAGACAAAAAGAGAGCCCAAACGTTTTCCGAAACAAAAGGAAAAGCAAAACACATTTCCTCAAAATCTTCATGCTCAACCACCATACCCAATGGTCCGGTAAGGCTCTAAATAAGGAACCAATTCGCACCAGCCAAAAAACAAGAAGTAGACAAAAAGATACAAGATATACGAATAGTTAGAACAATACTAAGAACAAATTTACAATTAAAAGAAAGAGTGAATAATAAAACAAATCTACACCTGTCCACAACTCTAATCGATTGAAACCTTAATTAGCCGAGCAATTGATCGACTTGAATAAAAATTAAATCCAAAGTTGACGAGTTCCTATTCATGTATGCCCTAGACTTTGAAGAACAATCCCAAAGGTTCAGAATCGCCTAAAAATAATCCCCAAAAAACTCAAAATTTCTCAACAAAGGGCTTTGAAAACAACGTACAATACTGAGATGCCAAAATCACCGATTGAAATTAAAAAAACGGTTCACCTTTTACAAATATTACTCACAAAATCTCGTAAACCAAAATTCCAGCAATTGAAGGACGATAACCATTTCTTTCCGAGGAAAAGACCTATAAACATGAGGAAGCCTACCTTATGCGTGTAATGCAGAAACGAACGACATAAATAATGGGGAAAAGTTGAGAAGACCATAATTCCCCCCACCCCCAAAGTGGCCTGAAAACCCAAAAGCACCTAAAAATGGCAACGTAGTTACAAAGATGCCATAAAGAACCATGTCCTCTGCCTTTTCTCCTAAACCGACATTATTTTTTAAAACCCAAATGCAGTGATTAACCATAACTGTTAGATCATCGATTGAACAGACGAAGTGAAGAAGTTTGCAATGGGGCATAGGGTTTGCATATGAACTATATATATATATATATATACATATATATATATATATATATATATATATATATATATATATATATATAACACCCCGAATTTTTAATTCATTCTTTATTACTAATATTAACCTACGTGGCAGTTGAAAGGCCTAAATGGAGTGTTACCGCCATATTTTCTTTGTGAAAATACCAGGCTGTATATCAACCCAAACTTTAATGCAAAAGGTTCTTTAACAATACTTCAGTTTAAAGATTTCTAATCCTCAACTAGAGCAACGACTAAGCTAAAGAAAATCCATTACAATTTTTTTTCAAGTAAACTAATTTAATCCAAACTATAATTCAAACGAAGAAGCCTCGCTCTAACCTTGGGTCCCCATTTCCATGAGCATGGATCTCACCTAAAAAACAAAACATTTTACAAAAATAAGAAAAACTCAATAACAAACACCCCTAACAGTAAAGGTACGCACACAAATTCATTTAAAAAAAAAAACATTTTAGGGGTGGGGGAAGAACACAAGCGATTCAGACGATCCACTTTTTTACAAAACCATTAAGTACACCTCATTGATCAGTTTCAGTGTTTAAAGGGTGAGCAACCCCACCGGGTCTCATGGCCTGCCCTTAGGTCGAGAGCAGCCATTTAATTGTAACCTGGTCTACTGTCACTCAGACGGTTACCGCTTAACTAATCCCGGCCTATCGCCTCAATAGACGGTTACAGCTAGCCTGGCCCACACCGGTCCATAAGGAGACACGTGGCCACTCACATGCATGCACCATACCTAGGAAAGGCTAAAGGCCTTCGAAACACAAAAGAAATCCTTTTACCCAATCTCACCCGTTCAGTTGGTCATTACATATTCAGATTATTGATGCCCTTTTAGACCACACACCTAGTCCAAGCTCAGCCCACACTAGTCTCAAATATCCAATTTTTTTTTTGTTTGCAACTCAACTAACGTCAACCCACACATTCATTGGTTTAGTAAAACAAAGCAATTGCAGTGCATAAAGAGAAATCGTATCATGCACACACAGTCTAACAATGTACCTTCGCATAACATGTTTCAAATCATCCTTTAAGCACAAACAAGATCCACATTGCCGTGACACATTTCGGGAAGGGTTCGGGCATGCTTGGTACTTGAAACTCCATAAAAAATTATAGGCTCAATTTTCTTAATTTGGCCTAATAATGAGCATTTCGACCCAAAATAGTGTCCACACTTAGTCCAAATCTTATGACCCACATCTACCGCCCATTTCCTGCTTAAAAATAATTTTCTACAATTTTTAGACACCTTTAGAAACTTCCAAATGTGGTTATTCTAGTATCCGACGGAGGTCAGAAATTGGGTTCGACATCCAAAAGCCATAACTAGAGATCTCGATATCAAAACGCAAAGGTTTTACCCATTCTCGAAAGTTCAACTTGTCTCCTAAAAGTTCAATGTTTAATGTTTCTCCCAAATCTGCCAACTACTAGGTCGAAAATCTCAAAATTTCTACCCTGCCACTGACTATGCTGATCTGGACAGTCTGCAGTAATTTGCCCATAACTTGCTCAATTTTAATCTGATTCTAGTGATTAAGAACGCCATAGTGTAGAGGACACTTTGGCCTAATTAGTGTAAAAAGTTTGTGATTTTTGGATTAGTACAACCCTATGAAAAAAATTTTAAAGTCAAAACATATTCTATCCCCAACCAGTGACATTCTGCCCAAAATCCTTAACCCTAAAGTGTGCTCCTTTTAGGCCACGTTTTTAATAACAACCAATCAATGACTACCCATATCAATCTCAACGATCCTATGCCCCCCACTAATCCAAGTTAATCCAAGTTTTTTAAATTTAACCAAACGAAAATTAAATACGACTATTATGCTCACCTTGACTCGGTTTTTAGGAGAGGAGCGATTGAATCACCACACCCTTGAAGATTAAAATCTGAAAAATTGTAAAACTTGTATTATAATTTGCACACTTGAATTCTTAACCCAAAACCATAAAATGGCGACAAAAATAGCTCTAGGGTTGGGGTGGCGAGGAAGAGAGAAAGAGCTCTAGGGTTGGGGTGTGGGGATTTGTTTTAGGAGGGAGACTGCCCATGCAAAAATTACTAGGCCCTAAATAAATTGAAACAAGGTTTGTAAAATTTGTGAAGACAAAGAAAGGAAAAAAGGTTGAAATCCCGTGCAAACGATATTAAATCCCTGTCTTTCTCAAAATAGCAAGAGCAAAGAAACAAGGTTTGTAAAGAAACATTTTTTTTTTCTTTGGCGTTGACTTGGATTGATTTAGGCTATAGCTCCTAAGTCGGTCCATGCTAAAAAATTAAATTATCCCAACAATGAATTTCCGGGGTTTTACATAGTACCCCCTTAAGGAAGTTTCGTCCCCGAAACATCACATGCACCTAGTTATAAAAACAGTTGAGGGTACTTGGCTCTCATCTCCTTTCTGGTTCCCAGGTTGCTTTTGACACCTCGTGATTTGCCTAGAGGACCTTCACCAATGGCACCGTTTTTCTACGGAGTTGTTTCTCCCTCCGGTCCAAAATTTGCACAGGTTGCTCCTCATACGATAAGTCTTCATGGAGCTATATGGGATCGGCCTCGATTATATACAAAGGATTCGGGATGTACTTCCGCAGCTGTGACATATGGAACACACTGTGTACTCTTGGAAGCTCATGCAGTAGTTCTAATCGATATGCTACCTCCCCAACTCTTTATATAACTGGGTACAACCCAATGTACCTCGAGCAAAGCTTTCTTACCATGCCAAACCTTGCGACTCCCTTGGTTAGGGATACCTTAAGAAACACCTGATCTCCTACTTGAAAATCTAAAGGCCTGCGCCTTTGATCGGCTTAACTCTTCTGGAGGCTCTGAGCGACTCTCATTTGCTCCTGAATCACCCGAATCTTGTCAGTGGTAGCTTGAATCAGTTCAGGTCCAATGGTCAAGGCCTCATCGATTTCTTTCCAACAAAGCAGAGTTCGGCACCTTCGTCCGTATAGCGCCTCGTGCGGGGCCATCCCAATACTTGCCTGGTAACTGTTGTTGTAGGAGAACTCGATTAGTGCCAGCTGCTCATCTCACTTGTTCTTAAAGTCTAGAGCACAAGCTCTCTGCATCTCTTCCAGTGTTTGGATGGTTCGCTCCGTTTGCCCGTCCGTAGCCGGATGGAGAGTAGTACTGAAATGTAACAACATTCCAAACCCTGGTTGCAACTTCTGTCAAAAACCTGACTGGAACCTAGTGTCTCGATCCGACATTATAGAGCTAGGTACTCCGTATAGTCTGACTATCTCCTCGAGGTATGCTCAAGCCAGCTGATCCAGAGTCTAGGTATTCCTCATGGCTATGAAATGCACCGTCTTGGTGAGTCGATCCACAATCACCCAGATTGCATTATTATTTCTCTGAGTTAGATGTAAGCCTACTACAAAATCCATGGATATTGAATCCCACTTCCACTCGGGGACGTCTAACAGTTGCAGAAGTCTAGCTGACTGCTAGTGTTCATTCTTCACTCTTTGGCAAGTTAAGCACTTTACCACGTAGTCAGCTACCTCCTGCGTCATGTTGCTGCACCAGAACATCTACTTCACATCCTTATATAATTTATTTCTCCCCTGGGTTTACTGAGTACGGACTATTATGTCCTTTATCCAAAATCTTCTTCTTAAGTTCCTCTAAAGCAGGAACACACACCCGGTTGTGGAAACTTATAATACCATCTTCATGGATCACAAACCTAAGCGCTTTCCCCACCAATATCTCCTCCCTAACCCGTTCTAGTTAAGGGTCTGTAGCCTGTGTTACACGAATCTCCTCTATTAGGGTTGGATGTGGTTCCATAGCGTAGAGCACAGACTGGGTTCCCGGGGTGGTTACGTTAAGCTTCATCATGCGGAACTCCTCACATAAGTCACTGGGTATTTCCAACAGGCAGTTGAGTGCCAGGTACGGTCGACGACTCATGGCATCCGCCACCACATTCACCTTCCGTGGGTGATAATAAAAGTGTACGTCATAGTCCTTGAGGAATTCCAACCACCTTGTCTGCCTCAAATTTAGGTCCTTTTGCGAGAAGAGGTATTTCAGGCTCTGATGATCAGTGAAGACCTCGCAACATACACTGTACAGGTAATGCATCCAAATATTTAGTGCGAACACGACAGCTGCTAACTCTAGATCGTGAATCGGGTAGTTCCGCTCGTGAGTCTTTAATTGCCATGAGGCATAAGCTATGACACGTCCCTCCTGCATCAGTACACATCCTAACCCATTCCTTGACGCATCCCTATACACCGCAAAGTCCTTATCGCTGGTGGGTACGGCTAATATAGGCGCACTCATCAGTCTCTTCTTCAGTTATTGGAAGGCTTCCTCGGAATGCTCTTTCCATTCATACTTAGTGACCTTTCTGGTCAAGTTGGTGAGTGGGGTAGCAATCCTTGAGATGTCCTGAACAAACCTAAGATAATACCCCGCCAAGCCCAAGAAACTCCTCACTATAGTCGAGTTCTTAGGGGTCGGCCACTTTGTTATGGCCTCTATCTTCTGAGGATCCACATACACTCCCTGATTAGACACCACATGCCCCAAAAATTCCACATGTCCCAACCAAAACTCACACTTTGCCAACTTAGCATACAACTTGTGCTTCCTCAATGTCTCTTGAACAATCCTCAAATGGTAGGTGTGATCTTCCGAAGTCTTCGAGTAAACCAATATGTCGTCTATAAACACTACCACAAATTGGTCCAGGTAAGGTTCAAAGACCTTATTCATCAGATCTATGAATGCTGCTGGGGCATTTGCGAGCCCAAAGGGCATCATTACAAACTCATAATGCCCATAATGGGTATGAAACGCAGTTTTAGGCATGTCTTCGTCCTTGATCTGGAGTTAATGGTACACCGAACGAAGGTCTATATTCGAGAAGGGTCCCGCACCTTTAAGTTGGTCAAAGAGGTTGTCTATTCTGGGCAAAGGGTATCGGTTCTTGATCGTGATCTTGTTCAGTTCCCTATAGTCTATGTACAACCTCAGAGCTCCATCCTTCTTTTTCACAAATAATACCGGGGCTCCCCAGGGAGAAATAGTAGGTCGGATATACCCTTTTTTTAACAATTCATCCAGCTATGTCTTTAATTCCTTGAGTTCTTCTGGTGCCATTAGATAGGTTGCCCTAGAGATGGGGGTGGCCCCAGGTACCAGATCAATACAGAACTCTACCTCTCTAGGGGGTGGCATACCGGGAATCACCTTTGGAATACGTCCCGAAATTCCTACACTACTGGAATGTCTTAGTGGGAGGGCTCAGCCACCTCGATTTTCACTATGTTACATAAGAACCCCTTGCATCCTCTTCCTAACAACTTGCAGGCTTTCATTACGATAATCAACTTTACTCCAGGTCTTGAGACCTTTCCTTTGTGTACTACTTTATCCTCATTGGACCCCTTTAAGGTGATTCTTGGTTTTGGACAATCTATCTAAGCCTGATATTTTGCTAACCAATCCATTCCCAGGATGACCCCAAAATCAGTCAATTCGAACCTATATAAGTCGGCTAGGAACTCATGCTTATAGATCCTAGTAGGGCAGTCCTCATATAATTTCTCGCATTTCACAGTCTTCCTATCAAGAAGAATCATGGATAGTAGAGAGGGTGTACGGGTCGAAACTAACCCTAGTGTCTCAACCAGTTCAGCAGAAATAAAACGGTGCGTAGCACCCGAATCAAACAAAATCTCTACTTGTTGAGCTTGGATAGAGAATGTACCCGTCAAGACGTTTAGAGCATCCTCTGTTTCTTCCTTGCGCATCACCTACACTTTGCCCCTAGTGTTTCATGGTGGTTGGTTAGGTGGTCGAGTCGGATTCTATTAGGGTGCTCGGCCCTCTTGAATTGAGTTGGCAGCTTGCCCATTCCTATTTTGATACTGTTTCTAAGGTTGCTATCCCCCGTGACTATGACCCGCAGGGGGTGGGGGATGTGGGCAATCCCGTATCTGATGCTGAAGGCTCCCACAACGGTAACACCTCTTTACCATGCAACATTCTGTAGTGTCCCGGCTTCCCATAAGCATTGCAGGTCACCTTTGACCAAGTGTTCGGGTGTTAGCCTCCACGCACATTGCTGTTATGGTAGGAGTTCCCGGGAGGCCTCATGTACGGACCTTGTGGGTAGAAGTTCTCTCATTGATCCCCCTTCCTCTTGATTGTGCGTTGCTCGTTGAAGTAGTTGCTTCTTGCCCTCATCTCCCTCTCCACGTTTACCGCGGTGTTCTACAAATCCACATACGAAGTGTATTGCTACACATACATCCTCTCCATAATACCAGGGTTAAGCTCGGCTTCGAAATGATTCATCTTTAACCTCTCATCAGCCACGAAGGTTGAGGCAAAGCGGGAGAGGTCTATGAACTTAGAGGTATACTCAAACACACTAATTCCCCCCTGCTCCAGCTGCATGAACTCGTTCTCTTTTTTCTTCTAAAGGGACACAGGGTAGAAATGGTCCTTGATCAACTCCTTAAATCCCTTCCAGTCGAACCCAGGTTCATACTATCTCTCACGCGTAGTGGCCCACCACAGATCGGCCTTGTCCTTCAAGCAGAATACAGCAAAACCCACCTTCCACTCCTCAAGGCATTGGAGAGCATCGAATAACTTCTCCATGCCCGGATCCAATCCTCGAAAGCCTTGGGGTCAAGGGTGCTGTGTTAGATGGGTGGATTGTGACTCGCAAACCTCCTTAACACATACGACTTGTCATCCTCAATCTTATTTTCCTTAGCCTCCATCAGTCTCTACAGGTGCTTGTTCTGCCGCTGTAGCAACTCCCCTTGTTTCTATAGTAACTCCTGCAGTAGGAGGTTGGTAAGCTCGGTTCCCATGGGTGGGTTGGTTTCCTCCACCTGGCTACAGGACCCATTCACATTCCTTGGGCTGAGGGCTTCCAATCGTTCCCTCAAACTAGCCATGGAAATATTCGCGTTAACATAGGGTCTCGGAGTGGGATGGGGTCCGATATGGGATTCATCATTGTTTCCCGCCATCCTGCTCGAGAAATAAGCCGAGTTTAGTTTCTTCCCTAATAGTTCGTGACACACAACCTACTGTAGTTTAGCAAGATATCGTATACTACTGTATTATATAAGGTTAACATGCTATTTTGTTCACAGTTATATTCACTTTGCCATGTTCACGTGGTCCAGTCACTTCATTACATGTGCTATACACACCTTGTTGATAACACATTCACATAACTCACATGATTCACAGGTCACGACCAATGACAATGAACATTGCATCCATAAAACTCAATGAAATTCCAATGCATTGATTTGAAAACAAATAATAAGTGTTCTACACCAATACTTTTCATCACATAAGTGCTCGACAATTTTATTAGCTCATAGAGGCTTAACAAAAGAACAGAAAGGTAAACTAAATAGCGTAGTCCTAGAAGCAAAAGTTTTAATCAGCTACTGGCATCTACTAGCCAGGGGCATCCATTGGGCAGGTAGCCCGACACATTCTTCCACATCTGGCCCGCTTCTAACAGGTAACCTCAGGCTCTAGTGGTTCTCTCACTGGGTCCTCCTCCGAGCCTTCTTCTACCAATGGCTCCTCCTCCGGGTCCTCATCCTCGAGGGGCACCTCCTCGGGTTTCTCGGCTTCTAGGGGCTCCTCTTCGGGTTCCTCACCACGGTCTTCCCCCGGGTCCTCCTCCTCTATGGGGTCATCCTTAAGGTCTTCCTTCGGGTCCTCCTTCTCTATGGGGTCCTCCCCAGGGTCTTCCTCCGTGTCCTCCTCCTTTATTAGGTGCTCCTCGGGTTTATAATCAATGAGGGTTCCTTCCTAGGGTCCTCCTCCTCGATATGTTCCTATCCGAGTTCCTCATTCATTGGCCCATTTTCTCCTACGGACTCCTCATCCTCAGTATCCTCCTTAGCTGGTGGCGATGGGGTGTCGTCCTTAGTGTCAGGTGTGGGAGGTTCATCATAAAGACCTATATCTATGAGGCGGTCCACTAACCCATGCAAATCCAACCCCATAGGTTCCCATTCACACAAACAACATCTGTCGGCGATGTGAAATGGCCTCGTCTTAGGGTGAAGCTCCTTAACCCAGTAATGCCACATTGGGTCCCTCGAGAGTGTCAAAAGGAAGAATAGGGTCTGGTTGTGATCAAATCTCAAGCAGTCATTCAAAATCACCAATAACCTCCTGTGGATAAAGGTCTCAATTCTGTCTAAGTCGCTTTCCAAGCTAACTCCAGACATCTTTCCAGACCTCTAATAACGGCATTGTCGTCCCATACATCGACAATGGTGAGTCACATTCATCCTATACATTAATCGATCCACATCAGATGCATGTTTACAATTAAGCAAACATATGTAAACATGCTCCCCTTTTCCCCGTCCTACACTCACACTCCGAGCAGTCCTCAAGTCTACAAGTTTTAAATTTTTAAAATTTTTATTCCTGATTATAACCTTTTAGGCAAGCCTTCAGGTTTATCAACCTGAGCTCTGATACCACTTTCAAACACCGCGAATTTCTAATTCATACGTTATTATGAATATTAACCTACATGGCACCAGAAAAACCTAAATGGAGTGTTGTTGCCGTATTTCCTTCATGGAAATACCAGGTTGTGTATAAGCCCAAACTTTAATACGAAAGGTTCTTTAACAATACTTTAGCTTAAAGATTTCTAATCCATGACTAGAGCAACGACTAAGCTAAACAAAACCCATTATAATTTCTTTTCCAGGTGAACTAATTTAATCCAAACTATAATTCAAACAAATGAGCCTCGCTCAAAGTTTGGGTCCCCATTCCCATGAGCATGCATCCCACCTGAAAAACAAAACATTTTACACCAATGAGATAAACTCAATAATAAATACATTTAACAGTAAAGGTACGCACACAAATCCATTTTAAAAAAAACATTTTAGGGATAGGGGAAGAACACAGGCGATTCAGACAATCCACTTTCTTACAAAACCATTAAGTACTCCTCGTTAATCAGTTTCAGTGTTTCAAGGGTGAGCGACCCCACTGTGTCTCATGGCCTGCCATTAGGTCGAGGGCAGG
Source organism: Selenicereus undatus (assembly GCA_017589665.1). Classification (NCBI taxonomy): domain Eukaryota; kingdom Viridiplantae; phylum Streptophyta; class Magnoliopsida; order Caryophyllales; family Cactaceae; genus Selenicereus; species Selenicereus undatus. Next base: position 61,488,329 of record JACYFF010031954.1, read on the forward strand.
CGCTTAACTGTAATCTGACCTACCGCCACTCATACGGTTACCGCTTAACTAACATTGGCCTTCCGTTTCGATGGATAGCTACCGCTAGCCTGGCCTACGCTCGTTCATAAGAAGACATGTGGCTGCGCACATGGATGCACTACACCCGGGGAAGGCTAAAGGCCTTCGAAACACAAAAGAAGTCCTTTTATCTAATCTTACCCATTCAGTCGGTTATTACATATTTAGGTTATTAATGCCCTTTTAGACCACACACCTAATCCAAGCCCAGCCTATTCTAGTCTCAAATATCCAATTTTTTTTGTTTGCAACTCAACAACCATCAACCCACACATTCACTAATTTAGTAAAAGAATGTAATTGTAGTGCATAAAGAGATACCATATCGCGCACAAACAGTCCAACACTGAACCTTCGTACAACATATTTCAAATGATCCTTTAAGCACAAGAACGATCCACATTTTCATAACACATTCGGTGAAGGGTTACGAAATGCTTGTTACCTGGAAATCCGTACAATTACGGGCTCGGTTTTCTTAATTTGGCCTAATAATCAATACATGGACCCAAAACAGTGTCCACACTTAGTCCAAATCTTACGAACCATGCCCTAAGAAATTTACAAACGTGGTTATTCGAGTATTTAGTGCAGGTTAGAAATTGGGCCTGACTTCCAGCAGCCATAACTAGAGATTCTGATGTCTAAATGCAAAGTGTTTACCCATTGTGGAAAGGTCAACTTGTCCCCTGCAAGTTCTATGTTCAATATTTCTCTCAAATTTGCCAACTACTAGGTCGAAAATCTCAAATTGTCTACCCTGCCACTGACTGTCCTGATCTGGATAGTGTCCAGTAATTTGCCCATAACTTATTCAATTGAAATCCAATTCTAGTGATTCAAAAGTCGTAGTGTAGAGGACACTTTTTCCTAACTACCATAAGAAATTTGTGATTTTTAAATCGGTACAATCCTATGGGAAAATTTTCAAAATCGATGCATATTCTGTCCCCTACCATTGACATTATGCCCAAAATCCTTAACCCTAAAGTGTGCTCCTATTAGGCCACATTTTTAATAACAACCAATCATCAACTACCTATATCGATCTCAATGATCCTACACCTCCCACTAATCCAATTCAAGCCAAGGCTTTTAAATTTAACCAAACGAAAATCAAATATGACTATTATGCTCACCTTGACTCGGTTTTTGGGAGAAGAGCAATTGAATCATCACACCCTTGAAGATTAAAATATGAAAAATTGAAACAGTTGTATTAAAATTTGCAGACTTGAATTCTTAATCCAAAACCATAAAATGGTGACAAAAACATAAAAAGATTCTAGCTTTAGGTCTTATATGCATGGGGGTGCAGAGGGTGCATCCCACTTACCATAAGCAAGGAGAACAGGGGCATGAGCTGTGGAGGTTGGCCGGTGCCATGGTGGGGGATACGACGGTGCCGGTGGTGGCGTACCAAGAACGAAGGGAGAGAAAGAGAGCAAGGGAGCGAGAGAGCGAAAGAGAGAGAGCAAGAGAGAGACTGAAAGAGAGAAAGCAAGAGGAAGAGAGAGAGAGAGAGCACAACTACTATTTAAGGGGGGGTCGTGTGTATGTGTGAGGAAGAGAGAGGGGGGCTCGGCTAAGGTTTCCTTTGGGGGGCTGTGTATGGGGATGGTGAGGAACAGAGAGAGAGCTCTAGGGTTGGGGTGTGGGGCTTTATTTTAGGAGGGAGAAGGCCCATGCAAAAATTACTAAGCCCTAAATAACATGAAACAAGGGTTGTAAAATTCACAAAGAAAACGAAAGGAAACAAGGTTGAAATCCCACTAAAAGGATATGAAATCCCCGTCTTTCTCAAAATAGCAAGTCCAAAGAAACAGGGTTTAGAAAGAAACTTTTTTTTTCTTTGGTGTCGACTTGGATTGATTTAGGCGATAACTCCTAAGTCGGTCCACGCTGAAAAAATAAATTATCCCAACAATGAATTCTCGGGGTTCTACAATATATATATATATATATATATATAT
>JACYFF010031954.1:61490761-61506745 GCA_017589665.1 Selenicereus undatus
TGCTAGAATGGGCTAGGAATAGGATGTTTCTGGAAAATTTTTGTTAGGCTAGGAGTTTCAAAGCTAATCTTAAGGGATCTGTCTTATTCCTCAATAATTAAACCTTTAATTTATCTAATGACTCCCTCTCAAGAATTAAACCCTTTAATTTATCCAACAACTCTTTCCCTACTTCAATGTTAGGAATTTTTCCTATTAAGTCTAGTACGAATTTCTTATGACTTTTATTGGTGATGGCTTTGAGCAAGTTGACGGAAAAAGTATCATAGTCTGATCCTTCTTCATCAGTGCTCAAATAGAAGTCATCTTTTATTTCAGAAGAATTATTAGCGAGTACGGATAAAAGTTTCTTTTGTAAATCTGTATTATTGGTAAAAAGCTTATTGATCCTGCTTTCAATCTTATATAAAAAATCCCTATGACCTGGTTTGCCACATTTGAAACAGACCATCTATTCCTTAGTGACCTTCTTTTTCTTTTGTTGAGAATGTTTTGGAATATCTAGTTTGGTATGGATAGGTCTAGATGGTTTTCTAAATCTTTCAGTAGAAGTTTTCTTAGCTTTCTTAATTCTAGAAGAAGCTACTTTAATTTTCGTGGTACAAAATGCTTCACCGAAATTTCTCATTTCTTTTATAAATTACCCTTTTGTGGACCATATTTGGCTGTGAGTTTAAGTTCATTGCAAAAGATCAATCCTTCACTCTTAACAACTATGAATATTTGTCCAAAGGATAGAGCATTGAAAGCAATGTTGTCACTTCCAAAATGTTGATGAAGCTTTGGTAAATTTCTTTTTCTAAAGTGCTTTACAAGTTTGATAATAATGCTTTCTTTCCAAAAGTTTTGTGAACCATCTTCCCTTTTGAGAACATTTGTAAAGAAGACATCTTTGTACCATGTATAATCGCTTATGGTTGGACCCCTAAGGTTAATAAGGATGGATTTGGCAACGACTTCACCCTTAGTTGGGTTGCCTATGAAATGAAGGGTAGTGGTATTGGTTACCAACTCCTGACCATCTTGCACCTTTTCTTTAGTGCCATCAGTCACCCTGTTTTTGATAGAATGGTTAAGGATATAAATCTTGTCGTCCTGATAGACATGATTGTCCCGCCAATTCTTTAATTGACATGTGAACCCAAGGGCTAAGGCTGTTGTAATGTCACGTATCCTCCAATTTTATCGGCATTCGCAACCATTTTCATTTCTTAGAGGGTAGAAATTATTTCATCTTCGACCTTTCCATCTATGTTCCACTCATAAATTGAAAATCCATCAAAATGTGAGGCACACAAATCAACTCTCTCCTCATATTACATATCAGGGGCCATATGTCTAGGATAGTAATTCCTAGTCTTAGCATTTTTCAAGCTTTTCATTTTGTTAATAGTAAGACGTTTCTCTTGGTCTTCTTCGAATATGTTCTGCATGGTTGCCACTACTACTTCATGGTCAGTATTGGCTAATTCTTCTTCTAAACAACTTTCATTGTCTTCTTGTTGATAGGTTTTGTCAATATAAGTTATACTTTTGTTTTTAAGGGTGATAACTAGATCTCTAATTTAGTTAGAAATAATTTTGAGGAAACTTGCATTAGAGCTAGAGGCAGGTTTAATAACTGAATCCTCAATTTGTTCATGGATGCTATCAAGCTTCAAGAAAGGTTTCGAAATGTTATCAGCTATGGTCAAAGTTTTTGGGATTGCTTTCTTCTTTTGAGCATTAATCTTTACAGAAACATGAGGAAATTGTTCTGCTATGGTGCAAAGAATCGTGTTTGCATAATTGACTTGATGATAAACCTTTTTTAGGTCATTGATTTTGACAGTAAGGCTCGTAGATTTTCCAACAAAAATTTGGGTCATTTCTCTTATAGTTCTCATTTTTACTAGGGAAATTATTTACAACAAACTGAATCTTGCTACCAAAAGCATTCACTTTGGTAAAAGTAGCTGAAGGCATGATTTGATAGAAAGGAAGCATGTGTACATTTGTTATTTGCAAAGATCGCCTTACTTTCGGTAAACTATTTCTACATGATGAAAGAAAAAAAAATTATTGATAGTTAATAATTTAGTTTCTTTTAATCTCTTTACAAGATGCTCAAATCCTTCATTAGGATGGATTGGAACACATTGTAGAATTTAAGAGACAGAAAGAGAAAATCCTCGCAGCTCCCTCAAGGATCCTCTTTGTATTTTCTTTTTTGTTCCACTTTCTATAATTTCAGTTCAACATTTCCCTGTAAGTATTTTTACAAATTTTGTAAGTTTCATTGTTTAATATAATTGACTTTTATACTTGATCCTGCCTCCTTTGGTATCAGAACCATCTATAGTGGAAATCTGCATTTAAAAGTTACTGTTATTGGGGCTTGTCTATGTAGGTGCATACTGTGCGTGGAGCTATTCGTTTGAAGTTGGTGTTGATTAGACATTGGCGAACCTTGATTGTTCCAGGTAGGTGAACCCATCTATCTGCGTAAGGTTGTATATAGGTTTTATAAGATGCATTAACAATGGCTTCTATATTAAGAAGACTATTGTCATTTAGTTTAGATGGTATTAGCGATAACATAATAAATAGTAAAGAGGTTATAACAAAACCCCTGGTGAAAGCCCCTTCACCAGACAATTATCACATATTGGGTCATACCTTGGGTAGATGTTCACACCATCTACAAAGTTGGCACATTTAAATTTCTTAGAGCCCACTTTGTGAATACTCATGAAGAAATCATAAGTCTTTAAAATAGCTTAAAAATAGTTTCCATTATAAAAAAAATTATATTGAAAGTCATTTAAACACCGACCAACCATAAATTCATGCATATTGGTCTTGTTCAAGTTTCTTTTAAAGCTTTCTTTAGAAAAGGTAATAATGCTCCCATTAACATAGATTTAAGAGACAAAAGACTTAAGAAATAAGAGTCGTCACTCGTAGTTATGGTTCAAACAAATTTTTGCAATGGATAAGTATTTTTCAATTGCTATCAAGACTTTAATGTTAATCTTACTTGGCCTATGACAACAAAATCTTTAAAACTCAATGTCCATATTCAAGTGATGAGTTTACAATTGCAAAAATTTTGCTGTTATGTTTCGAGTCTATTTTAAACTCATGTCTACAAATTTAAATACAAGGTTTTTAAGCCCACTTTCTTCCAATTCAAAGGAATCGAGATTATTGCATGTTAATGATGACAAGATAAAGGAAGGAACTTGAAATAGAAAGTCCAATCTCCTCAACAATTAGAGTGTAAAGACGTTGGTCATATCATAGAAGAAGCTGATGGTAGGTTATCTCAGATTTAGATCCTTGAGAGAAAACATTTCTGCTCCTGAGTCATCCAACTATAGGAGGTCCTTCTCTGGTTATACCTCTGCCAATTCAGAACCTCTTGATCATTCTCATCCATATAGGTTCTACACTCCCATACTGGAACCCATAGATAGTTACTCCTATTTCTTCAGGAATAAGAGCAATGGTTAATATCCCAACAAAATGAGGTTTCTCCATCGATTGGAAAATTCTTAAAGCAGATTACAATTCCAAATGTAATTATGTTAATAGGAAATTGTTTGAACAAATTGATAGAAAACTTGATGAAGACATAAGAAAACATGCATAAGAGATATGAAAAGATTATATGTACATATTCCTTTCTTTATATGGTTCCGCACCTTTACCTCAAAAATGAGGATATAGGATGTGTATGTATTCTTGACATCAATGTTCAAACAAGCTTTTTAGAGACTTGACACTTTGATAATGGAAGTGGTGTTTCTTCTATTCATCCTTCCACTACCAACCCAATAAAACTTGTTCTACAAGGTGAACACGTAATTGCTCACCTATAAAAAAAACGCTATGAGGAGATTGATAATGTCAAAATTGATAACCTAAAAAGGGTTCATCATCAATTTAATTATGCAAACATGATTATTAACACCATTGTAGAATAGCTTACTTATGTTTCTGCAAAGATTAAGGCTCAAAATAAAATCCATCTCAAAAACTTTAATCATAGCTGATAATGTTTTAAAACCTTTCTTTAAGCTTCACAACATCCCTAAAGAAAATGAGGATTCTCTTATCAAAGTTGTCTTTAGCTCTAATGCAAGTTTCCTTAAATTTAGTTTTGAGTAAATTAGAGATTTAGATATCGCCATTAAAGACAAAAGTGTTACTTGTATTTACAAAACTTGTGAACACTAAGACATTGAAAGTTCTTTAAAGGAAGAATCAGCTAATAGTAATAATGAAGAAGTAGTGGCCACTATATATACCATATTTGAGGAAGAGCAAGACAAACCTCTTGCTATTAATAAAATGAAAAGCTAGAAAAATGCTAAGATCGGTAATTATTATTATAGACCTATTCCCCTTGATAGGTAATATGAGGAGAGAGATGATTTCTCTGTCTCGCATTTTGATGGATTTCTATTTATGAATGGAACATAGATGGAAAGGTTGTGCATGGAATACTTTCTATCTTCCAAGAAATGGGTATGGCAACAGTCGTCGCTTTAAAATTAGAAGATATGAAGCTCGCAACATCGTAGTAGCCTTAGCTCTTAGCTTCACAAGTCAATTAAAGAATTGGTGGGATAATCATGTTTCTCAAGACGACAAGACTTATATCCTTAACCGTTCTACAAAAACCAGGATGGTTGATGGCACCAAAGAAGAGGTCCAGGATGGTTATGAATTGTTAATCCATATCGTCACCCTTCATTTCATAGGCAACCCAAATTCAGGTGAAGCCTCTGCAAAATCCATCCTTATTAGCCTTAGGAGTCCAACCTTAAGCGACTATAGATGGTATAAAGATGTCTTCCTTCCAAAGTTTTCAAAAGGGAACACGGATTACAAAACTTTCAGAAAGAAAGCATTATTACCAAACTTCATCATCATTTTCGATATGACGACATTCTTTTTCAATGCTCTAACCTTTGGACAAATATTTGGAGTTGTAAGTGTGAAAGATTAATCCTTTGCAATGAACTTAAACTGCAAGCCAAATATGGATCACAAAAGGCTCAACCTACAAAAGAAATAGAAAATTTCTGTGAAGCATTTGGTATCACAAAACTTAAAGCACGTTCATGTAGAATTAGGAAAGCTTCTGCCAAAAGATTTAGAAAACCATCTAAACTTGTCCATACCAAACCAAATATCCCAAAACCTTATCAATGAAAGAAGAAGAAGTTTACTTAGAAAAAGATGGTATGTTTCAAATTTGACAGAGTAGGTCATAAAGCTATTCAGTGTAAGACTGAAAAGAAGATTAATCAGATTTTTGCCAATGATCCAAATTCATAAAAGGAACTTTTATTAATTCTTACGGGTAATTCTTTTGAGAACGAAGATGACTACTATTTGAGCTCTGTTGAAGAAGGATCAGATTATGATAATTCTCCATGAACTCGCTCAATGTCATCAGCTACAAAAGTCAAAAAGAATTCCTATTACACTTAGTAGGAAAAATTCCTGACATTGAAACAAAGAGAAAGTATTTAGATAAACTTAAGGGTTTAATTCTTCAAGAAGAAGACAAAGAGTTTAGGATTAACTTCAAAACTCGCAGCTAAACAAAACTTTTCTAAAAACATTTTATTCCTAGTACATTCCTGCAAATTACTACTAAAGGCATTCAAGGTGAGGTTAAATAACATTCAAGTTTGTTCTCTCAAACATGAGATTCTACACTTGAAAGCCAAATACCTAAACCTAGAAACAAAACTTTCTATTCTTAATTATCATATAGGAAGCTCTTCAAAGATTTATGAAGGTGTTGTAGTAACCTTGAAATCTCCGAGAGTAAGATCTTTTACCCAAAATCTATTCACACTATATCCCATATAACATTTCAAAAATGGTACTCAATTGTCTCACTAGTTGTCAAAGATTTTCGTATGAATAATGTAGCTCTCATTGGTAGTGAAGCTGATAGTACTGAATTAAAGGAGGAATTGTTCCCACAAAATATTATAAAAGAACCAAAGATCATTTATGTGGTGCAAGTGGAGAACCTTTAAGTGTTGAATATTAGCTTAACGAATGATATATTCAATACAATGATTATTATTTCAAAATTGTGTTTTTAATTGTTGATAATATTAGAAAAGATATTATTTTAGGAACCTCATTTCTTACCCAGTTCACACAACATTTTGGCAAAACAAATCTCTTTTAATTCTCTTACTTTTGCCAAACAAAGATATGCCTCTATATTGCAATAAGCTTGTATATCTTAACAAATAAATATTTTACAAAGTGAACACAATATCAAATTTGTTTGATGAAATCTTATATTGATGAAAGAACAGTGATAAAAGCGTACTATTCAAAAGAACATTTCTGACTGTAAACAAATTATTACAAATAGAGTATGTTAACACCTTCCCATTGCCTTCTAGGATAGAAAGAAAAACATTGTCTCTCTACTTGGTGAAAATGTTTTCAGCGAGAAAAATATTCCTACCAAAGCCAGACCGATGCAAATGAATTTTTGAACTTCTTAAGCATCACAAAAAGGAAATTCAAACTCTTCTAAAAAAAAGGCTTATAAAATCTTCAAAATCTCTTGGTGTTGCGCTTCATTTTATATTAACAATGCTGCCAAAAAGGGACAAGGTGTTCCTAGGCTATTTATTAACTACTGACCCTCAACAAAGTCCTTCAATGGATTTGTTATCCAATTCTAAACGAAGGAGATCAACTTAGCTGATTATTTGATGCAAAAATCTTTTCTAAATTTGACATAAAATCAGAATTTTGGTTAATTCAAATTGCTAAATCTAATTGTTACAAAAGAACATTGGCAATCCCATACGGACATTATGAGTGAAACATAACGCCTTTTCGACTAAAGAATGCGCACTCTGAGTATCAAACCATTATGAATGAAGCTTGTAATCCTTACACTTCTCTTATCATCTTCTATATTGATGATGTTTTACTTGACCAACATTTAAAGCATCTGTAAACATTCCTTTATCTTAAAGAGAAACATGGCTTAGTCCTTTATGCCTCAAAAATGGTTTTACTTCAAACTCAAATTAGAGTTCTTAGGTATGACATTTGTGAGGGTACCATAAACCCCATTCTGAGATGCTTAGCTTTTGCCGACAAATTTTAGATGAAATTAAAGAAAAGCCTTTTGACCTAGTTTGCCACATTTGAAAAAAACCATCTTTTTCTTAGTAACCTTCTTCTTCATTTGTTCAAATGGTTTTAGGATATCTGGTTTGGTATGGACAGGTCTAGATTGTTTCTGAAATCTTTTAGTATAAGCTTTCTTAATTCTAGAAGAAGGTGGTTCAATTTTCATGATACCAAATGCTTCATATAAAGTTCCAATTTCTTTTCTAGATTGGGCCTTTTTTGATCCATTCTTGTCTTTGAGTTTGACTTTGTTGCAACGGATGACTCATTCACTCTTAACAACTTTGAATACTTTTCCAAAGGTTAGAGCATTGAAAGGAATATAGTCAAATCTAAAATGTTGATGAAGTTATGGTAAAATTCTTTCCCCAAAGAGCTTTACAGGTCCAATAATAAATCTTTCTTCCTAAAAGTATCGTGAACCATCTTCCTTTTTGAGAAAATTTGTAAGGGAGACGTTTTTTGTACCATCTATAGTCGCTTAGGATTGGACACCTAAAGTTAATAAGGATAGATTTTGCAAAGGCTTGACCCTCATTTGTGTTATGTTTGAAATGAAGGGTGATGGTATGGAATAACAATTCCTACCCTCCCTGGACCTCTTCTTAGTGCCATCAGTCGTTTTAGTTTTTATAGAATAGTTAAGGATATAAATCTTGTCATCTTGAGGGATAGGTTATCCCACCAATTCTTTAGTTGACATGTGAAGCTGAGGGCTAAAGCTGTTACAATGGCATGAGTTTCACATCTTTGAATTTTATAGGCAGCCACTGCCATTCCCATTTCTTGGGGGGTATGTGGCATTTCATGTTCAACCTTTCCATCTATGTTCCATTCATATATAGAAGATTCATCAAAATATGAGACTGAGAAATCATCTCTCTCCATATATTGCATATTAGGGGGAGTAGGTCTACGATTGTAATTCTTGGTCTTAGCATTTTTCCATAATTTCATTTTATTAATGGCAAGAGGTTTTTCTTGCTGTTTGAGCTAAAGATGTGCTATTTTTAAGGTACTTTTTCGCCGGTTTTATGCGCGTTTTAATAATATTTTTAAGGTTTTTAACTGATTTTATTTTATTTTGTAGATTTTTAATAAATGTGAAAAAAGGGCCGAAAATGGAGAAAAATGCGAGAAAAATAGAGGAAATGACGGGAATTGAAAAACCGGTCCAGAAAAAACCCGGTTCGGACCGGCCTGGTTCGCGTGAACCGGTTCAGCTTAAAACCCCCCTTTTTCCCATTCTTCGCGACTGTCTTCCTTCTTCCTCCCCGAAATCCAGAAACCCACAAACCCAGAACCCAATACCCCTGCATCCTCCATCTCTCTGCCATCCCGCTCCACTCTCTCTCTACCTCGTCATCTCCCTCTCTCCCTTATCCCTTTCCAAAACCAGCCCACAGTTAACCCTAAACCCAGTAAAACCCGAAACCACCTCCCGATCCACAGACTTCGAAACCACCTTCATCAAACCCCAACCCACGGTTGTACTTCCCATCTTCGAAACCCATCCCACCACCCTTCCTTCACGTTGCACACGCCATGTTTCCAGCATCGTCACCACCTTCATCCACTGTCCACGATACCCACTCCACCGAAGGGTCGAGAAGCGAAGCTGTTCGGGTATTTAAAGGGAGACGACGCCATTGAAGCGGAAGGTTAGGTAATTTTAGGAGTAGGTAATTAGGAGTAGGATTAGGTTTAAATTCCAGTTTTAGGGTTTAGATTCGATTTTAATTTCGATTTCATTTTCGCATTTCAGAAATTTCGCAAGTTAGGGTTTCAAAATTCAGCTTCATTTCTCAGAATTTTAGGATTAGAGTTTGGTTTGAGTTTGCAAAATCGTGTAACTGAGATTCGTTTTTACATTCCTTGGTTGTAATTCATGAGTTTGGTTGATTTTGTGTGAAAGCCTTAGACAAATTCGGTTAATTTCATTCCGATTTTCCCCCATCCCTATTGCTGATTTCTTTGGCTTCGTTTTGGGGACAATGGCTTCGACTTGGGTCGTGGTTTGCTCTGGTGAGGCTAGGGCTGGTTTGGTTGGCAGTGGTGTTGGCTAATTTCCTCCCCTGTGACGAGTTCAATCATGCTCTGTGTCGGCTTGCTTTCGATTCCCCCTACTACAGCTTTCGATTCTGCTTTTCATGCTCTGCTTTGGTTCGGTAAAACCCCCTAGCTGCTGCTTTTTCGTGTTCTGTTTCAATTCTGTATACCTTTCCCTGTTGTTCAATTGCTTTGCTGCGAGTAATTCAATGTTTGTTTGGTTGAGCTCAGTTTGAACATGATGATGGGTAGTTTAGTTGCTTTGATTGTAGTCTGTTTACATTGTTCCAGTTTTTTTTAGGATGTTGGTCATAATGGTTGATGTTCATGGTTGTTCTGTGAATCTGGAATAGGATTGTTAGATTAGTTGCTCCTGTTCTGTTAGCGTTAGTAGTTGGTAATGATCATGATTCTGCTTAGGGTTAGTATTTCAGAATAATGTTAGTTAGTTGCTTAGGTTTTAAATCATGCTTAATCTAAGCTTAGTTTGGTTTAGGTTGGTTAATTGACATAAGGTTTAGCTTAGGTCTAGTTTACTTAGTTAATTAGTTCATTTAAATTCTCAGTTAAAAACAGTCTGTTGATTTAGTAGTTTAGATGAGTTTAGTTGAATTAGGTTGTCAAATTGCTTTAAATAATATCACTTAGTTTAGTTAATTAGTTTAAGCCGCTTTGTTTTTAATGACCATAATTTCAAACGTCTTCCCTGTGGATCGACCCTCAAAGTGCTACGACTGACAATCGTGTGCTTGAGGTTTCCTTTTGTCTTTAGTTTATTTTCCACCCCTCAAAAAATCACCTACATTTATGGCGCCGTTGCCGGGGATGACGGTGAGATTTGGTCATATTTTTTTTATTTTCTTAGTCGCTTTCGTATTTGATTTGTTTAGTTGTTACTTTGTTTAGTTGTTATTTACTTAGTCAATTCTTGTTTTGTTATTTCGTAACTTTAGTTTCAAATCGATTTTTTTAGTTTTTCTTTTTGGTATCGTTTTCGTTAGTTTAGCCCTTTTTGAAAAAAACCAAAAATCCACAAACATTTGAAAAACTTGAAAAATCCAAAAAAAAATTAGAAAATTCAAAAACCCAAAAAAATTGAAAAAAACTTTAAAAACTTTAAAAATTTTCAAAATGCCAGTTTTTATTTTCTCGCAATATGAGCACGAGCCTTTTTGGAATTACTTTTCAAGGCTTAACGATTACCGTACTTAGTTGAATCAAACTTTTGAGAAACGAAAAATTTATGAGGTCATCGTTGTGGGTCTAAATTCTGAATTTCGTGGTCATGTTGAGTCTATTTATCCAGGGGGTTTGCTAGGATTGTTGTCTAGATCTCAAGATGAAGTTTGGGATTTCTTTGAAAAATTAGCTTGGAATACTTACGAGTTTGAACAAGCTAAAAATAATTTTGGATACCCAACTTCTGATGAGTATGTTTTTCCTGCTAATCCTTTCCCCCTAGATTATTTTCTAAACTCATATGACCCATCTTATTCTTATATGTCTCCTGTTTTGTGCGATTATTGTGAATCCCCTGATCATGATGCTTACACTTGTCCTTTTCATGAATATGTTGTTGTTACATGTGCAAGTTTTGAAAAGAAAATCAATGATATGACTGATCAAATGATAGAGACTATGAAATTGAGATTTGCTGAATATTCTTAATGTTTTGTCCAAAATAGGGAGACTTCTAGTGAGATTGATTCTAGTTTAGGATCTCCTAAACCTGACATTAATCTCTATGATGCTTTTGAACCTTCTTATTCTGCTGGGCCTGATTTGAATGAAAACATGCCTTTGCCTAGTTTAGGTCAAGAGAGTGACCTCCCTAAGTCTCTATCCGCAGATCTTGCACCTTGCACTAGCTCACCCCAAAATGTCACTGAAGATATTTTAGTCCACCTACCCACCACTTTGAACGACTTTCGTGAACTGGAAGTGGGTAAACAATCTGATCTTAATAGTGAGTTAGAAATAAGCATCGCACCTGAAATTGAGCTTCATGATTTAGATGATTCAAAAGATACTCCACAGGAGTTACTTGATGAGATACCTGAACTCACTATGTTTGACTTAGATGATAATATTCTGCATGTAGAGTATGAATCTTTTTCTTATGAGTTCGAGAACCATGGAAGTTCTAATGATGGTTTTTGTGATGATTATGAGTCATTTTCTTTTGATTCCATCCAAACTGATTTCCTTTTTGAATCTAGCAAGTCTGAATCTGTTGAGTCTGAGATGATTACCACTTATAATTTTACTTTAGACTAGACTCATATGCATATCGGACTTAAAAGACTTGTGAAATTTGAACCTACTCTTTGGCCTAAATTGCTTGTTTATACTGATATAGTTTTTAGGCCAATGACCTCACCACTGGTTCATTTTGAGTACGTTCATTTCCTTCCTGATTGGGCCCCATTGTGTGATAAGTCGAAACGGGCCCTTACCTATGCTTTCTTGGTTATATGGATGTATTCAATCTAGTTCCAACTCACTATGTTTCATAGTTGCTATACTATTGAGAGTTGGGCTTCTGTGTTTGATAAGCTGTTGCGTGCTCTAACGAGTTTTGATTTGAGTAGCACTTTTTCAGCTTAATATGGAGTGGCTGATGCTCCATAAGCTTTATAGTTTGGGTACAACCTGTATTCAACCTGGTATGATCGTTCTACTCTTCTTTTCTTCCTTTTCGTACTTAGTTGTATATATTAGGATTTTGTAAATACTTACTAATTGTAAATATCTAGGGTTGTTTCTTATGTTTCATTTTGTTTCTATAGCTTAGCATGTTTTAGTTTTTCCTTTGATTTCATTTTTGTTTAGTAATTTCATTTTTGTTTCATTTTTGATTAATTTTTGTTTTTCTTTTCTTTTATTCTGTTTTAGATGTCTTTTGGTTTAGTTTGCAATTTAGTAGGTCCTTGATTTTCGTTTTGGTTTTGTTTTTGTAAATATGTGTGTTTCCATTGATTTTAGTTTTGATTTTCATTTTCATTTCAGTTTTATTTGGTTTTAGTTTCGATTTTGGCTTTCTTTTGTGATTTAGTTTTTCTTGGCTTTTGTGAATATTTGTGTGTTTTGTTTTGTTTTTTTGGTTTTGTTTTTTATTTTCCTTGTGTCCTAGTTGTATATATTTTAGGTTTTACGGTTGTATAGTTTATGCGCTTGCTTTTTAGCGCCTTAATTCCCACAATGAGGACAATGTGAAGTTTTGGTGTGGGGGTGAGGTGCCACCTTTTTTGAAATTTTTGAAGATTTTTTGTTGTTTTTGGGAACGTTTGTACTATTTCTGATTAGTTTGAATCCCCTGTGCTTTAGTAGTTAGTTTGTATATAAATAGGATGTGCATGATAGGTCTCCAACCTCAAATATGATACTCTAAGCCCTGATTCTAACTTCAGTTGTTCATTATGGGTTGTGAAATCTAGTCCTAGTTTATTTCTTTCGTCATTATCTTTAGGTCTTAGGTTTCCATGAATGATTCTCCCACTAGCTTGTGGCATGAGTACTTTGGAAAAAAATTGGAAATTGTATTATGAAAAAAGAAAGAATAAAATTTGGAATGACAAGTATCCTTTTGAGGCATGCGCTACTGGGCGTTACCCTTTGAGACACGTGATATTGGGTGTTACCCTTTGAAGCAATATTACTACTAGGAAAGCTTGCTTCCAAAGTCAGTACGAGAATAATGTGGTTATGTCAACCAAGTGGGATTGAGTCTAATTCTGGTAAATCTGTGTGAGACCTGGAGTTTCGTCGTATGCGTTCAATGAATTTTATGCCTGTTGGGTTGGAATAGTTTACTTGAATACCCTTCAGCCTTGGAAGTAGTTCGATGTTATTAAATCGAACCTGGATAGATTTGGGAACGAATAGCTGATGAATGAGTATATTATGGATTCGGGTTTAGGAATCGGTTTACGAATTAGACTAGCAGTGTTAAGTTCGGACTGTCGAATGAATGAAAGAGAGAAGGGAGGGGCAAAACGGTAACTTCACGCGCCCTTATTTCTCCTTCCCCTCCCTTGCCGTGAACCCCCCCGACAGCCCTCTTCTTCCTTCTGCTTCTGCTTCTTCTTCCCTTATCCCCTGTGCTTCCCCTTCTCTGCGTCACCTCTCCTCCTTCCACGCACCACCACCGGCAACTCGAGCCCAACCCAGCAACCAAGAGCCGGCCAGCCACCCAGGGAGCCAACTGTCGGCCGCAGACGGGGTGAAAACCGGCGAAGAACCGGCCGAATGCTGGTGAATTCGAGGCATGCAAGGTGAATTCGAACCCCTCATTCATCTATAAGTGTATTCTTGACCTAGATTCTTCCTAATTGTGGTTAATTTCTCCAGAAATTGCAAGTTAGGGTTTCGGTTTGGTGGAATCCGAACCCCCACGCGAAGGCAAACGAGATTCTTGGGTGTGTGGAGCTCGAATTCGTCTTCAATCTAGCCAATTGCACGCAAATTGCTTGAATTCAAAGTGGGTAATCCTTTAATCCCACTTATTTTAAGGATTTCGAATGATAATCGTATGATTGAGTTTATGGATTTGCTAATTATAAGTGTTTATGCCTAAAGAGTATGAATTATGCTAGAAATATGTATATGAAGTGGGTTATAAGCGTTTAGTTTCGATTCGAATCAAATTAAGAGAATTATGCTTGAGGTGTCAATTCGAAGTGAGTTAGTTTCAATTCGAATCGATTTGGGTGAATTCGAAGTGAGTTATATATGTTTAGTTTCAATTCGAATCGATTTGGGTGAATTCGAAGCGAGTTATATATGTTTAGTTCAATTCGAAGCAATTTGGGTGACTTATAATAACGAGGTTAATACAAAATGAATTATACATTTGTTTTCGACTCGAATTAAGGAATTATGCTTGAGGTATTAATTCGAAATGAGTTATATACGTTTAGCTTCGATGCGATTCAATTTGGGTAAATTATGCTCGAGATGCAAATTCGAAGTTGTATGAATTCGATTGTATGCGTGGATGAGCAAAGGGATTAAGCTTACTATGTTTATAAGCAACTTGATTATGTTTGTAAGCAAACGAAGACGGTTTCATGAATGAGCAAAGCTTTCAAGTAAAAGAAGTCGTTTGTTTGATTTAGCAAACCTTGCAAGTTAAAAGCAAAGTCGCTCATGGTTAGGCAACCTTGTTATGTTTATAAAGAGCCTGTTAGTTAAGAATGGAGTCGTTCTACGATTAGTAAAGATGTTACCTTTATAAGACGTTTTTTTTAAGGCTAAAGTAAGGTCGTTTCACAAGTTAATAAACGCATTGCGTGTTCAAAAGGGCTTTTAAGTTAAAAATGAAGTTGTCTTATAAACTAGCAAACGTTTTACGTCTATTAGAAGTTTCTTAGGGTAAAAACGAAGTTATTTTGCGAGTTAGTAGCTGCATTACGTTTATTTGAAACCTTTAAATTGAAAACGGGAACGTTTTACGACTTAACAAGCTTGTTACGCTTTTATGAAGCTTTGAAGTTTCAAAGAAAGTCGATTTATGGAATAACAAACTTATAACTTTTATAAGCAGCTTTTAAGCTTATAACTTATATAAGAAGCTTTTAAGCTTATAACTTTTATAAGAAGCTTTTAAGTTTCGAACTTAGTTTGACTTAAGTTTGAATTAAGCATTAACTAAACCCGTTATGTTTCAACGAGTATCCTTTTACGATTTAGCAAACCGATTACCTTTTTACGAAGTTTTTAAGTTAGAAACGCATTACGTTTTTACGACACTTTTAAGTCAGAAACAAACTCCTTTTACGATTTAGCAAACTACGTACGTCTTTATTAAACTTTTAAGTTAGAAATGAACTTGTAAACGTATTCCATAAAGTAGTTTACATGGTATTGCAATTGACCGATTATGGAAAGTTTTTAAACCTTTGGCAAAATTGATTTATGAGTAGTAACTAAAGCTTTCACTAGTTTTTAAACACATTATCTCTTGTGGATATTATGATTTAAACTTACGTAACTTGCATAAACAAATCGGTTTTGCATCAATTTCATTCTTTTGCGTTTAAAAGAGTTGAAACGGTCTTAAAAGGGCAACTGGAGTTGCGTATTGAGAATCATATCTTTGAAATGCATGATTGTAACTACCCAGGTTTTGAATCGTGAGTTAGTATACTCACCGTGCTTTTAAGAAGCGTTTCTCGTTGTTTGCCTAAAGCTAAAGGTGTAAGAAAATTATGTTTTCAGGTTTTACGTCCATAAAACCTATGTACGGAAAAGTATAAGCATGTTTGTCTTCTAAGTATGTATGTTTATGTAAGTATTTACATGTATGAATGTTATACGTTCTTAAGATATATATATATATATATGATTAAGTATAAGTATGTATGCTTACGAATACTTATGTTATGTCTAAGTATAAGTACGTATGTTTACGAATGCCTATGTTTATGTTTAAGTTATGTTTAAGTATAACTACGTATGTTTACGAATGCCTATGTTTATGTTTAAGTTTATGTTTTAAGTATAAGTATGTATGTTTACGAATACGTATGTTTATGTCTAAGTATGTTTATGTCTTCCTAAGACATATATATGAAAAAGTACGTATGTAAATGAATGTTTATGTTTATGTGTATGTATACGTGGAGGAGCTACTCTAGAAACTTTAAGCTTAAGTCTGAAACCCAGGGATGGTGGCTTAGTTCCCGCCTGGCATTATGTATGTTATGTTATGATAGATTCAGGGATGGTGGTTTGATTCCCGCCTGAAGTCTATGTATGAAA
>JACYFF010031954.1:61532608-61545883 GCA_017589665.1 Selenicereus undatus
TATATATATATATATATATATATATATATATATTTATATTTATATGCTTGACACTATTTTCACGAGCGCATGGGTATTGTGACTTAGTAAAGATATCGTTTCCACGAAGTCTAGTTGTAGTCCATTGAATTTTATCGTTTAAAAGTGCTAAGCAAGCAATTTCAATTAGGGGGTTGAATAATACTATATCCTAATTGGAGAATTTAACCACTAAAAACATCTGGGTATTTGTTTCAACTTGTAAAAATGTGGCTCAATGCAATATATCGTGTGCTTGATCTATTATGCGGGATTGAAGGGGGTGGAATCACATTTAGAATTCAATCTTCTTTTGAAATAAACTGAATTGTCGAAACTATCGAGTCATTATTTCAAATGTTTTTCTTCAGCCTAAGTTATAGACCTTTGATCGCTTAAGGGTCCCAACTTTGCAAGGGCTCCAAAACAGTAAGTACTTCTTGAACATTCACACTTAAAACTGGTAAAAATCTAAACTAAACTTAAAAATATATGGAAAAGGAATGGAAAACTAGATAGAAGAGTTCTCTTTCTTTGCTGTGTTGCCCCTCTCTACTGCAAAAATGGCTCTATTTATGGAGGCACATGAGCAACCTTAGCCACATGATGAGGAAAATGAACAGGCTTGCAATTATGGCCGCAGCACATACGATGACCTTCACCATGGACTGTCCATGGAGGGCTCTATCTCGATGATCTTCTGTTCATTCTTCCTTCCATGTGCATGGTGACTTGGAGGCGCTCGTGGGGAGTCAAATTACACTCAATTATGGTAAACTTTGGGGTGAAATGGTCACAAAACCTGCAAAACACATAAAAGAATCATACCCAAGCATAAAAGTAAAAAGGGAGTATAAATTATAACATAATTGATAATTCTCCCTAAAAATGGCACAAAATGATCTCAAAATAGTGTGCACTTCAAGAACTTATCAAGTTCCCCCATACATAAAGCATTACTTGTCCCCAAGTAGGCATGAAACTTAGGCTAAAGATATGAATAGCCTCCCTAAAAAGACATCAGTAGCAGCATTAATAACCAAATCAACCTAAGAAGTTTAGCCCAAAAGTGATGAAAATTTACAAACAGATAGAAGAAGGAAGTTTTTGAAGAAGGTAAGAACCATCACATCAAAATATCAAATCAGTTACTCACATCAACTTCAACAAACATATTAGCATATTACAATCAGTAGAGCCTAGAAGAACCAATAGAACCTCACTTTAGGGATGAGACACTCATAACTCATATGTTTAAATAAAATACGGTTCTCTCAAATCTAATTCCATAGAACTAAATCAATCTCATAAGGTTGGCAAAACTCTCTAATTTGCCACAACTATAATGCAAAATACACAAGGCAATCATAAGGACTTTTGAGGGTTGTCATAAGGCAAATGGGCACAGATAAGGAGTGGGCAAACATTTTGGGATTTGTGGAGCTAAAAGGCAAAGACTAAGAGCATAAACCATCATCTTCCAACTAAAATATATTCCTTAAAACATCAACAACATCCCCAAGTGATGTCACAAGAAAAAGTGTAATATAAAACTAATGCCAAATCCTCTTATTGCATTTTTTCCTTTTTTTTTCTTTGTCTTTTTTTCAAAATATACACATTTTTTTCCTCTACACATCTTTAGTGTGCTTCGTTTTCTTTTCTCTTTTTCTCTTCTCTTTCTTTTTTTACTTTTTTTTTTAGGACGATAATGGCAAAGGAAACTATGCATTTTCAATGCTTTTCTTACAACTCACAAAACATAACCTAATTGACTTTGGAGGGAAAAATAAAGCATGAACCCCTTATCATATCCACCCAAACGAAAAAAAAGGTTATCATCCACAAACTACTCCCAATCAACTATGAAAACTCTATAGCCTTGGCTAAAAGGGTAAGACATGTGTGTTTGGCCAGGCCAAAGATAATAATATAGTTTTTTATAAAAAGAAAAAAAAAGTAAAGGCTCAAAGGGGTAGCAAGGGATAAATTATTCACATAAGGGAGGCTATTTGGTCAATGTAGCTCATAAAGTGAAAGAATACCTCATTCATGTTGCCTAAATGTGCATGTTAAATGTGGCCATCAATGCCAGCATTGTAAATAGATTCCCCCACATATTAAGGTTTAAGATGTTGCCCATTTGCCTTAAACGTTCTAGTTGTCTTGCTCCAGACTTCCACTACTTACTGAGGGAAGACTTTTGTAACTTTGAATGAGCCCGACCACCGGGATCTTAGCTTACCTGGAAATAACCTTAACTTAGAGTTTAACAACAAGACGTGGCCACCTACCTCAAATCTTTTCTTCAGAATATACTTGTCATGCCAGTGCTTGCTCATTTCATTATAAATTCGCGAGCTTTCATAGGCCTTCAGACGTGACTCATTTAACTCATTCAACTGCAAAAGCCACTTCTTGCTAGCCATTTCAAGATCGAAGTTTAGAGTTTTGATTGCCTAATATGCCTTGTGTTCTAACTCAACCAGCAAATGACAAGATTTTTCAAAAACTAATCGGTATGGAGTAGTACCGAGAGGTGTTTTGTAAGTGGTTAGGTAAGCCCAAAGTGGATCATCAAGCTCTTTAGACCAATCTTTTTGGACGTATCGACCATTTTTCGAAAATGGTTTTTAACTCTTGATTAGATAACTCCACTTGGCCAGGAGTGTATGGATGATAAGGCGTAGCAACTTTATGAAAGACCCCATATTTCTTTAGGAGGGATTCAAGTGGCTTGTTGCAAAAATGACTCCCATTATCACTCAAGAGAGCTCTTGGTGAGCCAAACCCATTGGAAATGTAATCGACCACCACGAGGACATAAAGATTATTATGGGAAGAAGGAAATGGTCTCATAAAGTCAATTCCCTAAACGTCAAAAAGTTCTACCTCAAAGATCCCACTTTGAGGCATCTCATGCTTCTTGGAAACTTTTGCTATCCTTGCCATTTATCACAACCTGTAATGAAAGTCCTGACATCTTTAAAGAGAGTGGGCCAATAGAAACAGGCTTGAAGCACCTTAGCTATAGTCTTCTTAGGACCAAAATGTCCACCATAAGTTGAGGAATGGCAATGGTAGAGGACACTAGGAACCTCATTTTCATGCAAACACCTTCTATATACTCCATCTCCACATAGTTTGTAGAGTAGAGGCTCTTCCCATACATAATATTTCGTATTAGGAAGAAATCTCTTCTGTTGTTGATAAGATAACCCTGTTGGCATAACTCCACATACTTTAAAATTCACCAAATCAACATACCATGGCATCTCCTTATGAGATATTGCAAAGAGGTGGTCATTTGCAAAGGAGTCATCTATGGGAAACTCCTCCATTGGGGTGGCCTCGAGAACTAAGCCAGATAAGTAGTCAACAACTACGTTTTCACGACTGGCTTTGTCCCGAATTTCCAAATCAAATTCTTGGAGAAGAAGCACCCAGCGAATGAGATAGGGCTTAGAGTCGGACTTTTTCAAGAGATGTTTCAATGCAACATGATCAGTAAAAATGATCACCTTAGAATTTATGAAATATGAATGTAGTTTCTCTAAGGCGAACACAACAGATAGAAATTCTTTCTCAGTTATGGCATAATTCATTTGAGCGTCATCCAAAGTTCGACTTGTATAATAGATGGCATAAGGCTTATTTTCTTTTCTTTGTCCCAAAACCACTCCCACTGCATAGTCATGGCATCGCACATAACCTTAAAGGTAATTCCCAATCTGGGGCCTGCATAACTGGGGTAGAAATCAAAGCTTCCTTTTAACCTTTGAAATGCACTTAAACACTCTTCATTAAATTCAAAGGGCACATCTTTGATAAGCAAATGGATTAGAGGTTTTGTAATTTTTGAAAAATCTTTTATGAACCGTCAGTAGAAACTAACATGTCCAAGAAAACTACTCACACCCTTTATAGAAGAACGTGCTGGTAATTTCTCAATTACCTCTACATTTGCCTCGTCAACTTCAACGCCCTTGTTTGAAATAAAATGGCCTAAAACTATCCCCTCCTGTACCACAAAATGGCACTTTTCTAATTTAAGACCAAATTCATATCCTCACACCTTTAGTAAGACTTTAGACAAATTATTGACGCAATGGCAAAAAGTCATACTATATACAGAAAAATCATCCATAAAGACTTACATTATGTCTGCAATAAAATTGCAAAAGATAGCCATCATACATCGTTGAAATACGGCTGGGGCATTACACAGCACAAAATGGCATTCGCCTATAAGCAAATGTACTGTGTGGACAAGTAAAGATGGTATGTTCTTAATCACTAAGGTGAATAGGTGATAGCAAGAATTTGAGTTTTGATATTTATAACCCCAAGTGCAAGGTTTATCATTGAGTACTCGAGGTGTCATCCGTTGGGAGTTAGGTTTCAAATACTGGGACCAACATGAGTATTTCAAGCAAAGCTAAATGAAAAGAAAATAAACAGAAGCTAAGCTAAGCTAACAAACATACAAAAAGAGGCTTGTAATTGTAATTGGGCCAATTGATGAACCAAGTAGTCGAGGTGAGTCTTAACCTCTCCAACCTCTACTAAAAACAAGAGATTGTCAGTTATGCCATTGAAGACCACCCAAGCCCTCTCTCAAGGGTCATGAGCTAGTCGAATTAGTCTAACCATATATTTTCATAGGGCTAGCCCAACTTGACCAGAAAATTAGTAACCATTGGACCTAACTAGAATCGGGACTGTTTTCATATCCCGAACCCGGCTATCCCATCGCCCACATTAGCTAATTCACCTTACCTCCCAGAATAAATCAATCGCCCAAAAATATAGTTGAAAGCTCTCTCAAGCATTTCATCGAACATTTGGCAGGCATTAGAGAAAACTCTAAGTTCTAAGCATAAATTCGGAGTGATTAGGCCTAATCCTAGACTAATTAGCCATTTAGAGGCTAATCAAAATCCAAGCCAACCAAAATTAGCCACTGATCATCACGAAACATAATTAAACCTAACTACAACTAAACTAACAAACAAACACATAAACATAAACTAAGGATAAGAGAGTGAAACTAATCTAATCTAATCAATCTAACTAAACATGGATCAACAATGAAAACTAAACACTTAAACCAAACCAAATCAAATACAAGAATTCAGCTTATAAAATCAAAACAAGAATAAGATATAAAATAGAGAGAGAAAGAGAAAAGAAAACTTAGGCTTGATTTAATGAATGAACTTAAAATCCGCAAGCTTGAATCCAAATTACAATCTAATCTCTAAATCTAATCCTCATATTGAGATTTTTATCGGCTCAAACCTAACCTAAACCTATCGTAAAAGTCACCAAAAGAATGCCCCCGAAAAGTCCCCAAGCAAGCCCCTTTTGTAAATCTAGTCGGTGAAAAAACAGCATGTGGGCAGCCAAGGGGGGCAACGGTCGTCGCCTGGCCGACGACCTATTGGCTAAGTATTGACAGTTGTCACCATCTCCTGGATGGTGCTAGCCTTAGCAGGTTACTAACTGGGACGTGACAGTCGTCGTGCAGTCGACCAGCCCCCGTCGTCCGTTACTTTGTCTTCTTCTTTTGTTCCTTTTTTTGTTCTTTTTCAGCATTTCATCGGTTGAACTTATTACCTATAAAAGTGAACAGAACAAGTAAAAATCCTAAAAATTACGTTATTATACGAGCCAAAATTAAGATATAGAGGTACATAAAAAACGACAAACTATCGCCCAACAAATACCCCCATACATATCTTTTGCTCGTCCTCGAGCAAAATAAAATAAAAACTAACCTAGAAACCTAACTCACTTTCGTAGGAATCACGTTGCATTTAGCATATACAACAAGCCCTTTAAACCCCTTGGTTCCCCCAAGTGGACGAGTGAGGTTTCGTGAGGATTTGCACAAGATATACCCACAAAATCAAGAAAAAGAAAAAGGAAAAGGAAAAGAGAAACAGAAACAAAAAAACAGTTTGGAAAACAAAGCAAAGAAATACACAAGGGAGAGAACTGTACATATTCTAACTAACCAAATCACCCATGCAGCAAATATATCAACCTGCATATAGACAGAATATACACATCAGGACTCTCTATCTCCAAGGATAACATCAAAGCCCCAACTTTTCACCCCACAGTACACCAAAACTTTGAATTCATCCCAGTGCTTAGTGTGCTAGTGTATCATCATCCTAGGACTTAGGCTTCCCAGAATCAAACTCAATCCCACTTGACTGGCACAAACTAAATTATTGACTTATTAACATGAAAGGAAAGTTTTCCCAGTAGCTGTATTGCCTCAAAGGGTAGCACCCAGTAGCGCATACTTCAAAGGGATACTTGTCATACCAAACGCTTTCTTTTTTCTTTTTTTCTTTTCTTTTTTTTCCTCCTTTTTTAAATGTGAAATGCAAACAAAAACAAAAGTAATCGCGTACAAAGACAAGTGGGAGAGCTAATCATGGAAACCTAAGACCCTAAGATAATGATGATAGTATAAATAAGGACTGGATTGCATAGCTACAATGAACTATTGGATTTAGAATTGGAGCTTAGAATGGCTCACTTAGGACAAAGATCTATCATGCACATCATAGCATAGCCAAGGTACAAGGGATCAAAGCCAATCAAAACAGTACAGAACTCCCCCAAAAATTTCGTCTTTTTTTCAAAAGATTGAAACATGGCTTCCCCCCCCCCCACCTAGATCTCACAATGTTCTCATTGGGAGCCGAGGAATCACAACGACCACAAAAACACACAAAACACAAAAAAACACTAAACCTATACATATATACACAAGCTAATACACTCTTCTAAAAACATAACCTCATCCATCAACAACAAGACCATACATATATATAAAACTAACACCACTAAAATGAACTGTAGGTGGTTTTTTTGAGGGGGTGAAAACTAAACTAAAGACAAAAGGAAACCTCAAGTACACGATTGTCAGTCGTAGTACTTTAAGGGTCGGTCCACAGGGAAGACGTTTAGATTATGGTCATTTAAACAAAATGATTAAACTAATTAACTAAACCAAATGATATTATTTAAGGCAATCTAACAACCTAATTCAACTAAACTCTTCTAAGCTACTGAGTCAACTAATTGCTTTTAACGGAGAATTTAAACGACCTAAGCAATCTAGACCTAAACTAAACCTTACATCAATTATCCAAACTAAACCAAACTACGATTGAATTAAGTATGATTTTATTGAGCAGAACTAAACCATATTCTAAAACTAAACTTGCAAACTAATAGCAACAGAATCAACAGGAGGAAGGGTAAAACTCAGCATTGAAATAAAACGAAGGCAACAGGAGAGGTCAGAAACCAGAGCCATATCATCAACAACTCAGAAACAGGGAAGGGAAAATGAAAAATAGAGCACGAAAAAGGCAATGACAGGGGAAGGGGAGATTCAGCAGAAATCGAAACAACAAGAAAAGAACACCAAAGAAATCCGCAATAGGGAAGGGGGAAATCAAGCCAGAAACAGATCACGAAATTGAGTAGGCGGGGAAGCAAAAGAACAACGAGTGAAAATTAGAGTTGAGGGATCCGAAAGCAAACCAAAACCGTGCCCAAGTCGAAGCCATTGTCCCCAAAACGAAGCCAACAGAAATCAGCAACAGGGATGGGGGAAAACCGGATGAAATTCAACAACTATGAACCAAATCAACCAAAACTCTCGAATTTTTTTGCAATTACAACCGAAATAACCATCTGAAAACTAACAATTCAGTCTTAACTACACAAAACAACCGAAAATTCGAACCCTAAAATGCGAAATTTGAACCCTAAACTGCAAATTGAAAACGAAATTGATAATTAACTACCCCTAAAACTGAATTAAACCTAAACTAACCCTAAAATCTACCTAAAAATTACTTCTAAATTTACCTAGAATTACCTAACCTAAGCTTCAATGGCGTCTTCCTCCTTTTATACCCAAGCCCTCGGTCTCTAGCCTTCGATTGGGATGGTGTCGTGGATGGTGACGATGAAGCCAACGAAGGTGTAGACGTGGAGTTTGCAGCGTGAAATGCGGTGGTGGGTTGGGGTTGGACGAAGTGGTGAAATTGTGGGTGGGGTTTCGGTGGGCTAAGGGGGTTTCTGGGTTTGGGGATTCTGTGGGTTGGGTGGTTTTGGGAAGAGATAAGGGAGAGAGAGAAGGGGGTAGAGAGAGATGAAGTTGATCGAGATGGGGATGGGCATGGAGGATGAAGCAGACACAGGGAACTCGGGGTCTGGGTTCGAGGAAGAGAGAGTCGAGGGTTTTCTGGGTTGGTTTCGAGGGGGAGAGAGAGCGAAGGAGGGGGGTATATTAGTGAACCGGTTTTTTTTTTCTGAACCGGCCAGTCCGGTTTTCTTCCTAGACCGGTTTGGTTTTTTTTCTTTTCTCCTTTGATTCTCCTTGGCCGGTTATGTGCAATTTTGGACCGGTTCTTTGACGATTTTGCCCGGTACTTCAATTCTCGGTATTTTCTACCATTTTTCGCCCTTTTTTCACATTTATTAAAAAATTACAAAATAAAATAAAATCAATTAAAAACCTTAAAAATATTATTAAAACGAGCATAAAATCGGTGAAAAAGTACCTTAAAAATAGCACATTTTTACCTCAAACATGAACATATACAAATCCAACCACCAATCACAAAACACAAATATACACAAAAACAAACAAAGGTGATCATAGCCATCAATCGGCTCCGCAATATCCCAAATTTCACTTCAAAGTTGATCACCAACAAAAACACAACCTAATATCCACAACTAAATACAACCTAATATCCATATCTAAACAAAACGAAAAAGAAAGAAAATAAAAAGAAGGGAGAAGAGTGAGAATGATTGTACCAGGTCAGGTACTGATTGTACCCGGGCTATTCCTCTCTATGATGGTGTTGTGGAGGCATGAGGAGCATCAGTCACTCCTCTTCATCACTCACGACTCGAGCCGTCAACTCGGATGCTGTCAAAGCTCGCAAGCGCTTGTCATATGATATTCTATGCATCTCAAAATGATGTAAGTAAGAGAACACTAGTAAAAATGTAGCAAATAGAGTTGGTGCTCTCTTAAAGTTATCGAATGCCATAGAAAAATCAAAAGCACGATCAAAGGAAGTATTCCACAAGATTTTCCCATGCACATCCTCTAGGTGTGCACAATAGATCAAATAAGGGGTAAGGACCTCTAATATCACCCAAGGACTCATGAAATATATGAAAAAAGAGGGTTTGGTGGAAAGTAAAGGGGATGAAAAGGGGGTCAAGTTAAATAGCATGGTGCAAACGGCGTCTATATGCCCAATGCTGGGAGCAGCACCAACCACCACACCATCACCACCCAACTCCTCAAAGAGAGCCTCCTCAAGATGGGACACGATCGAGGAAGGTTCTTTTGACCAAGCAATCACAACGTCCTCAATAAAACTAGCCTCACCCGTAGAATGCTCAACCATCTCTAACCCCGTGCACTAAGCTAAAGAGAGGGGACAAGCAAGTAAGGTCAAAGCACTAATGGTAGTGCCAATGGATGTCCTAGGAGAGGATGGAGCAAGAAGTGATGAAGAAATCAAGGGAGGGTCAAACGATTCCTCTAGGTTGGTGGAAGGTGTATCATCAACAAGATTCGACTCTAGTCACAATCATCATAGAGACTAGCCTCAAGTCCAGAGAAAGGTAAACTAGGGTCGATCCCACACAATAGGCCATACTGCCTCATCTCACTAACAAAGTGCTCATGTTTCTCATTCATTGTCCCTATCATGGCATCAAGCTTAGCATAACATTCATCAGAAACATCATAACAAGGACAAGAATTCACATCATAGTCAAAAGATTGCCTATAAGAGCACATAACATGCGGGTAAGAAGAATAGTGATAGAATGAATCCCTATCGCTCTCACATTGCCATTGATACCAAGCCAACGATTCAGATAAATCCCACATGCCATCAACATTTAAATAGCACATACCACCATAACACATGGACCCAAGGATGGCTCGAGTCTCATGTGTTATCCCCTTAAGTACAACATTGCACATTTCCACGTGAAATGCACATATTAAGCATGGTAGTCATTTAATCTAGACAAGTATTTCCAAAAAGGTTCATGCTTAAATTGAGGAAAATGGAAAATAGCCATTTTGATTGTTTTTAAATTTTTGATTTTTTAAAATTTCTTTTTTGGATTTTCTACAGGCCTACCCTTGAATGCTCAAGTAAATCTCGATATTGAAAAATGCCAACTACCCGACAATGGCGCTAAAAACTTGATAGGAAGAATTCGAGTTTTAATATTTGTAACCCCAAGTGCAAGGTTTATCGTCAAGTACTCTGGATGTCATTCACCGAGAGTTGGGTTTCAAGTATTGGGATTAGCACGAGTATTTCAAGCTAGGCTAAGTGAAAGGGAAAGAAAGATAAGCTAAACTAAGCTAACAAACATATAAAAAGAGGCTTGTAATTGTAATTGTGCTAATTGACGAACCAAGTAATTGAGGTGAATCCTAACCTCCCTAACCTCTACTAAAAACAAAAGAGGGTCGGTTGCGCCATCGAAGGCCACCCAAACCCTCTCTCACGGGTCATGAGATAGTCTAGTTAGTCTAACCATCTATTCTCATGGGGTTAGCCCAACTAGACAAGAAAATTAGCAACCCTCGGACCTAGCTAGGATCAGGACTTTTTTCATGTCCCGAACCTAGCTATCCCCTCTCTCACACTACCTAATTAACCTCACCTCTCGGCATAAATCAATCGCCCAAAAATGTAGATGAACACTTTCTCAAACATTTCATTAAACACTTGGCGGGCATGAGAGAAAACACTAAGTTCTAAGCATAAATTAGAAGTGGTTAGGCCTAATCCTAGACTAATTAGCCATTAAGAGGATGATCACAATCCAAGCCAACCAAAATTAACCACTAATTATCACAAAACATAATTAAACCTAACTACAACGAAACAAACAAACAAACACATAAACATGAACTAGGGAGAAGAAAGAGAGAAACTAATCTAATCTAATCAATCTAACTAAACAAGGATTAACAATAAAAACCAAACACTTAAACCAAACCACATGAAATACAAGAATTCAACTCACAAAATCAAACCAAGAACAAGATATAACATAGAGAGAGAAAGAGAAGAGGAAACTTAGGCTTGATTTAATGAGTAAACTTGAAATCCCTAAGCTTAAATCCAAATTACAATCCAATCTCTAAATCTAATCCTCCTATTGAGGTTTTTATTGGCTGGAACCTAACCTAAATCTATCCTAAAAGTCGCCAAAAGAACCCCTCAAAAGGTCCCCAAGCAAACCCCTTTTTTACAAATCGAGTTGGGGAAAAAACAGCACGCGGGCAACCAAAGGGGGCGACAGCCATTGCTTGCTCGACGGACGAAAATCGCCTGGCCGACGGCCTGTCGGCTAGGCAACTGGTAGCAATCGTCACCTCCTAGTTGTCGGTGGCCTTGGATGGCTGCTGGCTGCAACGCGACAGCTGTCGTACAGCTGACCAGCCCCCATCGCCCATTGCTTTGTCTTCTTCTTTTGTTCCTTTTTTTGCCCCTTTTCACGACACTTGCTCGGTTGAGCTTATTACCTACAAAAGTAAACAAAAGAAGTAAAAATCCTAAAGATTACGTTATCATATAAGCTAAAATTAGGACATAGAGGCATGTAAAATACGACAAATTAGCGTGTAACACCCCTATCCCCTAGGGCCAAAAGCGTTACGTTTTCTTAACTTTCTACCTAAATTCTGGGATGAAACGGACAGAGTTTCCCCTAAAAATTGACCGTTTCTAGGCTAAAATCCTTACAATAATCCTTGCAAATCAATGGAAGCGTATTGGGGTTTACATCCCAAAACATAACTAACTTTAACCAACAAGACATCTAACTAATTAGATGGTCGGCTCATATGGCCATACAAAGCGACTCATAAACAATATGCATTACATGAACTTAGAATAGTTGCTTACAAACACTTACAAACTAAGAATACATAACATGACTTAATTAAACACGTGTGATCCCTTCAATGGCATAAATGACACCTTGCAAGCGAGAATAGAATCCAGTTGATTCAACGTCTTCTTGTTATAAAGAAAACATGGGGAAGAGGAGAAAGAGTAGTGGGATGAGCAACCACGCGCTCAGTGAGTGTCTCCCGACCCCCTTAAAACAAAACCGTTGCAGGCAGTAATATCTTAATAGTCACATACCACGTATTCATACTTTACTATCAAATTAGGCATTCATAAATCCTTATGGAAGGATCACTAAACGTGAACTTCATTTTAACCCCTCGACCATATTTCTAGGCTCCTAAATGATTAAGTTCCTTCACCAACAAGCAGTTAAGTAATACTAACATGGTATTAAGCTACATATCATAGATCGTCAGCTCTTGGCTAGACATTCAAGCATGATAGATTCTTAGTTTCGAATAACGTTGGCATGCTAGGAACTTGCTTACTCGTCATGTTTTTCTAAAACATAAACATTGGATGCAGTATCACTTACATACTCAATATGCACTTTTAAACGTCATTACGTGATGCACTATAAGAAACATGGTCACACACACTGCTTGAAGTCACATACATCCATGCTTAGAAATGCTTGTTCCCCTTAGATACGTGTAGGAACTTTCCCTTCTTTATAAACACTTTATAAAACAAACATCTATAAGCAATACTACTCATGCTAACCAGGTATCATGCGTTTATGCATCATCAATCATCATATCAGGCAATATGACACCTTCGTAGGCTATTCACATGTCAAACACTCATTCATTTGGGAGGGATGCCTTTGTTCATGGAACTTTTAACACACTATAAACTTTCTTTCTCACTTCATGCACTTTGAATCAGACAGGTTTGATATGGAAAAGGATTAGGCCACATGATATTAGAATCCACATTCAAACATGCTTAAGAATCATTTCATAAAGCATTCATTGAGTACTTTCTTTGTTTCATTGAAAGCATTACATGAACTTAGAATACTTGCTTACATGAACTTAGAATACTTGCTTACAAACACGTACAAACTAAGAATACATAACATGACTTCATTAAACACGTGTGATCCCTTCAAATGGCATAAATGACACCTTGCAAGCAAGAATAGAATCTAGCTGATTCAACGTCTTCCTGTTATAAATAAAACCTAGGGAAGAGGGGAAAGAGTAGTGGGATGAGCAACCACGCGCTCAGTGAGTGTCTCCCG
>JACYFF010031954.1:61554439-61578611 GCA_017589665.1 Selenicereus undatus
ACACACACACACACACACACACACACACACACACACACACACACACATATATATGTATATATATATATATATATATATATATATATGTATACACACACACACACACACACATATGTATCTGTATATGTATATGTACGCAAATGTATATATATATATATATGTGTGTGTGTGTATTTGTGTACATGTATATATATATGTATATATATAAATATGTATCTTTACGTATATGTGTGTGTGTGTGTGTGTGTATATATATATATAGTATATATCTATATCTATGTCGATATATAAATATATATATATATATGTATATATGTATATATGTACAGATATAGCTATAGATATAGATAATATCGAATGAGGGGATTAAGATTGACTCTAGAAGCTGAAAGCAATTATAGAGAGGCCAAGGCCTACCAATGTCGCCGATATTAAAAGTTTCTTAGGCTTAGTTGGCTATTATCGAAGGCTATGGTGTGTTATGATGCAAGAAGATAAAGTGGTAGCTTATGCCTCTCGATAGCTCAAGCCTTATGAAAGAAATTACCCTCCCTACGACATGGAACTAGCAATTATGGTCTTTACATTGAAAATTTAGAGAAATTACTTATATGGGGTACCCTATAAGATCTATATTGATCATCAAAGCTAGAAGTATATCTTCGCATAGAAGGAGCTCAATTTGAGACAAAGGCGTTGGCTAGAATTGCTTAAAGATTTTGATATGTTGATCTAATGTCACCAAGAAAAGGCAAATGTTGTCGGAGATACCTTAAGTAGGACAGCACAACATAGCTTGAACATGAAAGTGATTACCATTTGACCTCTTGTAAGAGCTCGAGGACTTGGGTGTTCAATTAGTGTCACATAGGCAACCAAGTGTTCAATTATCAGTGCTTCCCTTATAACCCTCCATAGTGAAGAAAATTCGAGTGAACCCAGAAAATGATCCTGAACTCCAAAGGATAAAGCATAATCTTGAGAGAGGGAAGTTGCCTGGATTAATTGTACATGAAAATTGGACCTTGCAATTTCAAAATCACCTGTGTGTACCCAAAAATGTAGAGTTATGGAAGAAGATCTTCGAGGAGGCTCACAACACTCGATACTTTTTGGTAAGCACTTCAAAAATCCTTTGGAACTAAATTAAATTTTAGCAGTTCTTATCATCCTAAGATAGATGGGCAAACTGAAAGAGTAAATCAAATCCTAGAAGACATGTTAAGAGCTTATGTACTGGAGTTCTAAGGGAAATGGAAAGACGACTTACCATTCGCAGAATTTTCTTTCAACAACAGTTATGAATCCACCACTAAAATGGCCTTGTTTGAGGCTCTATATGGAAGAAATGGTAGAACCCCTTTGTGCTGGATTCACTTAGATAAGGCATTAACCTTGGGCCCAAAACTAATCCAAGAAACTACTGAAAATATAAGGAAGATTCAGGAGCATATTCGGATTGCCCAGGGTACACAGAAAAGCCATACTGACAAAAGAAGTAGGCCTCTGGAGTTTCAGGTAGGCGATAAGGCTTTTCTGAAAGTTTCACCAATGAGGGTATAAGGAGGTTTGGAGTGCGAGCAAATTTTGACCAAGGTATATTGGACCATATGAAGTTATTGAAATCCCGTAGCTTATCGATTGGATCTACCAGTAGAACCCGAACACGTATAAAATGAGTTTCATATCTCACAACTCAGGAAGTACATTCTAGATCCTGAGCATGCCATCATAACCGAATCCATTAAAGTCACTAAGGATCTAGTGCATGAAAAGCACCCAATCCAGATACTAGATCGCAGGATTAAGCAGCAACACAATAAGCAGATACCTTTAGTCAAAGTACTTTGGACAAATCATACCTCCACAGAAGCCAGTTGGGAAATCGAGAAAGAAATGAAAGCCAAGTACCCACATCTATTTGAAGTAATCTTGCATATTTTGACAAAGTTCATAAGTTTCAAGAATGAAACTCTTTAAGGGGGGAATGATGTAATAGCTTGACCCTAAATCACGTTTACTTATTTAATTAAGTCATGTTATTAATTTTCCTGCATTTATCTATTGCATTTAATCATTGTGGTTGGAAAAAATTCATTTTGGGCCCTACTTTGCAATTCAAGTTTTAATTATTGTAAAAATTTCGGGTGAATCGATAGTAGACCCAGGTAAATATGATTAATCGATAAATTATTTTCCATAACATCAAAAAAATTTAATTTTGAGCTAGACAAAAATTTTATCATAGTGGAGTGATATTTTTCCGAGCCCAATTCATTTGAACCCAATTAGTGGCCCAACAAGGTTGGTGCAATTGAATTAAGCTAATTATCGTCATTTATGCCAAATTGCAATTAGCAAACAGCTCCTTTATGGCTGGATAAAATCAGCCAAATGAAGTAAGATAAGTAAAAAAAATTGTCAACCAAAAGCCAAAACCAATTTTTCTTCTTCTTCTACTCCTCCTCTCCTCCCCCACAGCTGCCCCTGCTGATGTTGTTCCGCCACTGTGCCACCAGCCGGCCACCACCTATTGGCTGCCGCTGGCCACCCTCTACCACCAGCAACAGCCTCCACAACCACCAAACACCACCTCCATCTCTCTCTTTTAAGCTTTCAAGTGAGGTAAACCTTAACCCAAATTTTGTTTAATTTTTAGTTTTATGATGGAATTGATTATTGATCATGTTGTATGAGTTAAAACGAACTACGTTGATGCTTTATTTTCTTATGTAAGTTGATTTTGGATGAGTTTGGATGCAAATTTTAATTGAGTATAGCCTAGAGTTTCATAAGCATGCATGAGTAAAGTTGATTTTTGAATCAAGTATGTTTATTTGGATTGAATTAGATGAAATTTGGGGGTTGGATGTGTTATGGTTTGAAAAACAATGTTCTATGAGTTTTACGAAAATTTGTAGATTATGGAAAATCCCATAAGTGATCAAAAGAGGTTTTTTTCATTAATACTGTAAGTAAGTGAAGTTATGGGAGTATTTAGAGTGATTATGTGAAGAAACGTGTTGAAAGTGTGTAAGATGGATCATGAAGTAATTTTTGAGTGTATTGGCCAAAATAAGGTAATGATAAGAAGCAAACCAAGGTTAATAGACCTTAAAGAGACACTTAGCTTGATTTATGAGAGAAAAGAAGAAAACCATATATTTTGGTAGCTTAATTTAAAGTTTCTAAGTAATTATGGATGTTGCAAAGAAGATACAGAGTTTAGAGAGTTCAACAACTTTGATTGTGCTTAGAAGCTTACTTGGGTTGGAGAACCGAGTTAGATGGGCATATGAATGAAATCTAAGAAGTGGGGAGAGTAATGACTCAAGAACAGTATTTGTTGGGCCAGGCTAGTGTTAAACCCTTATTATCCATCTCTGATTTATCAACAACCCATATTCCATTTATAACCATCAAAACATTATAACCTCAATTATTCTATTTTGGTCTATTGTAGTCCAAATTATTTTACCTCAAGTTTAAATACCTTAATTTATTTAGTTTTCAAATCATGTTAGTGTAACCTATCTTATATTCAATTGTTTGAGTTATGGACGCCTTTTAATTAAAACATTTCTATTAAAGTTACAAAATACGAGAGTGAGTGTTGTTTACCAACTACGTATACTATAATTACATTTCTAAAGTTGAATCGGCGGGTCTAGTCTATCGTTCCCTATCGTGCATAAATATTATCAAGTGAGATTACATTTTAAAAACCCCAAGTACGTCCATTGCTTGTACCTTTAGAAATTAGAATGTGTTTGTCAAAGTTACAATGTTTTGGTAAGTATATCAACAAATCAGTCTATTCAGCGATTTATCACCTAATTAGTGACCCCATCAATGATCATTTATAGGGCACTCACCCTCCAATTACCTGCATATCCTCATGACAAGTCTCCCGATCAGCTTGGCAGGTGTACATCTATCTATAGATTGTAACAGTTACCAAGGATTCACTACTAGATAATAACTAGCAATACAATTTTACATTCATCTCATTCATTATTTTAAATCAAAATGAATTGTAAATGGGGCCCAGCCAATTTTTTAGTGATCATTTAACAATCAAGAATGCATGTATTAAGCTTCGCTCACATTTCGAAATGCTTGTTATGTTTTGTTTTAGGAAAGTGCTCAGTGAATCGCCTTCATGCTAGCAAACCAGCTGAAGAAAGTAAGTGAGCAAAGGAATCTGCATGGATTAGTAGTGATGTTAGTTCATGAATATTTTGGGAGCTGTATTTTTGAGATCTTCAATTGATGGAGTTGTAAACTTTGTGAACAATTACTTTATTATGGTGTGTACACCTTATGATAGTAGCAGTTGTTTGTATAT
The DNA here is from genome assembly GCA_017589665.1 of Selenicereus undatus. Lineage (NCBI taxonomy): Eukaryota > Viridiplantae > Streptophyta > Magnoliopsida > Caryophyllales > Cactaceae > Selenicereus > Selenicereus undatus. The sequence continues at coordinate 61,558,788 of JACYFF010031954.1, forward strand.
GGCTTTGATGATGTTTGAATGTGTATAGTTGTAATCTATGCTTATCTATGTTATATCTAGTGCGCATACTTAAAGTCTTGTGCTTCTGGACGGTTGTAATGGCCCAATCATTCGGTTTATCAGTTCTAATTAAGGGAATGATTAAAGGGTATATAAAAAGCGAGACATACGAATTAGGGGTGTTACACATGCAAACATGTGGTTAGTCGAATATCCTGTAAGCACCTATTTTGTTCTTACTAGAGCACCCCATGTTGGTTAAGGTCGGTTGGGTGAAGGGCAAAGTATATGACCCCATGCATGATGAATGTGGATGCAAAAGTTAATGCAAGAGCGCTTTCAACGTTTAAGCCTTGTCCCATAGGCTCAAAATCCTATTGAGGAAGAAGATTTGGGGTTTATACCTTACCCTAGGAGTTCAAATCCTATTAAGGAGAAGGTGTAAGATTCAACCCTCTCTATTTTGAAAACCAGAAAACGATTCGTCAAGTCTAAAGTTTCAAAGCCAAAACAAGTGATTTGGGGCTTAAAGGTCCCACACCTATGCCAATATTTTGGTACTTGAAGCTTTCACACTTGTGAGAACATTTTAAGGATTAAAGGTCCAACACCTATAAAAAAAATCTTTTGAGCCTTAAAGATCTCATACTCGTAAAAATAAGACTTGAAGGTCTCACACTTGTAAAGATATTTTGAGTCTTCGAGGTCTCACACGTAAAAGAACATCTTAACACTTGAAGGTCTTACGCCTATGACAAAACATTTTGAGATTTGATGGTCTTACACCTATAATAACATTTTGAGGCTTGAAGGTTTCACACCTACAATAATAATTTAAGGCTTGAAGGTCTTCCAAATACGAAAGCATTTTGGACATTTCAACATCACACACCTATAAATATCTCAAGGCTTGAAAGTCTCACATCTAAAAAGAAAAATATTTTGAGGCTTGAAGGTCTCACCCCTAGTTTGAAAAAGGCAAGAAGAAGTTGGTGAGTGCTCACCTTTTTTTTTTTAATGGTTGTAGGGTTGTGTCTTATGCAAACAGACGGTGGTGGAACCTGGGCAAACAAATAATTTTTTAAGACAGACCCTAGCAGCAAGAAAAAGAGTATTGTTGCGCCAAAGGTGAGGTGGCATCATGATTAGGAATGTTGCTACCTTTCAGTAGCTTGATTCGACACCTATCGGTAGCCGCTGGCTATTTTTGCCTACTGCTAGGTTTGGTGGACTTTAAAGCGTTTACAACTCCTCCTCGTCTGTTTTCCCTTCACTTAACCCTTTGTCCTTCTAAAAACCACCATTTTTTACCATTCCTAATCTTCAAGAGCCTCTATTTTTGCATCAATTCAAGAGGCAGTTGCTCCACTCTTGCCTTTGTTGCATTATTTACATTAATCTTCGCTTTTTAGAGTTGAAATTTTAAATTTCATGCCCGTGTAAAGGATGTGAGGGTTTGTGTCGTTTGATTATGTGAAACTTCATTTTAAGGAATTTAATGAGCAAACTCATGTTTAAGACAATTTTGTAATGTAGAGGAATATTACAAGTGAAATTTGAACTCAATAATTGCTCCATGAATGCTTTTGCAAATTTCAATATTTGATTATGGTTAATTCCTATTATAAAGCTACTGAAGTTTTTCAAGGTTCTTTTATGTCATAGGGAATTTAAGCATCACCTTTATAGTTTGTAAACTAAAATTTTTTATATTTGTATGTGGACCATGGCTTGTACACCATCTCGCCTATTAGATCGTCGTGCTATGATAGTTAGTTGGAAGATGAGTATAAGATTTGATCTTGGATGTTCGGCAACTGGATCGATACCTCTGACCTATTATACTAGTAGGATAACACCCAACCCATCTTTACCATTGTTTAGTAGGGCATCGTATGTGTTTTTTTTTTTCCCCTCCGAGCCATGGCACTTTCATGTAGGAATTCCTAAATTTCTTTTATTAGTTTTGATGATACTTACTCTATTACTTACGATGTTGTTCCCTCCCTTTTTCTTTTCATTTTCATAATCAGGAATTTGTGAAAGGTTAAGGAAATCTGAAGATTATCGAGCGTACCCATGGGAAGCTTTCTAGTGCCATCAAGGCAATGATGATGTGCTTGGCTTTAGGCCCTTGATTAAGGTTTAGGCTTGTAACTCAATGATTGTTGCTACCTTAGGGGTTTTATGGAGAGCTTTTAGGACTGCCAACACCTTCCTATTCCCCATAGGAGAGACCATGATCACCCGTACAGATTTCAAGCTCGAGAAGCAAAAGCACATTAACTTGTTTGGGTCCTGAGCTTAGAGATGACTCCTCAAGTCCAACTCCATTCAACACTTCATGATCACGGAGGTCTTTGAGGTCTCCTTAGATGGTGTCTCCTATGAATAGTTCTTCTGCCTTTTCATGGCATACATACTTGCTCAGTTGCACTATCTTTGATGAAAATAACAACTGCTATCCTCTGCATAACATGGCAAACTAGAAGAATATAGCAACAGGGGACAATCTTGATTAAGACATGATGGATTTTGCCACCATCCCGAAGTACGTACGAGCTACTTGTCGGTGGGATGGGAAGAACTTCCCCATTGTGACCATGGGGGTTTTAGGAAGGTGCTTGTGGCATACTTTGCTTATTTCCTTTGCTTTACTCTTGTTGCGGATAGATTTTGTAGGGAAAGGGAATATCATCCTCAAGAACGGAGTTAGTCCACGATGACGGTCACCTACATTGCTTTTGAAAAGGTTGATTACTATTATGACACTAATCATATCCCAGTAGTCTACTAAACTAAGTTAACCACTAATGTAGATCTAAAAAAGCACAAAAAGACAAAAATTAAGCTACACCTACTACTACCAAGCTATGCTACTCTTAAGGAAGGAAATCAAGTAATCTACTACTTAAGATCAACAAGTCACAATTAACACACATGACACATAGGGTGATTGAAAGGGATCGACATGGCCTCATCAATAATATTCCAAAATTCACCTCATAGTTGGTCATCATAAAAGAAAAAGACAATTGTAATATCCACGACTAACTTTTCTATTGAAAGCAACAAAAGGAAGATGATGGAGAAATACCCATGAAATATATGAACTCCAAATGATAATCCTTGTTTGAAAATTTCTTCTCTAAAGTCATAGATTAAAAACTAAAAAGGAGTACAAGAATTGAGAGATTGAAATGAAGTTGAAGAATTAGATGATTGGGATTGTGAGAAGTGGATTAGAAGCTCAAAACCTCAAAATACAAGTCTTTAATCTCTTCTCACCCTCGTCCTCATCAAATCAAAATATTTAGTTTTTTTCTTACTTGAATAACTAGTATGGACCCGTGTGATGCGTAAAATATCTTTTAAATTAAATTTTAATTAAAAAATTATGGAGTATTCATTTTATAAAATCATTTGTCTCACAAATATTTTATGAATATTAAGATAAAATGTTGTCTGATTTACTTGATCATATAATTAGTAAAATTGGCTTTTTCAATCAATGGAAACTTTAATTGGTGACAAATCCTTCTGCCCTATGTCTAAAATTCTCAAATCTCACTAAGTTCAGTTTTAAAGTGGATTATACCTAGGAAAACTAACCCATTAAAAGTATATCTTCATTCTTGAAATAATCAACACATAGCGTGGACAGTTAGGATCATGTATCACTTACATATAAAATAGTTTCGCTAAGTTATAAGCAAAAAATGCCCTTCCTTTACATTAGACGACACCACTTTCGAGAATAATTAGTTATCCAAATCTCTTTCAAAACAAAGCCATTTCCTTCTTTTAACTCCTATGTTTATGCATTATACATAAACCTTAATGGATTATAAATTTTACACCATAACATATCTAACATCTAATACTCTCTATGATAACCCATAAAAAATAGGAATCCAAAAATATAACGTATATTAAAGACCCTCACCTAGCTATAAACATAGAAAATTATACATAAATTCTTGTATAATATTTGAGGTTCAAGGTTCAGGCTCCATTCCACTATATTGAACAACCCATTTGTTTCTTCTAATGAGTTGCTTTGCTTCCCCCTTCTTGTTAATCGACATCCCCTTTGTAATATATTCAAAGAATGGTAGTGTTGCAAGACCTTCAAATCTGACCCAAAAATTGCAATAAAGTTCATGGTTGTTCATTTCGCATGTTGCACAATTAGATTATATTCCTCGAACTGAGTTCCAATGGCATATAAAAATCATTAAAGAAAATAATAAACAATTAATCAAAGTAATTGTCTCAATCGTGCAATGACATTTTGAATTAAGTCAAATAAATTACCAACACATTACTGCATCCTCTTGGAAGTTAAAATCCATGTGATAACATGCATCCTCATTCGAGAAAATGCTTTTAGTTTTACAAAGAGTCAAACATTGAGTAACAATAGCAGTATCAATTACAAACCACTTATTAGGGGAAAGTTTGATATTTAAATATAAACTCAAAAGAAAAACAAAAAGCATGAACCAAAATCACAAACCACTTATTGTGAAACAAAATCTAAACAAATAAAAAACTACATCCAAATTAAAAAATGAAATTATCTCCCTTCTCAGTCAAATCCCACTCTCCCAAAATCATAAGTTTAGTACTTTGAAAGTGCCTAATGTCTTTAAATACTGTCCAATAAAGACCTAAATTTAGCATCAAAGTATGTAAACAACTTATGGTAGAAAAAAGAGGCATAATAGGAGCTAAAGAAGTATTAATGTTCTATAAGGACATATAAAAGAAAACAATAACAAAATAGGAGTTATAATATGTAGTAAATACACTATACTAAAGTGTATGAAATAATTAATCCACCTAAAAAATTGCACACATCTTATTGCCTTCCCTCGTGACTTTCCTGCATAATATCTAATTAGTACAATAAAGACACTTAGAATCAATTCTTCACCACTAATTTTCAGTAACGGATTTAATACTTAACGAACTTAAAGTTCTTCATCAATGGTGGAATTTAGGCTCCCTAAATTACTTTGATTAAACAACCACTTCAAATGCTTTGTTCAATTATGCTCTTATTAGTGTAGATATATCCTATTCCATTACTATTCTCTATTTAAGAATTAAATTTTGACAATATTGCTATACCCCAACCTTTATATTTTTGTCTCACTGAAAATACAAACTTTTTGCTAAACATATTTCAAGAAATTTTGGCAGGGGGGGATCATGATGAACTTTGTTCATAACACATTTATATTTATGTTGTGTGTGAAATGAAAATTTTAAAAATATAGTGATATCAAATGTAATGTCTCTTGAAAATTTGCCGATAATAGTAAGAATCATATTGTAAATTTATTTTCTTTCATCAAATATTGAACTATATGTGCCTTTAAAATTCATTATTTTAGTTTTTCACAAAAATATTTTAAAAGAGATAGAAATTTGTGCTAAGGAGAAGGCATCATTTTTCAAAAATAGACTATATTCCTTTATTTGTCATCTTTTTGTCTTCTCAATTGATCGAAATATTCATCTAAGTGCTTGAAGTAGAATTATTTTTACTTGAGGTTCCTACTAGACAATAATGCAATGCTTCAAGTCCTTCCACAAGTATTAACTCCCAAAATCCCTAATTCAGTGCTCATCATGCTAAACATGCTCTACAATTAGTTCGTCCAAACAGAAAAGATAAAATGGAGCTCAAAACTCGAAATGTATCCATCAATATCCCCCTAGGCATCAAAATACCCTCTAGCTAAAATTAAATTTTCTAAAGTTGATTACCCCCTTCTAAATCAATACACAGTATTATCATCCCTCCTCTCAAAATCTCTGACTTCATGAATCAACCACCATTCTCCAAAATTCCATCATTGCGACTATCTATTTGTCATTCTTACACCTTAAAAGTTAAAAGAAAAGTCAAAAAAGCCAAAAACATAATAACATACAACCAGAAAAGAGTTGCTAATGGTAAGGAAAATCCAGCAAGCCCAAAACTAAAATTAATAAATGAACTGAAGCAAAAGCAATCATACTATTACACAATGCTGGTGGATTCAATCCCACGAACTAAAAGCAAAAGAAAAAGAAGGAGATTTTCATATGTTCTTCTAGCCTTTGCACACCTCCATTGCTTCATGAGTATTGTTAAGATTACACCAAGTCCCGCAAACCACTCTCGTGTTAGTATTTTAGGGTTTTTCAAATATTGTTATTAATATAATGTAAATAGATAGACATATTAGATACTTAATAGATAATTAATTTTTATGGCTGAGATTATATCAAATCATGCAAATCATTCATGTCGTAGCTAGCATTTTAGGTTTTTCCAAAGATTATCACTTTTTTTAACTACTTGAATTTTTTTAGATATTAGAATTATCATGTATCCTTTATCAAATATAACCGAAACTATGAGTGATTTTTTAAAAAAACAAAAATTATAAATTGGTATTTTACTTAGATAAGGTAGCTTTTTTAAAACTAAAATCTACGGTTTAGATTTAATAAATAAATATAATTGCCTAATTTTTTTCCAAGATAATTGTATTATCATCTATCGTTTATCATGCATATCCGAAATCATGGGGGATTTTTTAAATAAAATAAAGAGATATCTTAACTTTAAAATCGTCGGCTTAAATTTTTAAATAATTTTTATGGTTAAGATTACTCCAAATCCCGTAAATCACTCCGGTTCCACAATTTTAGGGTTTCGTAAAGATTGCTATTAATTGATTACTCCTTGATTAGGGCGGATAATCGAAGGTTATGTAAGGATTGTAAGGTGATACCTAGTGAGTATTTAGGAACTCAGCATACGTTGCTAGTGTTAGATGTGGAGTTCAAATATTCTAAGTGGAAGAAGAGGAGTGTTGGGGACTGTAGAGTTAAGTGGTGGAAGCTTACTGAGGAGAATGCTGCGAAATTGTAAGAGAGGATTACTGAAGAAGGAGCTTGAAGGCAGGTAGAGGATGCAAATGCAATGTGGGAGGTTGTGGCAGGTTGTATTCGAAGGTTGGCTAAGAAAATCCTAGGGACAGCTAGGAGAGGTGGCAACAAAATGAAGGGAGCCTGATGGTGGAATAAGAAGGTAAAGGAGAAAGTCAAGGAGAAAAAATAGGCACACGCTGCTTTCATGAACTGTAATACAAATGAAGAGAAAGAGATTAGTAGAGTTAGATATAAAGAAGCAAAAAAGTTAGCTAAGAAAGTTGTTGTTGTAGCTAAGAACATGGCTTATGATAGGTTATATCAAAAACTGGAGACCAAGGAGGGTGAGAAGGAAGTCTTCAAACTAGCGGGAGCTAGGGAAAGAAGATGTAAGGCCCCCGTACCTTATTTTGTGTCAAGTTATTGTAATGCCTTTTTACGTTATAAAAAAATTTATTTTATTTAACGATACGAGTTAATTAATTATTGACGTGCTTATGTGAGCGATGATTTTACTAAAAAGTATTTTTGTCGCCAGTAATAATATTATTATTATTAGTTTTGAAAGTCCTTCAATGATTTCTAATAAGCGCTATTAACGTCTGTTAACGAGTACTAAATCGATTAGCAACCCCAATACGATTAGGCCGTCAACCTTAGAAGTAGTTCCATGTTATTAAATCGAACCTAGATGGATTTGGGAATGAATAGTTGATGAAGGATTATATTATCGATTTGGGTTTAGAATTCGGGTTATGAATTAAGCTAGCGACACAGATTCCTGCAACAGGCTGGACCAAAAATAAACGAAAGAGAGTAGGGAGGGGCAAATTAGTAATTTAGCACATGAGCCTTCTTCTTCCTCAGCTACCCGCGATGCCCCCTCTCTCTCTCCTCTCTCTCTTTGTTGCTCGTCTCCTCCTCCTCCTCCCCTCCTCCATTAACGCGGCTCCAAAGCTCAATTTGGCAATCGATTTTCGCCACCCACAACTGCAAAACTCCACCCATTCGACCACCTCCAAGCTAGTATCATTTCGTGCGAATCTGGGCTGATTTCGACCGGAGCAGAGCTAACACCCGGCAACCTCGGTGCATGCAAGGTGATTTTGAACTCTTCCTTCATTTATAAATTGCATTCTTGACCTAGATTCTTCCTAATTGTGTTTAATTTCTCAGAAAAATTGAGTTAGGGTTTTTGGTTTGGTGGTGTTCGAACCTCACGCGAAGTTAGCAGATTTTCTGGGAGTGTGGAGTTCGAAATTTAGCCTCAATCTAGCCAATTTGCACGCATATAGCTTGGATTCGAGGTGGGTAAACCTTTAATCCCTCCTACTTTAAGGATTTTGAATAATAATTATATGAATCAGTTTATTGGATTGGTAGATTGGACTATTGTTGTGTGAATTGGCTACATGTGTGAGGAAATTGGGTTGCCCACCCTTTAAATCTGATTTATAAGTATTTATGCATAATCATTATGAACTAAGCCTAAGTATGTGAATCTCATGCTGAACCGATTATGTTGTAGTGAAAATTTTGTATACTAAGTGCAATAGGTGGGCCTGTTAATCTATGAATGAGTGTAGACGTGACATATGAATTACAGAGCGACTAACATGGCTAGTTGGGCCTTTATTTGGGTAAACGAGTACTTGTATTATTTCTGAATGTCTGAAATTGGTACTCATTTTGGATGACCAATTGTTGTTGTGGGTTATCGAAACCAAGTTGTTGTGTGGATGATTTCAGTCTAAATGGTCGCTCGGTGAGGTTCAATGGGGCTCAATAATTTATATTCACTAAATTGATGTTTCTGACTGAGCTTAGAATGTCGCCAAAGAGGCTTTGGGGTGAAGTTTTGGTAAACTTATTTGAGGAACTGACTGGCAGAATAGCTTTTGGTACTGAAATTGGGTCGTATAGGATGTTGGTGAATAATCTGGGTCATTGCATCCTGTTTGGATGTTAGAATAGTCGTTTTAGTCGGTTAGGTGATTCTGGAGTTAATGATTCTGCCCTAATGTTGTAAATTGATTCAGTTGAATCGAGCCTTAAAATTTCTATTCGGGTGAGTTGTATTCTGTTTGATGAAAATATTCTACTTTGGTGAATATGATGTTAGTAAACGATTTGAGGCACTTACATGTGAACTTGATGCATGAATCGTCAACTTAAACAGTTGTAATTGTGGGAGTGAATGACTATGCCTTGTTAATGTCAACTTAATCAGCAAATTGCACTTTAAACTCTGCTTTGGTGGAGATGCATATTGGTAAGTATTCTTGTGGGTGTTGGTTTTACTGATTGATGATTGAACTATTATGGCATCGAACTGAAAACCGAGCTTGGTAGTTGTATGGATCTGAGATGGAACTAATGTGTGGTTTGAGATTCCTTTGTTATCGGTGTTATGTGAGGATGGTGCATGGATTGGAATTAACCACAATTGTGTAGATTGCATAGTGATTGTCGTATTTGGTGGAAACTATTTCTATATAGTGAAATGAATGAGCCATTGTGATCCTTTTCTCCCTGACTTGATGAAAAGGCATGACGTTGATGATTAACAACTTCTAGGAAGCTTTGAAAGGGATTGAGTAACGAGTTCGAAAATGTTTTAAGGAGCTTGGTTTGTATCAAATTCATTCTTTTGCGTTTGAAAGATTGAAACGATCTTAAAAAGGGCAACTGGAGTTGTGTATTGCGAATCCTATCTTTGAAGTGCACGCTAGTAAGTACCCAAGTTTTGAATCATGAGTTAGTATACTCACCATGTTTTCAAGAGGCCTTTCTTGTTGTTTTCCTAAAGCTAAAGTTGTAAGAAAATTATGTTTTCATGTTTTAAGTTCACAAAACTTATATATGAATAAGTATAAGCATGTTTGTCTACTAAGTATGTATGTGTATGAGTGTTATAAGTTCCTAAGACATATATATGAATAAGTATAAGTATGTATGTGTACGAATGGTTATGTTTATGTCTATGTATACGTGAAGGAGCTACTCTAGAAACTTTAAGCTTAAGTCTGAGACCCAGGGATGGTGACTTAGTTCCCGCCTGGTATCACATATGTTACATTATGATAGATTCAGGGATGGTGGTTTGATTCCCGCCTCAAGTCTAAGTATGAAAATTATGTCTTAGCGTGGTATGATGTCTGTCCTGATAGACGTATGTTGCCGCTCGAGTTTGGCCGACTCGGGATGGCAGTAACAAAGTACCTCTAAGAGTCTAGTCTCCTGAGTTATGTGAATAACTTACTATGTATGTTTTTTGATAAGTGAAACTTATGTGTAAAACCTCTTTTATGCTATGTTTCTGGATTTACGTAACTTTATTATGGTGGGTCAATGTATTACGGTTTCTACTAAAGTTAAGCTTTTTGGTATGACTATTCCTTCGCTTGGTTTATGGTCCGAATATGACGTATTATGTGAAAGCTCTTCGAATAAAATGGATTACGAAAGGCTTTCGTAAGTTAATATGTATTTTAAGTATGTTTTGGGAGAGAGGGTTTACTCACTGAGCGGTGGTTGCTCATTCCCATTACTTTTCCCCTTTTTCCCCAAATTGACAGATATGAGACAGACGAGTGGAGTGCAACAAGGATAGACTTGCTTGGTTTGATTATGACATGATTATGTAATATTGATTATGTTTGTAAGGTTATGTAATTATTTATCCTCTTGTAAGGTTTATGGAAAATGGAAAGCTCTGTATACTCCGGGCGTGTAGCCCGTAGAGTTGTGGACTCCGACATGTAACCGTTGAGTTGGTGTTATTTAGCACATTTATGTATTGCAGGGATATAATGTAAGGCTTTAAGCCTAGAAAACGGTCAGTTTTTAGGGAAAACTCTGCCCATTTTGCCCCTGATAATTAAGAAAATCCTAGCATTCCTAGCCCTAGGGTTAAACTCAAGACCCAATTATGTTATAGTGGCTTAAGTTTTGAATATTAAGTCTCAATAGATTATGTTTCAAATAGGTTTAAGCAAGTTGCCTTAACAGTCTTTCCCCAGGGAAGACTGTGGCATGTAACACTACCCGGTGAGGTCGGGGTGCTACAGGAGAACTAGGGATTTAGGTGTTGTGAGGTGCATTAAACATGAAAATGGTAAGGTGCTGTCTGAGAATGCAGAAATCAAGGAGATATGGCAAATGTACTTTTCCAAACTCCTTAGTACTGAAGTGTTGGAAGATTTTCGAATTCGAAGTAGGGAAAGCGAAAGTAGTGAAAGGCGTCTCAATCCTTAATTGTGTGAACCTATCAGGAAGGACGAGATTGGAGAGACTCTAAAGAAGATGGCCAATGGGAAGGTAGAGGGACCAGACCAAATACCGGTGGAAGTATGGAAGTGTTTGGGCAAAGAGGGATTAGAGTGGCTAACAGAACTTTTCAATATTATTTTCGGGACTGCTAAGATGCCCAGAGAATGAAGGTTTAGCACAGTCATCCCATTGTGCAAGGATAAAGGTGATATTCAGGATTGTAATAATTATAGGGGTATAAAGTTGCTCAGTTGCACTATGAAGTTATGGGAGAGGGTGATTGAAAGAAGGTTGCGAAAGGATTTTCTAATATTAGAGAACCAATTTGGTTTTATGCCTCGCACGTCGACCATAAAGGCAATTTACCTCAGAAGGCTCATGGGATTGTACAGAGATAAAAAGGTAGGTCTTCATATGGTGTTCATTAACCTGGAAAAATCATATGATAGAGTTCCGCGTGAAGTGTTATAGAGATGCTTAGAAAAGAAAGGAGTGTCACTTGTGTCTATTCGAGTGATTAAGGATATGTATGAGGGATGTAGGATGAGCGTTAAGATGCCAGGAGGGACTACCAATGACTTCTACGTTTGTGTGGGTCTGCATCAAGGTTCTGCTTTAAGCCCTTTACTTTTCACCCTAGTTATGGATGAACTTACAAAAGGGATTCAAGATGAGTTACCATGGTGTATGTTATTCGCAGATGACATTGTGCTTATTAATGAAAGCAGAGAGGGAGTTAATGACAAGTTGGAGCAACAGAGGCATACATTGGATTCTAGAGGCTTTAGAGTAAGTAGATCGAAAACTGAATACCTTCATTGTTGTTTCAGTGGTGCGGAAGATGCGGTGGGAGAACTCACCATTGACGGAACGACAATACAAAAAGTCGAGAAGTTTAAATATCTAGATCGATCATTCAACAGATTGGGGATACTGGCAAAGATATTAACCAGTGCATAAAAGTGGGTTACCAAAATTAGAAGTATGCTTCAGGTGTGCTATGTGATAAGAGGATGCCTGTAGGATTAAAAGGCAAAGTTTATCGTATGGTAGTTACATTGGAGGTACTGTATGGATCGGAGTGTTGGCTTATAAAAAAAACATAGGCCCATAGGCTAATCGTAGCAGAGATGAGGATGATTAGGTGGATGTGTGGTTATACGAGAACAGATTAAATTAGGAATGGGGTAATCAAAGATTTAGTTAAAGTGGCTCCTACAGAGGATAAGATGAGATAAATAAGACTCGGATGGTTTAGCCATGTGGAAAAAAGGAATGTGGACGCTCCAGTGAGGAGATGTGAGAGGATTAACATCCTTGAAGGTAAAAGATGCAAGGGACGACCAAAGAGTTTGGACGAGGTGATTAGAGAGGATTTGAAAGTTGTAGGATTGATGGAGGATATGGCTCAAGATAGGAGACTACAGCGGGATAGGATTAGGATCTTAGCTCACAAAGAGTTGCCCACCTTATTTGGTTGTGGTTTTTTTTTTCCGGTTACAATAGGGTAGGCTTGGTTGTGGTGTATGTCGTATTTGTATGCAGGTAGTACGTATATCTGGAAAGAGAAATTGTTTGTCTATCTCTGCTCGTTAAGGTATAGTACTTTACTCTGCTATGTTGTACTTTTGTTTACATAGTACGAACATCTGATTTTTTTCACAAAATCTTTATTCTATAAAATGTTTTTTACAAACTCTTATTTTTGTGGGTATCTTGGATTCAGTCTCTCTATGGACAGAGATGCCGGTAGAGGTAAGGTTGCCTACATTTGGATCTCCCCAGACCCTGCGAAAGCGGGACCCACACTGGGAGGTATTGTTGTTGTTGTAAAGATTGCTATTATAATAGTGTAGATAAGCCTATAGGAGAGTGTTTGATTATCTTAAAATTTGTTCAAATACAAAGCAGTCCTAACATTGGCATGATCGTGCTACATAGTACAAACCGACTGTGCTGCTTTTCTATCTCTCAAACATTTTTTTTTCATCAGAATGTGATGTGGCACGAATTTGCATGTGGTACAGTGGGTCCATGCCATATCACCGCCTTTATTTCTACATTTTCTTCATTGGGCACAGCAAGTTACATGAGTGGCATGATCTTGCTTCATATCAAGTTTCTTTAATCTCTCCTAGTCGTTTTATAATTAGGCTTTGAGTTTAACTCTCGAAAATGTCGAAGCCAACACCTTTAGTGTTAATACCACAAATACACATAACATATCGAAGTTCCCTAAATTAGAGTTTATTGAGAAGTTACACAGAGGATTAAGGGCACCAAAATTACATCGGTTGGGAACTAAACAAATACCCTCATGCTTAGATTTTTCTCATTGTCAAGTGAAACATGAGGAAGCGAACTTGTCATACGCATAACGGTTACATTTAGAGTATGCAACAAGCCCTTTAAATCTCTTGGTCACCCTAAGTGGACAAGTGCAGTCTCGTAAGGGTTTACGAAAGATATATCCACAACATCCCAAAAAAGAAACAAACAGAGACAACAAAATAAATAAAAAAATCTTGTTTGAGTTGTTCAAAATTTTCGCTAAGCAACATCAAGGGGAAGAAATGTGTTACTCTAATCTCTAAATCACCTAAGTAACAAACACACTCATAGCACATTCATAAAATGTGGAGCCAAGAATCCTGATCCTTTTGCATGACAATCACACAACAAATCTAACCCACTTAAGTGATGAACATGCAAATGGTTACCTCACTTTAGGGAAAGTGAAACTCTTCTCTCATGTGTTTAAATGATGGCAATGTTTCGCTCTAAATTCATTCCAAATGACGAATCCTACCATAGGCTTGACATTTTATAAGCTTTTTGGCAACACAACTAGCACTTGGCATTCGAAGTCACAAAAAACAAGTGTATTACAACTTACTTCCCATAAGATGACATCACAACCATCACTCAAGACAAAGGGGGAAACCACTTCAATTCTCATTATTATCATCCCCTCACTATGCAGTTTGCAATACCACCAATTACTCTTACCCACAAACGAACCACCAAAGTCTCTCGAAATGAGGCTCCTTAAGTCTTGGCTGAGGACATGTGAACATATGATTGGCCAAGGGATAAAAAGAGTGGTTTGTAGCAAAAGGTATCGATTCAAGGGTCAAAGGGCTAGCAAAGGGTTCACAATCAATGTAGTTGGCTTTATGGGCGCTTAAAATCAAAGAAGCATACCAAAAATGGTTAGGCAATGGATTCCTTGTGGCCTATAATTACCCTGAATGGGTCGCTAACATTGTTTCATTTCTCGAAAAGGGTAGAAGGGTTAGAATGCTTGGACTTTAGGGACCTAAACAAAGCCAGTCTAGAAGATGATTTCCCTTAACTCACAAAGACCTCCTAGTAGACAACATTTAACACACAATGGGGTGTATATTGCTATGATGTAATGCTTTTCAGCTTCATCAATGCTAGGCTCCTTATCAAAGGACTGCATATGCCCTCCTACATGATGAGATGCACAAGTAAAGGTTTATGAAGAAAACATGATTGATAAGTCCAACAAACATGAGAGGCATACACCTACCTTTAGAAAATTCTTTCAAAAATCAAGACAAGTAAAAGATACGTCTCAACCGTCAAAAGTGCACCTACTGAGTCACATCAAGAAAACTTTTGCTATACATGGTGAGCTCATGAGGGAAAGAGGCGGACCCCTCTAAGATCAAGAAAATAAGATGGTTCCGTAGTAAGTGCACTTTAAGTTGATTCCTTTTCAAGGTGACAATTTCTTATGAACCTATGTTAAAAAAATTGAGAAGAAGCAATGAGACTAAATGGGACTTATCTTGCCAAGAAATCTTCAACAAAGTCAAAGAATACTCTAGTAATTCACTTATCCCACAACTGCCCAAATCGAGCCAGCCTTTACTTCTATACCTCACGCTCATCGACTTTGACATGGGAGACATGCTCTCACAAAAAAAATCAAGGAAAAGATAACAACACATATTACATTAGTAATAAAAGTTGTTATTACTAATTGAAACTGAATACATAGGAAATATGACTTACATTAATATGGGCTACTAGGAAGCTAAGACAAGCTAGTTAGCCAGCATGTCAACGCCACTGCTGAAGTAGAATCATTAGAATCCCTCCTTCAATGTGGCCCATACTGCATTGTTGAATCTAGAGAGGGATTGTGCCAATGTCATGATATTACCTAAAATTTCAAGTCCTAAAAACAATAAAAGAAAGTAGTTAGTCACGATTTCTGACAAACTTCGTAATACAACAACAAGAAGAAAATTATGACCTCCCTGCCGAGGATATCCTCTTTATCAAAGATGAAGCTCGATAACCAAACCATGAATCAAAAAGGCTATGGCATAGACATACTTATAGTCAAACGAAAACGGGTGCACATGCCCATTGACATTAGGCTAATGGATCAAGGAAGCTGAGTAGAATGAGTAGAAAACGTAATGCAAATCGCACGTTGTTTGTTAACGAGGCCCACCACTCCAATTAAGGAATGTCCCCGCCTCAGGAGCATGCCATAGGATTAAATAAAGTTGCGTTAATATTCTCTGAGATTACACAATCAAACCTCCCCCAAGGACCTTGATGATAATACACCATTCATAAACCTCGTGAGGTGATTTCCCCCAAGTCCCCACATAGGAAGGATAACTCTCTTAATCAACCCTCTTACTTATGAGTGTGATTCTCCTAGCCTTCTTTTCTCACAAGGATCTCAAATGTGTGTACAAAGATTAGTTTCGAATTGTTTGATCATAAATACATTAACACTTAGAGTAAAAATTGTGCACTTTGTGTTTGTGTATCACTTGCTCTTCTTCTTCATTAAGGTCTTCATTTTGTATAAAGCGCTTTACACCCTTTCTTTATTTGGAATGCATTTCAATCTTCTTTCATTGTTTCCACAAAGTAACTAGCTATCAAATAGTGAAAGCCCACTAAATTAATCTTGCTTATGTGATTAATCACATAATGATAGTTTAATTAATTCAGTCCAAAATAATTTAATTAACCTGATTTAGCATATGTGACACAACATTGTTTTTAAGAGCCAAATTTTAAGGAATTGATTGAAACAGTGATATAATAATTAGAGGCATGTTTACCCATCATGGAATTGCATATAAACAGATAATTTTATTTTATCAAGCACGTATGAAAAATCCAGATTTAATGCAGATGATTATATTATCATGAAGTTCTTTTTACGTCAAATTCAAGTTGTTGGAATTCTATAAATCTTCTAATAGGCTATTTCTGAAATTCGTATTAATATCCTTAATGATGAGAGTCCAAGGTGTTTGGACTATGACGTTGAAGCTTTAAGAAGTCAATGACCTAGGGAACTTTTCATGAGAGTTAACATCAATTAGACACATAGATAGAACGCAAGCAACATTGTATTGATAATCAAGTGACCAATAAATTGCAACAAATGTTCCATGAAATCAAAAGATATAGTATCAACTTAAGGACATAATCACGTCACATTGAGGGGACTCTTTGTTTGCACTTTCCTTCTTCCGCTTGCTCTGGGGTATGGATTGTTCTTTACTTTTTTCAGGCTACTAAAATTTGTAAAGTTGATTGATTACTCTATTGTCCTCTTATGTTGTAAGAGTTTTTACATTTAGTTAATAAAATTTAAATCTCCCTCTTCTTCTTTTTTTCTTTCTTTCAGTTGTGCACTCTCTCCTATAATGTCGAGATGACCCACATTTTTCTTCATTAAACTTCCTAGAGGAATAGGGGGTGTGGTCCATTGTTTATCACGCTAAACGAGCTTTTTTGCCCATTTTTTGGTAATTAAACTATTGGGCTTTTTTTTCCTTCAATGCATATTTGGTTTCCAAAAATAAAATCATTCTTAAGCATAAAACAGCATGAACATAGCATACAATCAATTAAATTATCGTAACCAAATTAAACTCTAAAAAAACTAGAATACGTTCATACAACTAAACAACCACCACACGAATAGTTGGGCACCTCAAAGTAGGGCTAATCAATAAAAAAAACTTCCTTTGGCCAACCACTAAATGAGCCATCTACAAATGAAGCTTGTGATCACAATGCCGGCTAAAAAGAGGATAAGGCTCCCAGATCTACACAGTACTCCTGTACATCACCTTGCACCTTAGCATGCAACCCTTCGAAAGACTTACTCAACTGGATGACTTATAGGATCACTCACACCACTAGTAGAGGAACTAGGCACATCTAGAGCCCAAGTACCAAACATACCCAAAAGCCCAACAACAACACCCATTGCTAGGATAACATTCAGGCTTTCGTAGAAGAGGTTGGAGGATTTTCCACTCCAATCCAAGGATCCCAAGTCATCTACAAAGGAGGCAAAAGGGTTAAAATTAAAGAGGACTCTTAAATGGTAAACAAAACCCCTGAGGATGAGTAAATAATCACATTGTCGGGTTGCAACTCATTCAAATGGATCCCAATATACTCAATGTCAGTAAGGTGCCTTACATTTCTAAGAATGAGTCATCCACTGCCTTAATCTTAGGGACTTTGTTAGAAGCCTTAGATTGAGGGCACATCCTCGAAAAATATTGTGCTAACGTACGAGCCTTTCTGTTCAACCAACTTAGGGAATTGTCTTTCGTTGTCTTCGTAAACCTAGGGGAATCCCTTCACCTTCCCCGCTACAAAAGGAGAGCACCACCGCCTCTAGAGGGAACACACAATTTTCTTCTCTTCTCACTTACTAAAGAGATGATTCTTCCTCTCCCATTCTTCACCTTCTCCTTCTTATTAGAATGACTACCCTTCCTCTATCATTCCTCCCTTTTTCTCTCTCTCCCCCCTTGTGGATAGCCTATTTTTATAGAACATACATGTCTTTTGGGCTAGCTTTGAACAAACCTAACAGAACATAGGATCTTAGAGAGTTGCTCTTGCTAAACTCGGCTTAAGGTAAGTCCTGAGGGTTCAATAAGCAAGATAATAACCAAATTTAATTCTTTCCTAATTTTGCTCATGGTTTACATCATGTGATTTGTGATTTTTTTTACTATTTAACAAATTATGTAAAATCCTGGGAGGTCACCTAAATTCATTGTTTTCTTTTATTACTTTCTTAGCAAACAATATGACAAATGTAAGAGATCACCACAAAAATCATGTCTTAATGTACTTAATCAACAAAATCATTAAATTTTCATGAAACTTGAGATTTCGCATGGAATTTACAGATTTTTAATCCCTTTGGATCCTTTATAGAGGTCATGGATCGTAACTTCATCCCTGTACCTAACTCTTGGCTAGCTGTATTGTGTCAAATCCATCCCCATCAAAAATCATGGAATTGTTTTTTAAAAATCTTATTCAAAATTTTTTAATGTTTTCCTAAAATATGGTAGTGACTCTTCTTTCCTTATGTAACTCAAGATTTCCTAAACACTCATCGAAACAGTAATTAGTCAATCACTTTCACTAGACCTAGGATCGGAGACCTTGGGCAGCGATGCTTTCACATTCCCTCAGTTGATCTCAAAACTAAAATAACCACAACAATCCCTAAAGTTCAAATTTCACACCTAAACCCTATTATCTATTTTAGAGAACCTACATAATTGTAATAATTAATTTCTTTTTACTAACCCTTAATTGACTTTTAAACTCGTAGTATGTACATTTAGTTTATGTTGAACGACCCTAACTTCTAAAGATATATCAATCCTTAACGACATCGAATTGAGGTGTCAAGCACATAAAAATGTCTAGATGTATACAACTTTCATTATATTTGGAAACAACATGTAATAATAAGTAGCCCAAAATTCCAAGTCTTCTCAACTGGTCAGTTTGGTTTAGGACTACACACTTTCGAGAGAAAATTCATATCTTCCTCATTTTAAGTTCAATTTACATGATTCAAATTCTCATAAAAATAGACTCACATATCAAAGTATATCAAAATTGTTCATGATTTGTACCTAAATCTATAATTCTGGGTGAATTTTCAAAATTAGGCTAACATAGGTCAACATTTTAGCCTCTCTTTAAACTCGTATATCATTTCATCACTGATCATGGCTATAAACTACATATCACAAAATTAGTTTGTAGTCACTAAAAAGAACAACTATTTTTTTCCTCCTTTTTGACTGATCTTACACCTAAATAAACAAGAGAGGTGTTTTGGGGGGAGAATTACCATAGGGGGTGAATACAGTGAGTAGTGAAAGCTTTGGCACTTGAAGAACTATTCATGCAAGTTAAAAATAGTTATAGAATTAGAGACTTTAGCATAGCAAACAATATGAGAGACTATAAGACTAATAAGTAAATAAGCAACTAAATCAAAGTCAAGAACTCTCCAAACCAGTAGACAACAATGCTCAGAAGTAGTTACCTACACAAGAATATATATATATATATATATATATATATATATATATATATATATATGTGTGTGTGTGTGTGTGTGTGTGTGTGTGTGTGTGTGTGTGTGTGTGTGTGTGTGTGTGTGTGTGTGTGTATGTGTGTATGTATGTATGTATGTATGTATGTATTTATGTATGTATACATGTATATGTATATGTATGTATATATATATATATATATATATATATATATATATAT
>JACYFF010031954.1:61579011-61598636 GCA_017589665.1 Selenicereus undatus
ATAGAGAGAGAGAGAGAGAGAGAGAGAGAGAGAGGTGCACACACTGACACAGATAGAAAAGATGAGATTTTTTACAATGTTAACCCAGCAAATGGGCTGTCTTCTTATAGTCCTCTTTCAGGATTTTAGCTTCTTTACTATCCTCGTCAGACCCACTTAGCAAATGTCTTTAGAGACTTGCCGACAATCAAATTTTTCTTTGAGCACTCTATGTGGCTGAAAAATCTCAAAAACCATAGAGCCACATCACATATTGTCTTTGCCTACAATTAGAGTATTCTTAATTATCACTCACTCGTACCATAATCAATAAATATAGAAGTTGGAAATGAGTGACTAAGTGAAGGCTATAATCATTTATCACTCAATAGGCCATTTTTTCATGGTCAACTTGTAGCCTTTATTCTCCACTTGGTGCTTCTATTTATATGTCTTCTTGAAGTCCTTTAACTATAGGTTGTAAAATCAATGGCCATTATTGGGATCTTCCAATCTTAGGAGTTCATTCGAATTGTAGGAATATCATGTCAGGGACTTTGAAAAATGCTCTCAGGGATTGTAATAAATTTCCTTTTGGTTAAATTTCTGTTTTTTTTTTCTTAGGCATATTTCATAAAAAAAGAGGATACTTCATTAGAAAGCTCTCTCAAGATGGCCATTGAAATAGTTGTTACTCGTTAATACTCTTGCTAATCATTTTGCTTTATTTGCTCAATCAAGAAGTCTTATGTCAATTGCATTAACCATCATTTAATGCTTAACAATGACAGCTGGCCATTGCTGACACTACACGAACATTGGTTTTTTGTAGCACCCAACTTTACCACACTATGCCCAAATTTTGCTACAATTGCCTTCTGTAGCATTTTGAAAAATTGTCATAGGGTTGCATAGACACCTCTGTAGGCACTAAAAAATTATTCGTGTCGTACCAAAATAAAATTGAACTAATTAACTGGGCTAACCTTTTAATTAATTTAATCAGGCCCAAAACACTCTCAAGTCGAAGCTCAAAAGAAGCCCAAATGACTTCCAAGTTAAGGCTCAGTCAAAATTCAAGTTAAAGCCCAAATCGAGGCTCAAAATGACTACCAGGTCAGATCACGACCTAAAGCCCGAAGGACTTCCAAGTCAAGGAGCTGTCGAAATTAGGTCAAAGTCAAAGTCAAAGGCCATGAAAGCTTCTTACTGTTGCGCCTGAGGTTAGCACTGGCCAGGATCTGATTGCCTTTACCTTGGTCTCATCTACTTGGATGCCATCACAGGAGACCACATATCCAAGGAAAAGAACCCTTGGAACAAAGAACTCACATTTCTCAAGCTTTCCATAGAGCTTCTGTTCTCTAAGTGTGGAGAAAACTTGCTTCCGATGCTGAACATGGTCTTGATTAGTCTTATTATACACAAGGATATCATCAAAGTATACCACTACAAACAAGCCAATCTGAGCACCTAATTCATCAGTCTCATGAAGGTGCTTGGGGCATTAGATAGCCTAAATGACATAACAAGCCATTCATATAATCTTTGCTTGGTCTTGAAAGCAGTTTTCCACTCATCTCCCTCCTTCATTCTGATCTAATGATACCCACTTCTTAGATCAATCCTGGAGAAAACTTTAGAACCATGGAGCTCATCCAATATATTATCAAGCGTAGGAATTGAATACCTATACTTGACTATGATGTTATTTATGGCTCTATTAGCTACACACATTCTCCAACTGCCATCTCTTTTTGGTACCAAGAGAGCTGGAATTGAGCATAGACTCATGCGCTCCCTCAGATGACCTCTGTCAATTAACTACTAAACTTATCTCTGTAACTCTTTGGTCTCAGTTGGGTTACATTTGTAGGTAGGTTTTTTAGGTATAAGGGTTCCAGGAATCAAGTTAATCTGGTGCTCAATACCTCTCTTGGGAGGATGGTCAGGGGGTAATCTTGAGGAAAGACATCCTCAAATTCCCATAGTAAGGGCTAAGCTGAGGGGTGAAAGGCTGTGGGATCTGAATCTGGGACAGACGCCACTATTAGGACAATAAATATGGGTTTTCCCTTGGAGATAGCCCTCTCCACTCTTCCCCCATTGACAAGCAAGGCACTCTCCTTGTGTTTGCCCTTCCCAGTTTCAGTTTTGTGTGTTTGGTTACGGGGTAAAGCGGTTAAGGTCATTTTCTTCCCTTTCAGTTTGAAGGAGTAAGTATTGGACTGACCACAGAAGGTGACATCCCCATCATACTGCTAAGGCCTATCAAGGAGCAGATGACAGGCATCCATAGGCAGTACATGACATATAACCTAATCTCTGTATTGTCTAATTGAAAAAGGAACCAAAGTCTGCTTAGAAACTGTTACCTCATTCCCTTTCTTGAGCCAATGCAAGGTATAAGGCTTGGGGTGTTCAATGGTAGCCAAGTTGAGCCTACTGACCATCTCAGTAAAGGCCACATTAGTATAGCTTCCTCCATCTATAATCAGATTACATGCTTTGTTAGCTACTTTGCACCTGGAGTGAAAATTTTGCTCTGTATGGCTGGCTTCTGGTGGGGCTTCGGTGGCATGAAGTACCCTTTTAATCATAAGCATCTCACCCTCTTCAAGTAGTAGGTAGGAGGTCTCTCCTGCCTCATTTGATTCTTCCTCATCTTCTTCTACCTCCATTTGATCCAAGTCTTCAATTTCTTTGAGTATAAGAACTCTCCTGTTAGGACAGTCTGCTTGGAAATGGCCATATTCATGGCATTTAAAGCACTTCTTCTGGCTTTTAGGAGCTTCCTTGGCAATCTCCTTTCCCTTTCCTTTATCTTTGTCCTCCTTAAAAGGTGGATTTGGTTTCTGTGAGTTGAAAGGTTTCAAAGGGGTAGTGGGTCTTGCTGGTGTAAAAGAGTAGTTTCTCCTAGCCTTGAGCTGCTTATCGGCCTTAACAACCAATTTGCAAGCATCCTCAAAGGTCCAGAAAGGCTAAAGTTCAACCCTTTCTAGAATTGCAGGGTTTAAACCTTTGAGAAATCTAGCAATGGTCTGTTAAGGGTCCTCTCTCAAAGCACATATGATCTGGAGTTGCCAAAATTCTCTTATGTATTCCTCAACTTTCATGCTTCCTTGCTATAGTGAGGCAACTCTCAAGTAGAGTTCTTGCTTGTAGGTAGCTGGGAGAAACCTTTTGTCCATGTGTTTCTTAAGCTTGCCCATGTTTTGATCTTAAAGTTACCTTCCAAGGCTCTGGTTCTTTTCAAGTTCTCATACCAAAGAGAAGTATACTATTTTAGTTTCAAAACAGCAAGCTTGAAAGCCTTCTCTCCAGAGTATCCCTTGATCTCTATGATCCTTTCCATAGCTTGCACCCATTCAAGATAATCCTCAGGTTTATGACTACCAACAAACTCATGTGCCTCTATTATGAGGTCGTTAAGATCATCTCTATGCACTCTCCTTCTCCTAGGCCTAACATCCCCATTAGAAGAGCTACTGCCATAGTGGGTATCCAGGGAAGGCTTAGATGCGTCAGAAGGGTCTTGAGGGGGTTATCTATTCCTTTCCATTAGGTTATTCATGAGTTACTGTATCTGAGCAGTAAGTAAGTGTCCTGATGTTCTCTTGCATTTCTAGGATAGCTCTGTCTCTTCTGCATTTATGAGCCTATTTTAAAGATAGCCCTCTACGGACTCTAACAGGCTATTAACGAGGGGGAGAAGTATTATCCCTCTTAGCCATGATGTTCAAGGTAAGACAAAGGGATGTTGTGGCTGTTTTGAGGAGCTAGGCGCCTTGTAGTTGGATGGTGTTTGGTTTTCAGGGTTCTTTTGTAGCCAAGCAACAAGTTATAAAATGTAGGCACGAGAAATATACTTAGGATGAGATCAGAAGCATACTAGAAATAAGAAAACTCACCAAGGAACAAAGTTGGGCTCCGATACCAAATTGTATGCTAAAATTGCAAGCTTGGGATGAACCAAAAGCTAGCAACTCAACATGGAAGATATGCCTTGATGTAAAGGAGCAACTCCACCAATCAAGACTAGAAATAGAGCTCACCACCAATCTTCCTAAAGCCTTGGCACCAAAAGATCAGCTGAAGAAGCTCACTCAATAAACACAACCTAATGCAGGATAAAGTTTAGAGAGGTATGAGAGGTTTTTTGCTTGAACCACAAACAGGATTTCACTCATTAATAATCTGTCCTTGTAAAATGAAAAAAATAAGGCTTATATACTCATCCTCACTTACACAATCAACGGATAACACAGAATATGGTTAAGGACTAAAAACAGTAAACAGTTTGAAAACAAATAGCATAAAAACTACAGTTATGCTTGATTTATGACACCTAAGTACATTGCTAATCTCCATTACTGAGCTATCAAACTTTTGTAGCATCAAGGTACTACAAATGACAACCTTGGGGAGCAAAATGCAACCACTAATCAAGTGATTAGCCCTACAATTAGCAAAATACAGTACCGTGAAATCCATTGGATCAAAGGGTATTTCCATTGTGCTTGAGCTGGTTAAAAGCTTATGCTAGGTGATCTAATTCTGCAACTTTAGGGCCTTACTTGATAAATATTTAGACATATTTTCAAGCCCTTAAACATGCCAAAACAAGCTGTTAAGTTGAGGTAAAATATTCCCTTTTAAACTGCTACTACTGCTGCTGCTGATCTGCTACCAGTGTTGAATATCTCTAGTGAAAGTCAAGCAACCTTTATAATTTAGTAGCTTATCATGAGCTAATAAATGAGCTAGGTTATTGTCCAAAATGGGACTGATACTCCTTGGCTAAAAATGAGTCACCAATAGCTCTTAAAACAACCAAAAGCGCACAGAACCTCAGGTGATCCTTATTGAACTGCTCTAAACTAAGGCTACTGACTAGCCTCAAAAATGACCCGAACAAGCTTGTAAGAGTACTAGGGTTTCCAGCAAAGCAAGGACCTCCATAAACAAGCATCAAAACTGCATTGCTTGCCCTTACAGAACTAATTAGTGCTGTTATCAGTGAACAAGCTCTTTCCATGCTCAGATTGAGGGCCATGATCTGGACTTTGATCTACATCAGGAGGTAAACCAAATAGCTCTTCAGAAAAGACACCAGGAAATTCATATGCTAGAGGGATATTTTCTATTTTCATATCTTCCTCAACTTCAGGCATAACATAAAAACCCTATACAACCTTACCTTAATAGTTTACTTACCTTCATGATTGAGATTATGGGATCCTCTTTCCCATGCCTTTCCCCATAAAAGCCCACTTCTTGATCTTATGGTCCCTTGAAGTGACCTTAAGGTCCGTACAATCCATATTTGGCTCATGGGTAGTCAACCAGTTCATCCCCAAGATTATATGAAATTTCGACATGGTGAACTGGATTAAATGTTCGAGGATCTCATGCACACCAATCAGAATAGGAACATGCTTATAAAGAATGGGACATTCTATTACTTGCCCATTTGGCAAACTAATTCTATAGTTGGCCCACACCTTATCATTTTCTAAGTTCAGTTGCTCCGCAGTTTGGGTGGATATAAATGAATGGATACCACCCGAATCAAACAAAACACAAAAATGGTTTTGAATTTAAAAAGAGAGTTCTAGTGATAACTGTACCAAAAACTATAGCTTCCTTCTTACTTATCATACAAGCTCGTTCTGCGGTTGTAGGTTTGGGGGCAAGGTTCCTTAACTGGGGGAGGAAGTGCCAATGGGGTTGCAACTCCTTTTTTTTATAGCCTTCTGCCTTCTTGAGCAAGTGGCGATCAAGTGATCAGGGCCACCACACCATGTGCATTTGTTAGTACCCACACGACACTCTGCTATAGTATGGTTCGTTTGGCCACACTTCCTGCAAGGTTCTAATAAAGTTGTTGGACGACTCTAGGTCAGGCTAATTGTAGGTTTCGTGTGGGCCACACTCTCACTTAATGTCTTACGGTTGTTTCACTTCCTTTTTTCATTCGTGTAGGCCACCCTTATGTCACATATTAAACCCTTTAGCCAACCTCATTAAGATTGAGACCAATTTATTATTGTGATCCCTTCATATTAACCCATGGCCACAAGCATCACTTCATATATGTTAGGTTTCGAGGTCACTTCAAGTTGATGTTGCTTAGTATGTTGGCTTGATGGTGGGTTAATGATATTACACAATTGGAATGTCCCTTTTTGTTTGATTTGTGTCTATGTGATTTGGTTATGAGTTAGCAATTGTATGTTCTATACCTTTCACAAGTTGAATTTTCTATTTCATTCTCATTCCAAAGAACGAGGGAAAAAGCAACAAAAAAACAAAAATAAGAATAAAAGGGTAAGGAAAAAAGGAGGAAAAAAAATTAACTAAGTGATTAGCAGTGACATCTTGTATATAGCTTGTATCCTTTTTATATCAACTCATTTTCTACTTGATTCGTAAGGGTGTGTTTGTATAGTATTCATAGCGTTTGCAGTGTTCGTAAGTTTAATAGCTCATTAGTCCATTTGTTGGTTGCACCTTTTTGACCTTCACATGTCCCAAAATATTTGTCCACTTTCTTCCCTTGACCCTTAACCTCACGTTAGAACCCTATACAAAGTCTCTTAATTATCACGGGCACATTGTATCTTAGTGGTGGAGAATTTGAAAGTATTAGCAAGTATATGGTCGTCTGTATCTTTGGAATGAGTACTGGATGAGCATATGCCACATGAGTTGGAGTGATCTACATGTCCTAAAAGTTAAATTCTATCACTCCTTTTAGATATAGTTATTTCATTGTGCCAATCTGACCAGCTTTATGACTACTTTGGGCTAATTATATTTGATATCAAGCATGCATTTTTAAATCCTTTGAAAACTTTCACATTCTCTTGATTTCGCACAGCTTTGAGCACTATTTGTGGGTGCCATTAGTTGTTACACTTCTTTAGGATATGCTAGTAGATGCCTGACCTAGGTAGGAATTAATCCTAGATGCATCTTCACTTGTCGGTTTCATATAGTATTTGTTGAAGATGAGCAAAGGTATAAGCATAAGAGAGTGATAAATGCTCATTTTGCACAGTATTGAAGGATCATATGTGCTAGCTTTTTAGGGGGATGTTTATGCATTCTATGGCTAGGCGTGTATTTTGTGTGTTTCTACAAATTTGATCAAATGAACTTAGTGTACTAAGTTGATGATTGATTTTAATGCCTTTAAGATCAAGAGGAAAGGCTTTAGAGACCCAAAAAGTTTCTAACTAGATCCAACCATGTCTAAGAAACATGGACAACCTAAGTGCAAAAACACAACCTGTAGGTGCAATTACACCACCTTCCTATACAATTATACCTTTTTACTTTTCCTCATAGAAGCCACCATGACGTAGCGATTGGCACAGCTTGTGGCATGGTGCTTTTTTCGTAGACTATTCGATTTCCTTATGTTCTTACAATTTGCTAGATAAATTTGTCTATTTAGGGCTGCTGTTTTAGGCCTCTTCTCCATCCATCTATCATCCCATTCCACCATTTGGTTAGAGCTAGACTCCATTATGGTGAAAGAAATCAACCTAAAGAGCGAGAATCGCAAGGAAGTTAGATTAGGTTTGCATCGTCGGGTTGAAGTGTGCTATGGATGTGCTTTCTTTTTCTCTCTATGCTTCTCTTTTCTCCATTAATTTTATTGGTTTCTGGATTGTTGGATTAGATTATGCTAATTCATGTTAGAATCATAGTTTTAATCTCAAAGTGCTAAAAGGTGAAATATGACATTGAAATTCCAAGTTTGACTTGTTTGAGTGATTACTTAAGAAAGAGTCACCATTCAAGAAACCACAGTTGATAATTGCATGCTTAATGAACCTAAGGAGCCTTAGGAAAGGGTGATTGATTAGATTTAGGTATTTCACTACCTTCAAAGTGAGTGTGATACTTTGATTATCGGTTTTGAAATTACCAAACGTGGAATAAGTACTTGAACTTACCTGAGTTAATTGATTCACTTGTCCAATCTAACTCTAATATAATTCATCCAATAGATTTTTCTTGCTTTGTTTACTTTAGTTTAAAATTCGAACATTGATATGCTTAGCCTATCTTAAAGGAAAGTAGCCTAGTAAATTGACCTAGCCCTTGTGGGAGACAACCTTGATTTCCTACCATGCAACCGCACGCTTGTGCCCTAGTTTTTGCGAGAGAAGACCTTGATTTGCACAATGCCACCATTTACTTATGGCTTTGTCATTATTAAATTTGGTAGTTAAGGATGCTTTTCTATGTTAGTTAGACTATCAATTTCGAACACTCACTTTTGGAAAAAAAAAAGAAAAATAGAGAGAAAAATAAAGAGTGTAAGAGATATCTTGACTCAAAGACCTTTATTAGGGCTTAAGTGCCTTACTCAACCAAATAAAACCCCTAAATAGGAAAGAAGCCTAAGTATGTGCTAAGTTGTTCCCCTTAAAGGTCAAGGGCCAAAAATCTAAGAGCTACTGATTCAGGTGAAGAATTATAAGGAGTCAATAAAAGAAAATGGGTGAAAAAAAGGAGAGGAAAGATAAGAGAGTTAAGGCTAATCACATCTAATAATATCTAAGCCCATTGGTCAGGCAGAGATGAACTTGGTCAAGCTCTTTTATACGAATATGAGAAAACAAGGACCCAATGATATGTTTTATTAGACTATTTCTGTCAAGGGTGTCGATTTTGCCTACCGGAACTTTGGATCAGATCTTCAATCTCAAGATAGACCTTGCCAATGTTTGCTATGAACCCTTGAAAGATTGTGCCAATGATTGTTTTGATAACTTCTCTTGGTGTGAGAGTACATATATCGATCAAAGCGGGATACAAAGGAGTTATCTCACGAAGCTCCTCTTCTATATGTAAATCTATATACAATGGTGTTTGACTGCCTTAAGATTTCTCTAGAGGATGAGGAATGTATTAAGGGTGTTGACTTTATGATCAACAAGGAGAAACCAAAAGCTTTGAAATACAAGTGCACATCTTCTTAGCAATGATTTCATGAAGATGAGTGTACTAAGAAGAGCGTTACCTCTAAACCTACCAAACCCTTATCTGAACTAAACCTATCCCACACCATACTTGACACATTAAGCCTTGAAATCTCTAGACTGGACTTCATTAGGGACAAATATGGAACATACTTGATTGAGGAAAAGGCCTGTCAGTCTAAGTGGATCCATGAGGTTGAAGCCCTGATATTCCTAACCAAAGGGCTTTAGGTGGTGGTTCATGAGATAATCAAGGATGACAGTAAGCCAACTCTTGACAAGGACCAGAAATCATATTTGGGTACATTGAGAGGAAGATAGAGCAGATCAACATGAAGCAAGATTGCAAGACAGCTAGTGATACAAAGCAACCCTTTGTGTCATCGTTCCTTAAGAAATAGAATGAGATTGAAGAAAAAGCAGCAAATATTGTGGAACAAAGAGAAAGAAGGTTGTAGAAGAGAAGAAGAAGCGAGAACAAAAGGATGAGGTATCTATAGCTGAGGACAATGAGGTAAATATGGCAACTTAAAGCCCCAAACAACCAGAAATAGCATCATCCTTGTTGTCCCTACCGGCTAAAAAGCCCATTCTAGCCACATATCTTTATTTAGTCCCTCTTGAAGATTGATTAGATTCCACTACACTTTACAAACAATCTCTCTTAGTTCTTCAAAATAATTTCTATGGTTTGTGTGTGTGTGTGTGTGTGTGTGTTTATTTTGAACAATTTGGATTATAGTTCGCAAGTTTGAACAAATGTGTTACATATTTCCTTAGTTTGATCTCACTTTTTGATGAAAGCCAAGGAGGGAGAAAACTTGGGAATTGTACTTCTTGAACAGGTAAAGATGGGCTAAGGGCAGCCCTTATAGAAGCAGTTGGTATCCCTCAAGGCAATGGCCCTAAGATGAGTCTATTTTTGGATTTCAATACCTACAACTTTGAAAAGTTTGTAGATTTAATATTTTATGTATACTCTTCTAACTATTCTTCTTGTGATAATAATTATCTTATGATAACTGTTTGCTATGCATATGAGTATGACTACTTACACTTATCCTTATATGGCACTTAATATGTGCTATTAGTTAACTATTCTTATATGTTTCTCTATGGACAAAACTAAAGGGGAGCCTATAATGTGAACTGTAATAGGCTTATCTCATGCTTTAATTGCTAAAGATGAGGAGAGCATAATTTATTGACTATCTTCTATCTTTTATGCTATTTGTTTGATAAATGTTGTCTTTCATAGAAAGGGGGAGATTGAAGAGTGACCTCAATGTAATGTGATGTTTGATATATGTTTTGATCTCAAAGAACATTTTCCATATAGATTAAGAGTGACTACATCTTATTTGCTCACATTTTTAAATCTTATTTATGTGCTTGATTGCTTACAAGAAACGTGTTTAACTAGATCATTAGGTATCTGATTGCCTAGACTTTCGAAGCTAGAGTTCGTTTACCTTAACCTCTTATCATCAACGATCTCAGCTAGCTTGTCAAAATGGACCCTTGTCAGAGGCACAAAATTGGTAGAACCTCGAATAAGGTTAAAATGTTTTTTGTGACACAAATCATTTATTTAAATCTGGAAATTGCACATTTGTTCGGTTAAATTTAAATTATTTGTGAATATGTAGTTCTATGATAAGGAGACATAGCACAAATTTCAGAACAAAGTTTTTTCAACGTATGCTTAAGATTTGGCTGTGTTTTTCCCTTTTCAGAGGCTATAATTTACCACATAATGCTACCTTGGATTAATTAAATTATTTATGATGTAATTAATTAGGTAATCTTGCCCGTTACTCAATTATGCAAGCAGCAAGATTAACTTTATGCTTTTTGATGATATAGTTGGTAACACTTGGGATGCTTCAGAAGCTCCAAATCAGACAAAGACCAACAACACTTTTATTGAAAGCGGCAGTTATAGTCAACCTTACTAGAATTAAAGAATGTCAAAATCCAAGCCTGAAAGAGTACTCTCTGCCTTACCAAAATTGGAATGCAATGAGTAAGGCATTAAATGTAGGCTAAAGAACCACCTCTCTAAGATGTAAGACGTTAAGAATTGGCTAAGCAAATGTCCAAAAAGTGAACAAACGTCAAGACCTTTGAACCAACCAATAGTTGTTGGAGAGAAGCATCCAATGGAATATTTTGAACTGTCCATTGGCTACATCTTCATCATCCTCTAATGATCTCATGCTCATTGCCTATAAATAGAGACCATAACTAAAGATAGAGAATACACAACACACAAGAACAAAGATTTTAACTCTTATCCTAATTGTCATCCTACTCTTGAGTGATCAACTTCAAATCTTTGTAATCTTGGCATACATTTGACATTCCTTGTGAGGCAAAAGGGTTGTGAGAATCCTATTTGTAAACAGGAAGGTTGATCAAAGGTGTCATCCTTCATAAATGAGGAATTAGAATAAGTCAAGTGAGGTCTTAAAGGTCGTGTTATTGTTAAGGCCTTAGGTGTACACTTATAAAATGTGTAAATCTCGAAGCAAATCAATACAAGTGGTTAAATCCTAAGGGTCCTTAAGCGGGGATGTAACCCAAGTTGAGAAGTGAAATTCATGAACTAACTTTACATGGTGTACTTTCTGCATTACTCTCTTGCTACTTATCTCCCTTGATCTATTTGGTCAATGTTCTTCACTTAATTGTTCATTGTCCTTGACTTTGCTATTATATGTTATTTATGTGATTATATCAATGTTTGCGATTGTCTATGGTCACCTTATTCACCTCCCTCAACAGTGACTTACTTGGGACTAGCAAATATTGCACAGATTATCCAAGCTATAGATATAATATGGTGACTAAGATCAGTTGGATCAATGTTGGATTAATTTGGTCATGGCTATAGAAGAGAAGGACTTGATAAATGGGTTGAAAATTTTATCAAACTTCGGTGGTATCTCTAATACCATGCACAATTTTAAGATAGAAGAGGCTTGTTTCTCACGACCCTCTCCTTGGCTACAACTCTGTTTTATTGTATACAAAAATATGTTGCACGCATACATAAGAAAACACAAGAGAATTCTAATCCAATACAAAGTACACAATGTTTGATCCCTCACAATATAATCCAGTGAGGTTTCCTATCATGCTAGGTTACCTAAATGATCCAAATGTGGCTTGTGGAACACTTTAGCCTATGCAATTCTCCAAAGGTTAAAATCTTGTCCTTACACAAAATGTTGGACACAATCGGAGATACAACTGTAGAGAATCTAAATATCCAATTTGATTTGAAGTCATTTCAAGGTTAGTTAAATGAAAAGGTACAGGCCACTCATCCTTTTTATTCTAATTGTAAGACCATGCTTAAACAAGAAGAATGATGTGATAGGATTCAGTGTTGTTATCATGAATTAATCATAGTACATATTAGGTTGCTAATCAAAGTGTTCCGCCTTTCAAGTGGAGCTATTTATTAGGATTCCCTAGCTCGTTAGTTAGCTTGACATTAAGGAAGTAAATTGGCTTAAATTGGTTATAGACTCAATATAGATAGATGTTATTTAATAATTTTCTTTGGGGAGGGGGGCTTAGCATCACAACTGTGCATGCAAAACTATAACAAAAAAAGGCTAAAAAGAAAAAGGAATGTGCATATATTTCTAAAGAAGAAAGTTTGCTATCACAAGTGAAAATTTTTTTAAAAAAAGTTTCTTTTTCCTGTCCAAATTCTTATCTTTTTAATGGAAAGAGGGGGGTTTTCATTAATTAAAGTTCAATACTATACCAAGGTCATTCAAAACCAAATCAAAGACATAATCTGCCCCCAATCCAATTAAATCTAGACCTCCGAATCATAGGGTTACAAACGAGTAATATCATGAGCTACCTTATTCCCATCCCTCCTTACAAATGAAAAGCAAATAAGTCAAAATTATTAGAAAGTAAGGAAAATACCATCAACTATCACACCCACATTCAAGTGGAGCTTCATTTCATTTTTTAGCTTGGACATCAAAGCCATGCAATCTCCTTCAATCACAACTTCTCTCACACCTATGTCTTGAGCCTTTCGAGAGAGAACTTGCAAGCCCAATGCTTTTCTAATTTTGATCCCAAAACCCATCGCCCTAGGCAACAACACTCCATAGAATTTCTCTTGCCCTAGCTCGACTGACCACACCTCATCCACACACACACTCTCCAATCCTACCAGCATCAAAAGTCACCTTAACCGTGCTTTCATCTGATGGAACCCAGGCATGATTGCCTAGACTAGAGCACACCTTAACAATAGCCAAGGTATCCCCCTACTCTTGAACATATTTGATAACTCTGGAGCTTGCAATTGAGCATCTACCTCCCTTTACCATGAATCACTCGATTCTTAACATTCCAAGTTTCTATACATGCTATCACAAAGTCACCCCAATCCTCCTCCTCTAATTTATCATAAGCATAGAAAAGAGCATATGAAAGAGATGGCAAGCAATACCTTTGACAAAATGGAGGAAATTACTCCCTGCCCACACCTGCAATGCGAACGAGTATCTAAGGAGAATGCAAGAGTACAATTCTACTGTAACTCCACAACCATGGAAACATATACTGTAATTGGACAAATAATACATTAACCTAGATGCAATTGGCAAAGCAATTAACACAACATTGCCATTCAAACATAAGGATTCTCGAGGATACCTCCATATTCCATATAGCACGCTAAGCTTGCTTACTTCTACCACTAGAGCAACCTGAACTTGCACCATGCTCATGTTGGCAAATGAAGTGGTACGCCTCATTCGTCATAAGTTCACCACTAGATGAATAATCCTACAACATATGATCCACTGACTAATAAATACTAAGAAGTATCGACTTAACAATTTCTACATCAACTAAGGAGAACACACTCTTCACCATTTCATCTCTCTAACATCCTCAGTAATGATCAATCAAATCCATGAAGCAAAAAATAGAAAATTGATGAACCTAAAAGGATAATGACCTCAAAGCCACTTTAGAGTCCCATATGCTCAACGACATCCTATCTCGACTCATGCCCTCACTTCCTACACCATTACCCGTTTTACTGCCCACATACTTCTCCAAGTATGGATTTATATTGCAATTCTTGATCTTCAACAAATGATCATAAACAACTAGTCACCCAATATATTGGGTAAGTAGCGCTTGCTTAAAAGTTTCAAAGTCGTTGGACCCCAAGCCCCCATCATCTTTCCCCTTGTATAACCTTTCCTTTACCAATTGGATACATTTTACACCTCTTTAAAGTGAAGTGTCCCCATAAAAAATGGTTCATCATAGATTGGATATCATCACACAAATCCTTAGGAAATCTTTAAAACCCCTTCCTGATTATGGCTAGGCACAAAAATTCTCACTTCACCTTATCATACGCTTTGGACATATCTAACTTGATGGCCATGTTACCATTAGCGCCTAAATTACAATGCATATATGAAATGCCTCACAAGCAATCAACACATCATAAAAAAAATATGATTTGAAGTGAAAGCACTCTAATTTTCAAAAATAATACTGGCAAGAACTCCTTAAGCGGATTAGTAATCACCTTTGTCACCAACTTGTACTTACGTTACATAAACTAATAGGCCTAAAATCATAAATATCAATTGCCTTATGTTCTTTGTGGATTAAAAACCACATTGGTATGGTTAAGTTCATAACAATAAAGGGCGCTATTCAAAACAGCCAATACAACTCTACACGCAATGTTCCCAACAATAGGGCAAAATTTTTGAAATAAATAAAGATTTATACCATCTAAGATAGGAACTTAACTTATACACATATGATTTAAAGCTTGTTGAACCTCATCTTTTTTCAGTATAGCCACATGCATCTCCTTTGTAACCTTCGATGGAATATGGTCGAGCACTTTCTCTATATTTGAGGGGTATGTAGACATGAAATGGGCTTGAAAGGCATCAACAACTATCAGTTTTTGAACCCAAAACATCATCAAGGCCCTTTAACACAAAAATGGAGTTAAACAGTACGTCTAGCACAAGCTCTACGATGGAACCAAGCGGAAATTTTGTCTCCATACTTAATCAAATCAATTCTTGACCACTAGCGGTTAATAGCTCTGCTCTATGCATACAAGTTCGAATATCCTTCAAGATCACATCCCTTGCCTTGTTAGCTTTAGCTCCATCTAACTCTTTACTTTAACAATTTGCACCTAGATATTATTAAATTCTTCTCTATTTCATTTTAACAGTGCCTTCATACACACATCAATCTTAGGTATGCAATCCCAAGCCATTTTTTATGATCTCATCGTTCTGATCATCCTCCGCCTACATAATTTCACAGGGTTTTCTTTTCCTCCTTTCTCTATCCCCCTTCCACTGACGGCAAAATAGTAAGTTTTTTAGTCAGATGATTAGTGTAAAGCCTGTCGAGAGCTACAAATTTAACCACTACTTTGGTTATTAAATAATTTTTATAGCGTAGGAAAGTAGGGATCGATCCACGAGGAAAGATTGCTTTAAATGGCTAATTTGATTCTAAATAATTTTACTAATCAACTTGTTAAGTCTAATTTTAATAATTCTAAAACGATTAAAACCTAACGAATAAAAATATAGAAAAAAAATACCCAATGATGCTCCTAAAAATTCTAGGTCAGATTCAGGAAATAAAACAGTAAAAATATTCCCTAAATAATTCAGAAAAATAAAAAAAACAGATTAATAATCCAATCTTCAACTAAAAAATTTAAAACAGAAATTATTAAACAGAAAATCAATATTAAAAATCACAATCAGTAACCTAAATTGACAATCTTAGATTTGACAAATTTATGACTCCAGAATAATGTCTGATTTATTTTAGGAAAATTAAATCAGAAATTTATTGCAGGATAATCAACAGAAAATTAAATCTGAAATTAAAAGAAAATAATCTGCATAAATAAAAATACGAAAATAATTAATAAAATTACCCTAATTCTAGGACACAAATTTATGGACCTAAAAATACCTAATAGTCGTAAATTAAAATTAAAAACCGAAATTTTCAGAATTAATTGCCTAAAAACCTGCACATATCAATTTCACAAAATAATTCTCAAATATTATCAAATAAATTCCAAAAATCACGAAATTTGATATGAGCAGACTATAACACTTTATAAACCCTAGGAATTAATAAAAATCGAAAAATAACAAAAATAACTATTTTTAGTTTAAATTCTAACAAACCGGTAATTAAATACTAAAACTCAATCTAAAATTATAACCACTCCAAAAATCAAACTCTAAGCTATCTAAAATTACCTAGACACTCCTAAAATACTATAATTTTGGGGGGGGGGGGAGTTGATTTAAATTATATTCAAGCTCGTAAAAATAGAACAAAAATTAACAAACAAATCAAATTAACTCTACGCAACAAATAATAATCAAAAGTTATCAAATTTATGAAAGATACTTAGTATAATCTCAATCCACCATGCAAATTAGTATTTATCATTAACACACAAGTTAGTTTCATTCATGAGTTAAACTGTAGAAGAGATCCACCAGCGGTTCTTCCCCGTTTTCCCTTAGATTTTAGTTTACTTAGGTCCAACCCTAATATAAACCCTACTAATTTGATAATCTTTACACTAGCGCAAAAATTTAACCAAACTAGAGCATGAAGAATTAGAAAAACATTATTTAACACTTTGTAACCAATTTACCAGAAAATCGATTTAACAAAGATCTCAAGCAATTATCTAATTAAAAGAGATGGGTTTGAGTCATCCATGATTAATTAGGGTGACACCTAGGCCTAAAAGATTATAACTTTTACTTATTACAATCTTTTAAACTATCAATCGAAATTGTGTTTAATCAACTAGCATGCATTCTAATCGATTTAACACAAATTTCATAAACGATAAACACTAATCGCTAAAGAATCAAGAATAGAAATCAACTAGGCATTAAAGTACAAAACTTGTTTCAAAATTATTAATTTAGCATGGCTTCAAGAAGATTATACTAAGCACAAAAAGATTATTCACTCATATTAAAAATAACATCACAAAATTCATTCAGACTGTTCATGTCCTAATAATATAGAGAGTTTAAGCTAATTAAACAAAATAAAAATAACAAATAAAACAAAAACTTGACAATAGAGCAATGTGCGAGTGTGGGAAGTTTACGATTATGATGATGCTACTAAACGATGAAGAGGTGAAGCAGCAAGGAATCAAGATTGTGATAATATGGTGATGATGAATGATAAATGTTATTGCCGATAGGAGATGAAGAAGGTGTGGGGAGGTTGAGATGTTGGAGGTTATGATTTATGATGAGAAGTGCCTAGGCGTGAATGTTGGCGAGGAGATGAAGCTGAGGCTGCCGTCCATTTATTGGTAGCATGAGATTATGGTTTTAATAGGGTGAGAGTTTAGTTTCTAGGGTTTTCTTCTCCTTTCACCTTAGGTTTCTTCTTCTTCAAGACTTCTTCCTTTTCACCAACTCTTGAAACCCTAGCCCACTTTAATAATTATGAAAATAATAATTTTCATAATTATTATTTTCGGACCGTCTTGTAGTCAAGTGTATAAAACTCGATCGTCCACGTTCTCTCTTCTCCTCTTTATTAAATTAATACTAACCCTGAAAAATATATATAATAAGACAAATTAAACGAAATAACATATATAATATACTCAAAATAATTATAAAAATAATGCATGAAATTTGACTTAACAATTAGGTAGGTCCCAATTAAGATAGTCAACCCGCATAGATGGAAAAGGGATCAACCACTTGATATCAGCATAGAATCTATCCAATTAGAATCAAATTTCATGACTATTCAAAACCACATAGAATTTCAGGGGGGCCTTTTTTTCTAAAAATTGTAGAATATTTAACTTAGATCGTCCCCCAAAAGCTAGGTAGAGAAGAATGTAATTTTACGTCCAAAATCATGTCACAGGTTATCAAAATATTTTTCTGTCTCAAGCAATGCATCCTTATAAATCTCCACTTTGCATCATCTTTGTCCAAAGCTACGTCAACGTCAATGTGATTGTTGAAAGCATAGTAAGAACACATATACTTCCTTCACCTACAAGAAGGCCAAGGCCCCGAACCTAGGGCGAGCATCCACATGCATGCCATGAATGCCCTAGGACGTTCATGGTAATACCCAGCGGTTAAGAAGCTTCATCTCTGCCACATTCAATTTGGTGTCTATCTAATAAGAACACCGCCTTCGACTTAACCCTTTGGAACAGAATTACAGAGGTAACAACCTGCTTGTGGTCAGTGACATTGGGCCCCAACAATTAAGGTATATGATACGCATTGCCTATGCAACCTTTGCCTTCTCCCTATCATAAGCATCCATTGTTACCTCCTGCATCCCTACACCCATCTTCCTATCATTTTTGTCATCAGATTCATTACTGGGCAACTTCTATTTGAAAAACATCAGACCTGATAATCAACTCATTCTCATCAATCAACATGTTGAAACAACTGCCACCATTACCTTCGCATTACACCATTTAGTTTTAGTAGAAGAAGCCACAAACAAACTCATATCCTCTTAGAATTCAGCCTCCATATTACATAATTTACTCTTCATAGGACAAGCGCTGAACCACAGACTGTATTAGAGGTTTGAATCAACCCTATCTTCGTAAAAAAAAAAAAAAGAATCATAGTTTTTTTTTTTTTTGGTACACATGCCCAAGCTTAGTATCATCATGAAGCAGGCTCATCATCAATTTCATTGCTCCTACGTTAAACTCACTATCAATGTGAAGCTTACCAAGTAGACAAGGAGCGGCCTCCTATATTCTATCGTTGATGGGACCCTTGTCGCGGACTACCAATCCCTCCGCCTCCATTGCCAACTTCAAGGTTTTCCAAGTTGCTTCTAAGTCGGCTGCCATCAATACCTCCTTACCTTGAAAGTTGCTGAAACCAAAATTTGGGCGAAGACCCTAGTCCTAAAGAACCTCCTTGAAAGGCAGAACGACTATGAGAAAAAGAACCCAATACTAGTGGTGATCAAAATAAGTTAATCAAAAATTCGGCTGACCGAAAAATGGTTAATTGGAAATTTGGTTTGCAGATATTGTGAACCAAAAACCAAACCAGAACTTTCGATTAACCGGTTTTAGGTTAACCGAATTTTCTGGTTCGATAAAAATTTGAACCTTAATTGAACCGAAAAACTCGATTAATTGGATTTTTGGTTCAGTTAACCTAATTTTCGATTTGGTTACTAGTTAACTGTTAAGTTAAATTGTTACTTTCCATTTTCACTCCTTTTTTTAATCTAATTGAACTATTTAAGATACCAAATATTAATTTACACATTATTGCATATTTAGTCGTATCTTTTCGCAGTTACAAAATCTACATTTGACCAATATAAAATTAAGTATTTTTTTAAAAAGTTGAAGTTTTGGTTTCAATTAACCTTGCAGTTAATCGAATTTCAAACGACCGAACCGAAACTGAAAACGAAATCGAAACCGCGAAGTTTTTTCATTTTGGTTAACCAAACCGCATTTTTTGGGAAAATCCATTCGCTTAACAGTTTTTCCAGTTCGAGTTTTTGATTTTCAATTCAGTTTTTTGATTT
>JACYFF010031954.1:61598646-61617838 GCA_017589665.1 Selenicereus undatus
GTGAAATACAAATTGGCGCTCGAAGATCTCTTCGCTTTTCCAAAAACAACGAAGCAAGTAATTCTTTGCAACGTGGACTCTGTCACAGCTTTCATAAACTTGCCTTTAAATTGGTGTGGGATCTTTTCCTCCACACCAAACATTCCAACCTTTTACCTTTTCAGCATCAGAGCCTTCACGAAATTCGTCCCCTTTCAAAATATCCTTAGCGACGAAGGAAAAGAATGGGTAGGAAAGCCCGTGCAACGAAGGTTAGTTCTAACTTTTTATTTTTGCTGTCTAAGACCGAATTAAGTTATGCTTTAAAAGCCAATGAAGTTTCAGATCATAGTTGAGATTAGGACCTTAAATACATTAGATTTTAGAGGCAAAAACCTATATTTAGGTCAGTCAAAACCTGAAGAAAACGAAACAGAGTTGTTCAAAGTTGGATTTTCTGCCCCTTGTGTTGTCTGCCATCTTTCGCTCAAGTAAAAAAAAAAAAAACACACAAAAAAAAGGTGGAAAAGTTCTGCTTCAGTGTCTTTCACATCTACCGCAGTTTATTTAAAAAAAGTTAAATTTAAATGTGAGCCCTTGCAGCGTCTCATATCCTGCAGAAGGTGCGGAAATTTTGTGTTTTTGAATTGTCAGCCTGTATAAGTCCAATTGTAGATGGGTTATGGATTGTTATAGGGGTGAAGTTTGGAAACTGGGTCATATTTTAGGCTTTGTGGTCTTTCTTCTTCTTGTTTTCGAGTGAATTTTGACGACTTCTTGTAGCTTTAGTTTAGTGGATTAAAGCATGTGCTTCTGTTTTATGGACTAGTATATAGTGGTTTTAAAATTTAGTCCGAGAAAATTAACCTCTATACAATTTGGGATAAGGTTATTATATCAAATTTCGAGTGATGGATTTGGATTTTGAAATCATCAGACCTAGAAAATTTCTGAACGGTTTGCTACTTCTGCTGTTAGTTGGTGCGGATTCAAATTCCATTATAGTCAGTAGAGAGATCGGCCCTAGGATATACGTCTTCCTCTTACGCCAACTAGGTTGTTCCCATTTAGGGCGGTGTAACCCAAATCCGAATAACTTGATTAAAACCTATACCACTCAAAATCGAAGTGAAGGGTTTAAAAGGGTCTTAAATGGGTGATGTGTGGGTACTGGACCATTGTTATAGGTATATGCATATATATTTTAAAAACACCTACCCCTACCCATACTTGATTCGTATCTCGATTAGCAAAAAATATGTTTTTGTCTACATTTTAAAAAGCTCATGTTAAATTTGAGTTCGAAAAGACAAGAAACGCTAATTACCTTATTTTAAGCATGAGCATTTTGTTTGTTACATCAATTTCGACCAATAATTTTAACTTTTTAATGCGTTAGTCCAGCATCTTCTGTATTAGCATCTCGAAGTTCATCCTCAAGTTTAGTGTAACGGAATCTAGTTGAATATATATATTATTTTGTACCTTTTATATGTACCTGAATAGAACACATGAACTCAATGGACATGGCTATGCGTAGTTGCTCACGGAGGATATTAATTTCCAAAACCCAATGGATACAACTATGGTTTCCAGGTATCACCTGTGAGGTTTCCAGGTTCCCATTACAGAGAGATGGTCTACCTGGGCTTTCTTACCAAAACCAAAAGAAAATTAAAAAAAAGAAAAAAAATCACCAGTTGTACACCTGTGAGGTTTCTGCTACCCTATCATAGATGAGGTTTGGAAGGTTGATGTGGTCTTACCCAGTAAGCAAAGAGGCTATTTCCACATGGTCCTTTCGGCTGTGTTTGGGATCTTGGAGGAACCCATGCCAAATAATTCTATG
This sequence comes from Selenicereus undatus, assembly GCA_017589665.1. NCBI lineage: Eukaryota > Viridiplantae > Streptophyta > Magnoliopsida > Caryophyllales > Cactaceae > Selenicereus > Selenicereus undatus. The sequence continues at coordinate 61,600,475 of JACYFF010031954.1, forward strand.
TCACGCTTCAGTGATCTAGTAATCTAACTTATGGACGATTTAAGTACAAAGATTCATATGTTTGATTGGTCATCTTAAGATATGGAGATAGGATTATTATTTATTGACTCTGGTCTATCACATTATCTCCCCCACCCCCAAACCTTTGTGTATGTGTTCGTGCATGTGAGGTTTTTTTTTGTCATTTCTTTTTTTTGGGGGGGGGGGGGGGGGGGGGGGAGTTCTTGTAAGCTTGATATTATGATATATTCGTAAGTCTGGTTTACTGAGCTATGTGTGATTTCGTAGACTTGGCTCCCATACACCAAAAATATATACTCCAGCATTTAAATTTACTATTAGGTATATTGCACATTCTTAATAATGTCTAAGTCACTACTAAAATCGTCTAGCTTTATCTTCTTTTGTAGCTGCTATGTCTATAATCTTTGTGTAAGGACTTCTCCAACATTTAATGTTCTTAATAGCATCTAGTGCTCTATTGAATATAATACACGATTCAAAGTAGAAGTCCATATAGGTTTGAGTTTGATATGGCTATGAATACCAATTGTTGGAATTTTGCTCCTAATTAGCATAAAGATTCACCAGGGATAGACACATAGGTTTCTGGAAACTTATTGTTTGATAATTATTTTAAACCACATAGGGTCTTCATTACTTTATGTTTGTTTTTTGCCTTGATTATTGTATTTTAAGCAGAGGTTAGCATCTTCTCAGGGTATTATCATTCATCAATGTATCACAATTTAATGGTTTAATCATGTTTTCCTAATATTCTTGTAATGTTGGGCTGTATTTCCTCTTGGCTACCCCCCCCCCCCCCCCCGTGCGAAAGGCTTGCGGTTTGGAGCTTTGTTGTTCAAACTGCAAACCACTTTGGGTCTTCCTTTCCGTATTATAATTTTCCAACTTTTTATACTCAGTGCCAAGATCCATTATTCATGAGCGATCTCCTCTTTTGTGGATTCATTTTTTTAAGTATTTGTGTCTATCTAATCGAATCAATTTAATACTTAATGACAGGGTAAAATCCCGAAACCAATGTTGGTCCCTAAGTCTCGACATCAAGTCCAATCAATTGCTCCTGAAGAAATTCATCTTAATAGAAGCTCTGACCCTCCAAGGTCTGAAACCTCACCTTCTTTTAGGAAGAAATCAAAGACTTCTACTACTATAGTTAGAAGATCTCAACGGATCAGAAGCACTACTGCAAATTTAGAAACAGAGCCTGTCATTCACGAGATCAGTATCAGTGAAAGCGACAAAGTAAATGAACCTCTGCCACATGACGATGGGAACATGTCTACCGAGGAGACATCTAATGTAAAGTTTATATCTTATGACACTAAGTACATTAGAAAAGTTCTACTATTTGCTTTCTGTTTTGTGTACTTTGGTTTCTTAATTTTGGAAGCTTCCTGGTAGGAGACGGAGAGGTCTTCTCAAAAGGGTAATCCTAATGTTGCTGAGATTTACAAAAACATGTATATCAACTCACAAAAGAAGGTAAAGGAACATGAAGACCAACTCCCAAAATAATGCCTTGCCCCAATACATCGTGATGAGGAAACTTTTTACCAAAGGTATCCTAAAGTGCATTGCCTTTGCAATTTTCAGGTTGAGGAATTACTGGTAGAGAATAGGCAGTTGAGCAAGACATTGGAAGGTGCTCTTGGGAAGGTTGATGTGGTATGTGTTGTGGATTTGTGAATTAAGTTGTTAAATGTGATGTGTCGCACTTGAGCATTATGGTATAAGATACATGAAGATGGTAAGTATAAAAGATTTAGTTTTCTTGTGAAGAGTCAAGGGTGCTCTATTAAACTTGAAATTTTTCTTTTTTTTTGGGCGTGAGAACATAGGTTTAGTAGCTTGTTTTCATCAAATAAGCTAGTTGTGTATGACTAGTGTGGTTAATCTACAAGCTACATTCATTTAGATGGGAATGAAGCACAAAATGAGAATTACACCAAAGAATTCATGTTAAATGTTAATGTGTCGCACTTGAGCATTATGGTATAAGATACATGAAGATGGTCAGTTTAAAAGATGTAGTTTTCTCATGAAGAGACAAGAGTGTGATTAAACTTGAAAATTTTCTGTTTTTTTGGGCGTGACAAGATAGGTTCAGAAGCTTGTTTTCATCAAATAAGCTAGTTGCGTATCTAGTGTGGTTAATCTACAAGCTGCATTCACCTAGATGGGAATGAGGCATGAAATGAGAGTTGTACCACAGAATTCATGTTCCAAGCATTCATTAGACGGGAAATCAAGAGTTGTGGCACCCCCAGACTTTCTACTTGACTTTACGAGAAGCATGAAACCATTTCAGGGAATGAGGCAATGGTAGTGCAGAATGGAAAAATCTCTTCTGTCTGTTATGTCTGCAGAATACTGAATTTTATTGCTTGTAACAAGATATATGCTGAATTCTAAAAAAGCCACTATCAAATTCATGACTCACTACTATGAAGCAATCCGACTTTTTAGATTAAAGTTCTGAAAGCATAGACAGTCAGTATGGTTCAGAAACCAAGCTGATCTATTTTATTCTTCTGTCTTTCCTCGTGTTATTTTTTCCCCCCCTTAGCATGGGGAGATCTGAAGTATGTTTTTTCGCTTATTTGAATGTGGTTGCAGTATGAGAAGCAGAGCCATATTTATTCAGAAGTTATGGCTGTTATTGCAAGTTTGTCGAAAGTAAATGAGAATCTTTCCGTTCATTGTGCTACTTCTGAGGATGCTGAAATGCAAGGTTTCTAAGAAGAGTAGAAAGAGTGGGTGACGTCAGGCTTCAGATTTTGACCCAGAAACTAGTGCAGAAATTAGTAGAAAGAGTAGAAACTAGTGCAGAAATTAGTAGAAAGTGCAGAAACTAGTTCAGATTTTGACGTCAGGTTTCTAAGAAGAGTAGAAAGAGTAGAAAGAGTATATGAGAATCTTTTGTGGAGACCCAGAAACTAGTGCAGAAATTAAGTACTAATGTTATGACCTAGAAATTTAGAATATCATGATTGTTGTCAGAAAACATCTGTTCTTTGTCATGCTTGTCATGCTAGATGATTTTGGATGCAAAGCTGCTTTTGACATATTGTGCACGCATGCATCCTGAACATTGACAAATCCTTTGAAACTGAACAACATACAAATTGGACGCATAATACTCCAACACAGGGCTTGCACAAGCAATTTATTGCGGTGGTATTTTCCGTTACTCGGGAAGTTTGGCAGGATTAATCTTTGAACAGCTACTCTTGTTCCTCAGCAAAGCTCCCATCAAAGTCAGTACCGAATTCAAAAGATCCTCTTGTTTTTGGGGTTGCAGGATCCCCAAAACCACATTCTTGTTCTTCAGCCACTGGGGAGGAGAAATCCAAGCAAAGCCCTTGGATCACTTGCTCATAAGAAGCAGAGAGATCTTGGGAGGTAAATTGGTGGTACTCAACAAGCTGTCTAAGGCATTGGTTTTCCCTTGTCAGGTTTGCATTCTCAGTTGCTAGTCTTGATTTCTCAGTAAGTAGCGCCTCCAATTGCAGCCTCACCTGTTTGTGCACACAAAGCATGTGACCATATCTCAAAACCCAATTTGTCATAAGCTGAATTTGTGATGGCAAGAAAACAGAATTTTTCGACACATAGTTACCAGATCATCTTCATCGGGTCTGATGTCTTTACAAAACCCATCTCGTAGTCTCCGGTTTTCCTCCTCAAGCAAAGTGCATTGCTCTCGCATGAAGCACAAATCTGATTTAATTGATTTCAGCTCCCTTGCTAACGAGGCAGATTTTGCTGCCATAGATACTGCAAGCTGACGGGTAAAGAGAGAATTAAACTCAGCTTTTGCAGCTACAGCACCAGCTATTGCAAGTGAAGCCCGGGTTGGGGGGTTACTTACGCTTTTTACTTTTTTCAGGTTCTTTTCTGCTTGGTTCTCTTTATCTGTTTCTTCAACTACTACATCATTCTTGGAACACTCATGGACATCAAGCTTTCTCTTTTTCACTTTTTCTCTTTGTCCTCCACTGTGTTCAGCCCTTCCTGATTCAACCACCTCTTTGTCCTTCACTGTCTCAGTGTTGCTAGTGCTGCTTTGGACTAACTCTGTCAGAGTTGATGCCTTAGCTAGATCCCTAGCCCCCTGAATATGATAATTTCACAACTTGTTAATTTTCAATATACAAAGTGCGAGCATTTCGAGTTCCACAAATGCACTCAGGATTTATCTTTACATTGGAGAAGTAACCAAAAAAACTTACCTGCAGTGCATTATCTAGAGTGCTGGTAAGCTGGGAGAGAGAATAGGCAATGGAATCAAACCCCCTAATTAAAAGCATCGAGTCCTCTTTCATTCTCTTTGCTCGATTCGACCCTTGGTCATTCTACCCAAAAACGCAAAATAAAAGAATCAGTGAATTTTTTTTGTTTAAAACATATTATCACTATCGATTTCGAAGCCACCAAAGAAATTTAGGGACGGGATTGGACTTACAAATGGAGAAATTGAAGACGGCAGATCGGAATTGCGACTTTCGAGGAGGGTATCGACCCGGTTCCGCAAAGTGCTCCAGAAACGCTTATCAGAAGGACTGACCAAAGGCAATGAAGCCGCCATTGACAACGGCGATTCCTGTGATTAAATTTTCAATCGTTAATCTCAGAGAGGGCGAGAGAGAAAGAATTAAGTTGAGAGTTCAGCATATATAAAATACCTCATGCAGCTGGGTAGCAGATGAAACATCAACGGAAAGGGTCATGATTGATTTGATTGTGGAGTCTGTGTGTGTGAGAAAGAGAGAGAGAGAGAGAGAGGAGTGCAACGGCTAGTAGTGGGAAGCTTTTGGGAGAAAAGTGGGATGGGTTTCACACTTTCGCTATTAAATAGTTGGCGCCCGGACGCTTGAGTCCAACGGTCACAGAGCTAGCTAAGAAGCCTAGGCAGCGCTCAGGGCGGTGGATCTGAATGAATCCAACGGCTATAGATGAGTTTTCCTGTCCTGGGGACTCTGATTGTTGTTGGATTGGTCAGGAGGGGCCCCACTAATTGAATTGTTCCTCATTACGGAGTATTATTTTTATTTTTTATTTTGTTTGGGTAATTTGTTGAAATGTGCCCGTTGTTAAGGGGGCAACGCACGGCCAAGCTTCATACGACGATACTGATAGTTCGATTTTCTGTTTTATATTATTTTTTATTCTTTTATAATATGTTAGAATCTTATGAGGAGATTTTGAAAATGTTTGCCATTAACTTCATGAGGTTATTTCCAAAGAGTAACATTTTTAACGAGATAATTATTAAAGACTGTTAAATTTTATCTTAAAAGACTATTAAATTTTATCTCAATTAGTTCTGAATTAACCGAATAACGTATATAAGTTTAATTGAGATTTTAATTCAAATTTAGTTGGCACTAAGATGAATAATTCCTTAATCTTGTCCAACTTCTCTTAATTCAATTCTTCAAATCTAGTTATGTAGAAAACATATTGCTATTATTTAACCATCTAGCATTGTCTCCACACCCTTGGCCCCCCACTTTTGTTGTAAAGTTATGCCCTGTGTTTGGGCTTAGATACCTTGGTCGGCTAGCTGAGGTTTGCTGATGTCACATGCAGTAGAACGTTAATATTACTGTCGTTGAGTTTGCTTTGTCATTTTTAGGTTGGGTTTATGGTAGTACGCAGGAATTATTTTTATATTATATTTGGTTGACTTTATTAAGCTATGTTGGCTCGCCATATTAAAAGCTTTTGCCTTTTTTAAAATTTGGCCGGCCACTTAATGATCTTGGTGCTTTCCGAAATTTAGGGAGAGAGTTTTCATGTTGGGTTTTGTTCCGAGCTTCATTCATGGCGGCTCTTGCGTTGTAGTTATTTTGGCTAATTCATGTTCATTCATTGTAGTAATTTTTTTTTTTTGGATGTAGGATGATAATCGCTATTCTTTGGTTAGTTTTTTAAATTGATTGTTGAGTTATCGTTACTAAGCCGATTTTCATACTATTCACGATTTGGTGATTGGTATATTATGAATGTTTGTTACTGTCGAAGTTTGATCAAGATTATTGAGGGAGATAGTGTTTTTAATTGTTTGAATTCAACTGTTGTTGAAAGAGATAGCACATTTTGTATTCTTGGTGCTTTGAAAGGAGATTGTGGATGCTCCGCTGCTATTGATTTGCAAAGAGATGGTGTATACTGCTTTATTGTTGCTAATTTATAAGGAGAATTATAGCTTACTTCTATTATTTAAGTTTGTAGGGACAAATGAGTCGGAGCTCAATTTTCATGAAAGGTAAAAGGATATTTCAAAGTCCAATTAGAGTGACCACATGAGGTAATTAGAGTCACTTAAAATATAGTCATAGTTATACAATCGGCAGAGGTCATCATAATCGTTCACTTAGAATGAGCAACTCTTAAGTAATCTCATCAAACAAAATCTTCACAAACTGATGGACATATTTTTATTTGTGAGAATATGTGTTTCGTCACTGAAGACATATTTCTCAATGGCCACGGTGAATATTGAACATTGAGATATTTCTCTTATGAAAGGAGCCATATGATATTCCATAGACAATATTAGTCTCAACTTAAAAGAAATTTATCAACGAAAAAGAATAATTTTATTTAATCTTTTCTCTTGACATGATTCTTGACGATTGTAGGGAGGGTTTTGAGGGGGTGCAAACATAAACTAAAGAAAAGAAAACCCCAAGCACACGATTGTCAGTCGTAGTACTTTGAGGATTGATCCACAGGGACAACGTTTGAAATTATGGTCATTTAAAACAAAGCGATTAAACTAACTAACTAAACTAAGTGATATTATTTAAAGCAATCTAACAACCTAAATATTCAACGTTTAACTAAACCTATCATTAGAAAATTATGAAACTAACTTGAACTAATTAGGCCAACTGACATTAGAAAATTATCACCAGTTTCGAACTAACAAATAGAGAAAGAAGACGAACAGGGCAGATTCAGGGGAGGGGATTTGGAACGAAAGCAGAACACTACCACCATCCATTATTATCAACCAGCTACTAAAAACTAAAAACAACCTAAACAGCCTACAAGCAACCTAAAACAGTAACACAAACCAAGCTAAGTTAGGGACAGGGAGAATCAAGCAATATGACATTAAACCGAGTAAACAAATTAAACCAATTCCAACATTCAATCAAGCAGCAGCAGGTTGTAGCTCAACTAAGTGTCAAACCGACCTCCATTAATGGAGGTCCCAAACGACTTAGAACAGCATAACCACATAAACAAGGGAGGGAAAATTCACCATCTAGTAACTAGTAAACTCAATTGCAAAACAGAAGGGATCGAGAGCAAACTGGCATGTCCCAAATCGAAGCCAAACAGAGAACGCGAACAGGGGAAGAGGCGATTGCGAACAGAACGAAAATCAAGGGAAAGGGAATTTGAAATTGAATGAAATTAACCCAAAGTTTGAATTACAACCAAGGACTTCGAAATCAAAGCTAAATTACCTGCAATTAAACGCTGAAAATAATTGCAAATTCGAAACCCTAAATCAAAAACTTAATCTGAAAACCGAATATGAAAACGAAAAGAAAAACGAAATTTAACTAAATCTAAACCTAAAAACGGAATTGAAATCCTAATATAACCCTAAATTACTAACCTAAATTACCTAAAATTACCTCCACCTCGAATCCATGGCGTCGTCCTTCTCTTATACCTGAACCCATCTCGATCTTCAGCCCTTCGATTCGGCGGTGTGCTGGACGATGGAGATGAAGCCAGCAAAGGTGGTGTACGTGGCTTGTTGTGCGTGTTTCACGGTGGTGGATGAGGGTGGCGAGGGTGGTTTTCGAAGTCTGGGTTCCGGGGTTTCTGTGGGCTGAGGAGGTTTCTAGGTTTGGGGATTCTGTGGGTTTGGGTGGTTTTGGGAAGAGATAAGGCAGAGAGAATGGGGTAGAGAGAGAGGAAGAGCATGGTGGAGAGGGACGGTGAGGAGGGTGCGAGGGTTTCGGCTTTGGGTATCGAGGGTGAGGGAAGCAGACGAGAGTGAGGAGGAGAGAGAAAGCAGACACGCGAAGGGGAGGGGGTTTTTTTAAGAGCTGAACCGGGTTTCTTTTGTGAACCGACCGGTCCGGGTTTTTTTTCTTTTCTCCTTCGATTCTCCTTGGCCGGTTCTGTGAAATTTTGGACCGGTTCTTCAATTCTCGACATTTCTCTATTTTTCTCGCATTTTTCACCATTTTTGGCCCTTTTTTCTCATTTATTAAAAAATCTGCAAAATAAAATAAATCAGTTAAAAGCCTTAAAAATATTATTAAAACGAGCATAAAACAGGTGTAAAAATACCTTAAAAATAGCACATTTTTGGTTCAAACAATGATTACTCATAAGATGTCTGTTGATCATTTTAAGGAGTGTTTTACATCAAGACAATGAAGAAAAGCAACCATTAGCATCCAAGCAAGTCGAATATCAGAACTGCTAGGGAAATGACTAGTTGTTAACATCAAACATTTAATGCTACCAAGACATTTTTATATTAGGCCCCTTGATTAACCTAATCATAGTGGGTTAGCTAAAAGATTAAGCCTCAGTTGCTATATCAACATTTACTTTATTGAGAGAGGCAATAGCAAACTACTCCGTTAGAGAAAGTATTTATTAACCACAGATGAAGAAGATTTGCTCTAAGAAGGAAGGATCAGACCCCCTAGGACAGCTACCAGAATAACCTCTACGATCTCATATGAAGTGCTGAGATTAGAAGCTACTACAACGGTTATATCATTTGCATTAACAGTTTTAACGCAATCAGGGACATCTATAAATAGAAGATTCATTTGAAGACAAAAGGTTACACCACTTGAATATAAAATGAGCACATTGTACGTAGCTTGTAACCTTAACATTCATCTCTTTCAATTCTATGTATTCTTGGTGTGGCAGAAATGAGTTAGTGGCATTACTTCTGCATTGAGAGTGGGAACCCCTTGAGAGTGTGTGTGAACTTTAGGAGTTAGGTTAGTCAGTGTGCCTTGCAAAAACTCTATATGTTTGCAAGGAGCAAGGGTGGTATTGCTTAATTGTGTAAAAGACATTAAAGAGTGCCTAGGGAAAACTTTGTAGACAACAAGAAGCATTAAGAATCTTGTTGGTCAGTGTGCTTCTAAAAGTTGGAGAACTCTAGAACTTGGGCTTGTCAAAGTGCTTTGAGAAAACTCTGATTGCGGGGAAGGATAAGAGGACTATTGTTGCACTATCATTGGTGATAGTAATTTGACTAACTCCTAATGCCAAGGAGCAACCTTAGGCAGGGACGTAGACCAAGGTTGATTTAGGCGAACCGTATGACAATCTTTGTGTCTCTGTCTCTATTCTAACTGTTTACTCTATGACTCTTTTTCATCGTCTAGTTTTTAGCTTGAACCTTTCTTGATGAAATTGTTTCAACCTTGCTTGGATATATTTTTAGCTATCATTGTTTGATTTGATCTAATTATTTTTAAAAAGAACCACTATCTCATTGCTCACCTTATTTACCTCCCTCTGGTGTGGTGTTCCTTATTCAGAAGGGAGAAACATGGTATCAGAGCCTCTCCTACTTATAATTGATCTAATAATCAAAGTAAGCAAAGTTCATGACGACTTTTGGTACATCAGAAATGGATCGAGTCAGATCATACACTAGACCTTCTTCATTAAAAGGAACTAACTTTACTTACTGGGGGAAAAAAAAACTTATGTGCAAATATTCTTAAAGGATCGAGAGCTAGGGATCTAGAAGATATTCAACACAGAAGACTATGCACCCATGAAAGTCATAAAAGTGATAGAGGTGAAGAGAAGCTTCCAAAGCAAGACAATGATTAGACAGAGGATGAAAAATCTATAAACAAGAGGATTCATAGGGCTTTGGACATATTCATGTGTACAATTGACCCAAATGAGTTCAAAATACTAGTTATCACATATAAAGGAATGCGTTAAGTTAGAGAAACCAACATAATCATTTAACTTGATCAATATGAACTCTTTAAGATGCTACCAAATGAATCTAACAAAAAATATCTACACAAGATTCATTGTGATTGTAAACAATCTCAAATCACTTGGATGAACCTACTGAAATGAGGAAATTGTCTGAAGCATTTTGGGATGCCATCCTAATTCCAAATGGGGATCAAAGGCAATGTCAAAATGGGGATCGGAGGTAACAACCATTGAAGAAGCTTAAATCTCAAGACAATACAACTTGATGATTTGCTTGGGAAGCTACTCATCTATGACATCCATCTCCAACAGGAATCAACAAATCTATGAAGAAAAGGAGCATCCTTGAAGGCCAACAAGGATGACTCTAACAACCACGATCAAACTTTGGAAGATGAACAAGAAGCAATGGCTATGTTTGTTAGGTAATTTAAGAAGTTTCTCAGGAAACAAAACTTTAACTACCAGAAATTCACAAAACAAAGCTCATCCAGACTAGTCAGGTAACAAATCTCTGTCTCAGAACTCTAACAATCACATTTCATGCTTTGGTTATGGACAGGAAGGGCATATGATGATAGATTTTCCAAATCTCAAGAAGTCCACTAAAACTATGAAATTCAAAGGAAAGAGGCAACGATGGCTGCATGGATTGTCAATGACTCCAATTATGAGGATAATAAGAATGAAGAGATAGCTAATTTATGCATCTTGATAGGTTATCCCTCTAACACGAGCTCTAATGAAAGTGAGAAAGCCAAAGAAAGAGCCAAAAGAGTAAAAGAATTTGTTACGAAATTACCGAAACACGCATTCGAGTCATCACACTCTAAACAGACGACATTAACTTCAATTTCTTTCCAAAAAAGATCTTATTAAACTCGTGGTCCATGGGATGGATAGTAAAGTCTCTCACCAAGCCCAAGTCAGTTCCATCGTGAAATTGATTCTCTTAAAAAAAAAAAGAAGTTTCAGAAGTTTAAGAGCTTCATGTACGGGAAATCTATAAGGAACTTTCACCAAGACTCTAAGAAACTAAGAAAGAAGTTCATGATCTTAAAAAAAAAATGAAGATGCAGGAACAACAATTCTCTAGGATCTTTGTGAACATTTCATTAAAGAGGTTTGTATTGTTGAAAATGAAGAAGAATATTTGAATAAAGAAAATGAGAAAATTTCAATAACTCTTTCGAAGTTCACATTAGGGTAAGAAACATAGAAAGGCTTCTTGGTTCACAATGTAACCCCTTCAATAAACAAGGATAAGCATTTGGTCCTTTAAATGGAGAAAGTATTTATAAAAACTTCTTTGTAAATGGAAGTACACACATGAACGATGAAGAAAGACTTGAGATTTCCAGAGCTGTGAGTTCAAAGCCTGAAAAAGCCCTTGAAGAGAGTAAGGGCACTTTATTAGAAAAGAACAGATGGACCCTAGCTATCTTAGTAGACATTAGAGAGGTGCTAACTTTAGTAGAAGTCATAGAAACTAGGAAAACCTTGAAAAAAACCGTGGAAATCTTAACTCTGAAAAGAGTAACATAGGCTTTAGGTATAACAAAGAAACAATAGAGGATCTAGCTTCAGTTGAAGTTACCACCACTCTAAACATCTACACATATATCATGGACACTCATATCCTAATGACAGATCCAGACATCTTAGACTCCTCAAAAGTCCTCAAGATCACTCTGACTCTAGAAGATAGAGCAATCAGAACATTGAAAAACGAAAAGGAGAAAACCAAACATGGGGACCTAGGGAAGATAGGCGTTGAAAATTTGTTCTCCACTCAAGGACCTAAGAATGAATAAGAGGCTATAGAAATATTGAAGTTTTTTTTTTTTTTGGCAAGTATGCCTGAAGATTAAGGAAGACATGGGGTATCTGGATAGTGGAGGCTTAAGCAGATGACTGGCAATGTATCACTCTTAATTAAAATCAAAATTAAAAATGGAAGAAAAATCACCTTTTGAGATAAAGGGAAAGGAAAAATCATAGGGCAAGGCAAAATTGGTAAAAATTCCTCCATCTTACTTGATTATGTCAACTTAATAGAGGGTTTAGAGTTTAATTTGCTGAGTGTATCTCAAATGTGTGACAAAGGAAACAAAGTAGGCTTTACCATGTCTAAATGCAATGTCATTAACTCTGATATTGGTGAGGTCACATTTATTAGACTAGAATAGATGACACCTATGTTGTATGTCTAGATGACATCAAATCAAACAATGGTACTTGTCTTACAGGTGATTTGTGATGAATTTTGGCTCAAGTATAAAAGAGTAGGCCATGCAAAACATACACACATTGATAAAATCTCAAAACATGAACTAGTAAAAGGACTCCTCAAACACAATCGCACCAAGGATAGAGTTTACGATACTTGTGTTAAGGGAAAAAAGTTAGAAAATCTTTGAAATCAATCATAGGTCCGTATACTTAAAGGATACTTGATTGTAAATGACTGAAGTCACATTAGAGGCTAAAAAGGCTCTCTTTCATAATTTAGTGGCCCTCTTAGTTGTGCATAACTCTTTGAGAAAATGAGCACAAGGGACATTCATTGAATCACATGAAGAAGGGGAAATGTTGATATTGATTTAGGAAAAGGTATCCCTTATCTTATCCAAATGAGATTAAGCCTTCTTCCATTTTCTTGGTTAGAAAAAGGAGGGATAGCCTTAGTACCAAAAAAGAAGAAGTAGGAAGGTCTTAGAAGGTATAGAATCAATGGTATCCAAAGACTCACCTTGTTTATGGACCTCTACACCCCCTAGGAGAAGGGGAATTTGATGGCGGAATGTTCACTTCATGAGAAACATATTCTTGTGAAGAGAGAGAGGAGAAAAAGATAACGAAGGGAACACATCCGCATCATTTTCACCCACATTAGTGTCAATTTTCTTACTCGACTTAAATAGATAATGACATTCACTTTCTTTATCTCATTAGCGTCAAAAGAAGGAAAAGGTCTGCCCCTCAAGTTCTTTTTGAGTTGATTAGGAAAAGTCCCTCTTTACTTATTTGACATGGAAAGTTGAATAATTTTTTACTCATGGTTTTTATATCCTCTCATTAGATTCTTTTAGCCCTCTCATCACTCTCTCCATATCACTGACTCTCTTAGTTTTAAACTAGTTTAGGACGTTTCCTAAACATGAAGTAATCTTTTGATAGTTTATTAATGTGGCAGCAAAGGGAAGACCGTATATAAATAGCTAGGTCATGACATATTGTAAAAACAGTGTTGTTGATTTGAAATCAAAGTTGAGCTTGGCTCCTTGAATGTGTGTGAAATGCTTTACTTGCTTATCTCTACTTAGGCCAAGTACGGTGGTGATCAAGTGAGTCTTAACTTTTGTTTAGGTGATATTTTTGTATCCTAAACACAATTAAGGGCCTTAAACTTGTTTCTGGTGGTGTTTTTGTATCCTTCAACATGCTTAGTTTTCACTAGATTAGTCTTTGGTGGTGAATCTGTATCCAAGGAATAGTTTAGTTTCTATCCCTTTCTTTCCTTTTCCATTTAGAATCCCTTGATTCTAAGTCTATTCCCTCTATATGTTTCAGCTAACTCACACCTAGCTTATAACATGTTTCTTTCTTTGAATTACCCTTGATTGTAGTCTTCCTTGGTTTTAACTTTCACTCTTGTATTGAGTTACGCTTAACCCTTGAGAGATACATCAATTTTGGCATCAAAGCAATTTTAGATCTTGGCTTGAAATCCACGCCATCCATATGCCCTCCATTCAACCTCCAACAAAAAAGCCTAAATGCATACCCAAACACGTACGGTTTGATCCCAAATCAGCTATGAGTGAAGAAAGTATGACGTTGGAGGAAAAGTTTGATGCGTTGTTTAAAAACGTTCAAGCTATTACATCTCGGCTTAAATCTACTACATCCAACAATGAGGAACTCAGAAATCAAAATGAGTACCTAAGACGCCGGTTGGGACAAAAAAAAGAAAGAAAAAAAGAAAGTTCTAACTAGCACGTTCGGTTCTGACCCTGATGATGTTAGTGACAAAAAAAAAAGTCAGTTCTTAGAATCCTACGGTGAGGAGGAGCCTCATAGGAGACCAAGGAGAGAAAGAAGACATCCACCAAACTCTAATGACTTTAGAGTTGAAATCCCAGAGTTTGAAGGTAAACTAGATCCAGATAAGTTCTTAGAATGGTTACATACGATGGATCGTATTTTCGATTACAAGGATGTCCCTAATGATTAAAAAGTGAAGCTAGTCTCCCTTAGATTAAGAAAGTATGCTTCTTTATGGTGGACTAACTTGTGTTCAAAATGAGTTAGAAATGGAAAAGAAAAAATTTGTACTTGGGAAGAGATAAGATCAAAACTCAAGTCTTGATTTTTATGTTCATCCTACCTTAGAGATAGATATTCTCAACTCCACAGTTTATTTCAAGGGAATATGAGCATGGAAGAGTACACTAGGGAGTTTGAAAAAGTCTTTGTTAAATGTGACATCCAAGAATCTGAAGACCAGCTGATTGTTAGGTACTTAAGGGTTCTTGATCCTAGGTATGCTAACGTTGTTGATTTGCAGAGTTACTCAACTTTTGATGAGGCCTGTACTTGTGCCCATAAAGTGGAGCAACCAAAAAGATTTAAACCCCTTAGGCGTGATTACCCAAAACCCCCACCCTAGAATCAACCCTTTGACAAGGGGAGTTCTAGCCAACCTCGACAAAAGCCTACTGTCCAATCCTTCCCACAAAAAAATCCTAACTCCACAAAAGCCTCTACCACTACCAAACCATCCTATTCCAAACCCAATAGGCCACAGAAAGATGTTTCAAGTGCTAGGGACTTGGACATATTGCTTCGGACTGCCCAAATCACAAGTTTATCACCTTGGCAGAATGGAAAGCCGTGACGGAGGATGAAAAAGAGAAAGAAAAAGACGGAGGAAGAAGAGGTGTTGTAGGCATATTCAGAAGACGAAGTTAGGAAGGAACCTGACGAGGGTGAAATGCTTATTTTGAGGAGAAATCTGAATTACCTCAAACAAGATGAAGATGAACATAGAGAAAACATCTTTCATTTAATATATACTATTCAAAGGAGGGTGTGTTCTCTGATAATTGATGGGGGAAGTTGTGTGAATACAGTATCACTAGGCATGGTGGAAAAGCTCAATTTATATACCACAACCCATCCACACCCATACCATGTTCATTGGGTTAATCAAGACAAAGGCTTACAAGTGAAATGAAGGAGTTTGATTTCATTTACCATTAGGAAACATTACTAAGATCAGATTTGGTGCACTGTTATTCCAATGGATGCTTATCATGTCATGTTGCAAAGACCATGGTTATATGGCAGGAAGGTTATGCATAATGGTAATTTGAATACTAATTCCATGTCCAAAGGTGGTAAAACCATTACCTTGACCCCTTTAAACCCATCCCAACTCAAAAACAGTAAGCCATGGAAAACCAATTCCTCCTACCAAGCCTTAGCAGAAAAACAAAAGAGGAGGGTGATTTTTCAACCAAATTTTATGGCCTAAATTTTAGGAAATTTTTTTTCTAACAAGGGGAGGATGATGGATATCATTCCATGCAATCCTCAATTAGCCCTAATCATTTTTTTTTAACCTATGCACAAGTTGATTTTGTGCATTTAATTTCATAAACCTCCAGGAGGTTTAGATCCTTTTCTTTTTGTCAGAATGTTAATTCACATGATAAACTTTCAAACCATGCTAAAAGAGTCAAGTTTAGCATGAAAAATCCAAGCCCTAAACTAAACTGTTCCAGTTTAGGCCATTTTTAAGCATGTTTCAGCTTTAAGTTGATTCGTCAACTTAAACTTATTTTAACTCTGATTTCTTTGCTAAGAGAGTTTATTAACATTCTAATAAACTTAATTATGCAATTAAATTAGTTTTAAGTATTTTTGTCCAAAATTTCAAAGCACAAAACAACCCCTATGGTTTTTAACCCCATGGTTATACACAGTTTTGTGACATAAATTACCTAAGCTTTTGAAAGGTTTAAGTCCAAAATTTTTGCATAGTATTAAACCTTAGGAAGTCTAGTAGCAAAGCATGTGAAGAAGACCCTCAAAAACTAGCCCAAACATCAACAACCTAAAACAAAAACATGCCCAGTTTAGCTTCTAATCCGTGCGGTTTGATTAAACTTGTTGTTTAAGAATCTAAATCATGACTTAAGCATGGTTTCTTAATGGGGGGTTTGTTGACACCTAGAGGTGTCCCCCCATAGAGAGAAATGCCACATAACCTGCCACTAAGTTAGGTAAACTTCACATCCAAATGGCACCTAAATCGACTTCCACGTGGCTAATTGCTTCACCCTTAAGTTTACCTTCCTAGTTGGGTTTTCCTCCACCTCCACCTTTCCTACTTGGGTGCTTGCTAAGCTGGTGACTCACCTAAGCAGCCACACATGTGTGCCACGTGGCAGAAGACATGTCAACATCCTTAAAGGCCAAGCAAGCGATGTGTCATGTTACTTCAGGGCAAGGAAAGGACACCAAGGGCTCTCTAAGTGGTTGGTTATAAATTCATATGAAAGCCACCATTTTCTCTCCAGCACATGCCACGGATCATCCTTGGATTAATTAAAAGCTTAGGCTGAGTTTAGTTGCTAATCTTTTCAAAATCATACTTGTTAATTGTAATTAGTTCAATTCAGCATGCTTGTAAGTTTTTTTTAGCTTTAAACAAGTTTAGGACCTTATCTACACATGAAGTAACCCTTTAATGGTTTATGAATGTGGCAACAAAGGGAAGACTGTGCATAAATAGCTAGGTCATGCCATAATGCAAAAACAATGTCGTTCATTTGAAATCAAAGTTGAGCTTCGTTCCTTGAGAGTGTGTGAAATACTTTACTTGCTTATCTTTACTTAAGCCGAGTAGCGTGGTGATCAAGTGAGTCTTAACTTTTGCTTAGGTGGTGTTTCTGTCCGAAATAAAGTTCAGGGCCCTACAATTATCTCTAGTGGTGTCCCTGTATCCTAAAACAAGCTTAGTTTTCACTAGACTAGTCTTTGGTGGTCAACCAGTATCCTAGAATAAGTTTAGTTTCTATCCCTTTCTTTCATTTTCCATTAAGAATCCCTTGATTCTAAATCCATTCCCCCCATATATTTTAGCTGACTCACACCTACCTTATAATGTATTTCTTTCTTTCAATTGCCCTTGATTGTAATCTTTCTTAGTTTTAAATTTCACTCATAAATTGAGTTCAGTTTAACCCTTGATAGCTACATCATACATACATACATATATATATATATACATATATATATATATATATATATATATATATATATATATATATACACACACAGACACACACACATACATAC
>JACYFF010031954.1:61650196-61660867 GCA_017589665.1 Selenicereus undatus
ATCATATTAGCCTACAAGGTCTAATATTCCTTTGAGATAGCAAATTACTAATGTCATCAACATGATTAAACATTAGTGTTAAGATGCATAGGTAGATGATGATCAAATATAAACTCAAGATTATGCAAAAGAGACAAAAATAACCCCTAAGAAATTAGCAAAAGAATATTATTACCAGGGATCCATCATAGTCCTAGAAAAGAGTAGTTTAGTTGGCCATAGTTAGGGAAAACACCATTGAAATTGGTGTATTTCACAACCTATGTACAAACTTTATACTCAATTACACAAAATTATGAAACTTAGTGTAAACTGTCAAATTTGACTCACAAATGAGATGAGAAGAGAAGAGAAAATTAGCTAACAAAGCTTATTTTCTTCCTAACCCCTCAACCCAAACGATCTTGTCTTACAAAGACACTCTCAACTCTATAAAAAAATAGAAGATAGAAGATGGGAGAATGAGAGAGAGAATGGATGAATGTATGAGTGTGAGTGTGTATGGATATGAGTGTGAGTGTGTATGTTTCAACCTATGGCCCCTTTTATTGTAGAAAATCCACCCCTTAGGATCCCCCCAAAATTAATGAAAATCAATTCCAATTAATTTGGGATGTTACATGCATGGTCATGGCTAGTCATAAGTATAATATTAATTTTGATTAATGGCATTTGACTAAGTTAAGAATTAGCCATGTGGGAAATTTAGGAAAAGGAGTGGGTTGGCAAAGAGAAGTTGGATGAATGCTGATGGGCTACTAGAATAGGCCCAATTGATTTGTGAGAGAGAGGAAGAGAGGAAGAGAGGAAGAGGAGCTAGGTAGTGGAAGATGGCTGCTGGGCTTCGGTTGGGTTGTCTAAACAGGTCCACATGGCTGGTGTGAGGAGAGGGAGTTGGCGGGCTTGAGCTTGGACTTCAGGCCTTGCATATGTTGGAGGTTTGAGTAGAATTAATCAATTCCACCCAAATTCTTCTATATTTATATTACCTGAAAATCACATAAATGATGCATTATTTACTCATAAAAATATATTTCAAAGACTTAAAAGTAGGTAAAATAAAGGAGAAAATTACATATAAAATATGAATTATCAACTCCCCCACACCAAAACCTTGCTAGTCCTCGAGCAAATAACAACAACAATGCATGTATTCATTCAAACCATCAAGTAGGATAAGAATAAGAATAGGGAAGAAAATCAAGTGATTCAACTATGAATGCCCACTCCAAATCACATGTATCAATTCACTACCAACCCACAAGTCATTATCAAAGATTTCTAATTCCAACCAAGTCAATAGGCCAAGACTCAAGCAAATTAAGTACATAAGGAAACCATGTAGCAAATTGTAAGCATGAAATTTCAGCCCACATAACAAAAATCACAAGAGCATCTTTTAAAATCGAGTCCCCAATGCCAAATCAATTTTTTTTTCTCTTTTTCCTCTCTTTTTGAGAGTTTGAGCGCTTTTTTTTGGAGGGAGGTTTTCAGAAGTTACTTGATTTCATGTACTTTTTTGAGTGGATAAAGATATGAATAAAGATAACACTCAGATAAGCACTTAGTACATATTCAGGCAATTAAAGATATGGATAAAGATAGGACTTGAACATTGGTACCGAAATCAGAACTCAATTAATTTAATTTATTTGATTTTTTTTGAATTGAAAAGTCAATGGGGAACTCAATGCGTATCGAATACTCATCACGACATTGTAAATGGGGTTATATCTTATACTCAAAATCGGCTACATAGTGACATTAGCACAGCAAAAATTATGGCCCTCGACTAGTCAAAGCTTGAAATAATCTCTAGTGAGCATGGGTCACATGAATCAAATCCACATAATAGGAAGAAAACATACACAATTAGAACACTCAAACTCTTCCCAAAATCAAATTCACCCACAAATTTTCATCTTTCAATTTTGCTTCCTCAATATTTTCATTTTGCCTTCCCCCCACACCTAGATCTCACATTGTCCTCAATGTAGAAAACAATAAGATAAAGGAAAATGGAGAAAAGAGCAACCCAACCTGATAGCACGAGGAAGTTATTTCTATGTAAGCTCAACAATCAAACTCCCAAAGTACCTTCACAACCATCACCAAACTCAAGAGCCAAAACCAAGTGAAGAATCACACTTAAAAACACAAGCACACCTTGATAGGAAAAAAAATAAAATAATAAAAGACTCAAAATCACCTAAAAAAATTGGGTTGCCTCCCAACAAGCGCTGAGTTTAATGTCTTCAGCCAGACAATGCCTTACCCACTAATCATAGTAAACAGGGTTGACCAAGTTGATGGATTCAATCAAATCAGGGTTAATATCATGAGTCACAATAGGTTTCAAACGTTGACCATTAACCATGAGAACTCTACCATCTTAGGGATCCAAAATTCGGACTACCCCAGAGGAAAACACTTGTTGGACAACAAAAGGACCATCCCATCTAGATCTCAACTTGCTAGGAAATAGCTTAAGCTTAGAGTTAAAAAGCCAAACCCTCTGATTAGGTTCAAAAGATTTACGAGAAATCGTTTTATCATGCAAAGCTTTGGTTTTGGCTTTACAAATCTTAGCATTCTCATAGGCTTCATTACGCAATTCATCCAACTCATTCAATTGAAGCCTGCAGTTAGAACCTGCTTGTTTCATATCAAAATTAAAAGCTTTAATACCCCCAAAAGCACGATGTTCTAACTCAACTGGCAAGTGACAAGCCTTACCAAAAAGAAGCCGGTAAGGAGACATCCCAATGGGAGTCTTAAAAGCAGTACGGTAGGCCCAAAGAGCATCATGCAATCTCAAAGACCAGTCCTTCCTATCAGGTCGAACCGTTTTCTCAAGTATAGACTTGATCTCACGATTAGACACCTCAACTTGACCACCAGTCTGAGGATGCTAAGGAGTAGCTACTTTATAAGTCACAGAATACTTCCTAAGCAAAGCCTCAAAAGATCGATGACAAAAGTGACTCCCTCCATCACTAATAATGGCTCTAGGGGTCCCATATCGACAGAAAATGTATTCTTTCATAAACTTGACCACAACCTTGTGGTCATTGGTCCTAGTAGCCTGAGCTTCCACCCATTTTGACACATAATCAACAGCAACCAATATGTAAACAAAGCCAAAAGATGGGGGAAAGGGACCCATGAAATTAATGCCCCACACATCAAATATTTCAACAATCAGAATAGGAGAAATGGGCATCATATCACGTCGGGACAGGGCACCCGTACGTTGACAACGCTCACAAGCAAGATAGAATTGGTGAGCATCTCTAAATAGAGTGGGCCAAAAGAACCCACTTTGTAGGACTTTAGCAGCTGTCCTACGACCTCCAAAGTGACCACCACAAGCATAAGAGTGACAAAAGGTGAGAATATTATGGATTTCACTCTCGGGGACACATCTACGGACCACTTGGTCAAGGGGATGTTTGAAAAGATAAGGATCTTCCCAATAGTAATATCTTACCTGTGAGAAGAACCTATCTTTGTCTTGTTTGGACCAATGAAGAGGAATCTTCCTAGTGACGAGGTAGTTCACAATATGAGCAAACCAAGGGATGGATAGGGGTACGTGACACAACAAATAGTTGCTCATCAGGAAAGTGCTCAGAAAAGCCAACTGAGTCATCAGTATGCTCAGTAAAGATTCTAGATAAGTGGTCGGCAACAGAATTTTGAGAACCTTTCCTATCTTTTATTTCAATATCAAACTCTTGGAGCAACAAAATCCATCTAATGAGTCTTGGCTTAGTGTCATTATTAGCCAATAAGTGTTTTAATGCAGCATGATCAATAAACACAATCACTTTAGAACACAAAAGATATGGACGGAATTTATCAAGTGCAAATACTACAGCTAGCAACTCTTTCTCAGTAGTAGAATAATTCTTTTGAGCATCAGTGAGAGTTCTACCACCATAGTATATGACATGAGGCATTCTATTGACCCTTTGACCCAAAACAACCCCAATAGCAAAATCAAATGCATCACACATGACCTCAAATGGCAAAGAAAAATCAGGGGGCTACACAATAGGGGTTGTCACCAACAAAGATCGAAGCTTCTCAAAAGCTTGTACACAAGGCTCATCAATTACAAAAGGAGCATCTTTGGTAAGAAGATTAGTAAGTGGGTGAGCCACTTTACTAAAATCCTTAATAAATCTCCTATAGAAACCAGCATGGCCAAGGAAAGATCTGACTTGCTTCATAGAAGAAGGCACAGGCAGATTAGAAATCAGATCAACCTTGGCTTTATCAACTTCAATCCCTTTTTTCAACACTTTATGTCCCAAAACAATCCCTTCTTGGACCAAGAAATGACTCTTTTTCCAACTCAAAACCAGATTCATTTCTTCACATCTTTTTAGCACAATGGATAAATTAGCAAGACACACATCAAAGGAAGAACAAAACACAGAGAAATAATCCATAAACACTTCCATAAAATTATCAATATAATCAGAAAATATGGCCATCACACATCTTTGGAATATGGAAGGTGCATTACACATCCCAAAAGGCATCCTTCGATAGGCAAAGGTACCTGCTGGGCATGTAAATGTGGTTTTCTCTTGGTCCTTAAGATAGATAGGTATTTGGTTGTAGCTAGAATACCCATCTAAAAAGCAACAAAAACTTTGTCCAGCTAATTTTTCCAAAATTTGATCAATGAATGGGAGGGGAAAATGGTCCTTTCTAGTTACAGAATTCAGCTTTCTGTAATCAATGCACACCCTCCACCCCGTGGTCTGTCTAGTAGGAATTAGTTCACCTTCAGTATTCTTAACCACAGTTATGCCAGATTTCTTAGGGACTACTTGAACTGGACTGACCCATTGACTATCAGAAATAGGGTGGATAATGCCTGCATCTAAAAGCTTAACTACCTCTTTTTGGACAACTTCTTTCATGTGAGGGTTCAGTCTACATTGCATTTGCCTAACAGGTTTAAGATCATCCTCTAAATGAATTCTGTGCATACAAATTATGGGACTAATCCCTTTTAAATCAGCAACCGACCATCCAATAACACCCTTATGATCAGACAAAACACGAATCAACTCTTCTTCTTGATCACAAGATAGAAGAGAAGATATAATAACAGGTAGGGTCTCCTTGGGGCCTAAAAACACATACTTGGGTGAATCAGGGAGAGGTTTCAACTCAAGTTTAGGTGGAGATACAACAGAAGGTGGCATAGGAGAACTAGCCAAAGGGGGAAGAGGTTCATATGTGGACACCCAAGAGGAAGACTCAAGATAAGAAGTAGAGTCAACAGTAGAATTCATCTCACCTATGGTACTTTCCAAATCAAACAACCTCAAATCCCCATGGGAAAGACAAGTTCCTAAGGGATCACTACTCAGAATAGCAGGCAAGGCTTCTTCAATCATTCCATCAATCATATCAACAAAGAAGCATTCAGATTCATCTTCAAATACAGGTTGAGCAGAAGCTTTGAAAATGTTAAGCCTAACCCTCATGTTCATGACCGAGACATCCATCACTCCCGATCTACAGTTAATGGTAGCATTAGCTGTAGCTAGGAAGGGACGTCCTAAAATAAGAGGGATTTGCTTAGAGGCATTAGTAGGGTCCATGTCCAACACAACAAAGTCAACAGGAAAAAATCCTTTATCAATTTGCACAAAGACATCATCAATTCGTCCCCTAGGAGTCCTAACTGACCTATCAGCAAACTGAAGGGTACAGTTGGAAGGTTGTAGGTCTCCTAATCCCAACTCTAAGTAAACAGAATATGGTATCAAATTGACACTAGAACCCAAATCCAAAAGTGCCCTTTCAATTTTGTGATTGCCAATAAAACATGAAATGGTAGGGACACCAGGATCTTTGAACTAAGGGGGAGTATCACATTTCAGAATTGAACTCACTTGTTCACTTAGAAGAACCTTTTTAGACTTGTCATCTTTAGATTTTCTTTTAAAAGTGCACATGTCTTTAAGGAATTTAGCATATGGCGAGATCTGTCTAATTGCTTCCAAAAGGGGAAGGTCTCAAGGATGTCATCTCTTTGCTTGTCTTGCTTGGAAGGGAATGGTGCATCCAAAGCTTGAGGGTAAGGAACCCTTCGCTCATATGTCACAATGGGGTCAGACATAGCAGGAGAAGGGGATGGGTCATTCTCTTTTTCAATCTCAATATCACTCTCCATGGTCTCAAGTCTTTCATCTTTATTATGTTTCTTCTCATTCACCTTGTTGTCTACTTCTTTGGCACTCCTAAGAACCATTACAGCTTTCAATTGTTCAAATTATTGGCCTTTAGGGTTCTGAATGGGGTGACTTGGAAGTTTTCCTTCTTCTCTTTTACCTACAGCTATGGCTAGTTGCCCAAGTTGGGTTTCTAACTTAGCTATGGATTGTGAGTGGGAGTCAACAATATGCATTTTAGACTCAATGCCTTGGACTTTAGTATCAACATTTTGCACAACAGAAGTCAAGGTACCAAGGGCAGAAATTACCTTGTCAATTTCAGAGCTCCCAGATGGAGCTGGATGGGAAGAAGGAGGAGCATATCTCTGGTGTTGAAAACATGGAGGGGTAGGTCTATTGGACTGGGCCTGAAGATTCTCAACATTTTGAGACCTCCATGAAAAATTAGGATGATTCCTCCAACCATGATTATAGGTATTAGAATAAGGATTGTTGGGAGGAGGAAATCCTTGGCCAGTATTCACTTGTTCAGACACACAATCGGACTTACTAATACACGGACAATCAACAGAAGCATGCATGGGACTAGCACAAATCGAACACACATCCTGCATAGAAGGGACATTAGACACTTTGTTCATGCACAACAATTGATCAAATTTCTTAGCTAAGGCATCAACTTTACTAGAAATGTCAACTGAATGTGAAACCTCATAAATCCCCCCTTTACTTCCTAATTGCCTGGGCAAATCAGAATGTGAGGAAGTAGCATGCAAGTGTGAATTTTCACTCAAATATTCAAATAATTCCCAAGCTTCTTCAGGAGTTTTGTACAAGAAACTACCACCACATGATGCATCAACCATTTGTCTATTATGCTCATCTAAACCAGAGTCAAAACTCTGGACAAGTTGCCACATAGGTACCTCATGGTGAGGACAACATCGCAACAACTCTTTAAACCGTTCCCAACTTTCATGCAATTGTTCATTTTTATTCTGTGAGAAGGTGGTTATAGCACGCCTTAAGGCAGTCAGTTCACCAATAGAGAAAAACTTTTTCGAGAATTCCTTTTGTAATTGATCCCAAGTGGTGATATTTGTCTTAGTGTCCAACCAAGCTTTAGCTTTATCTTTTAAAGAAAAAGGAAAAAGCCACAAGCGAAGAGCATTATCAGAGATATTATTTAAAAACACAGTAAAGCAAATCTCTAAGAATGCATCAACATGCTTGAAAGGATTTTCAGACTCTAGCCCATAAAACGACGGGAGCATTTGGATAAGAGAATGTTTAATCTCAAATGGCACCGTAACAGTGGGCATACGAGCTCTAGTTGGTGAGTCATAGGTGGCGGGGGTAAAATACTCTTTAAGTTGCTTAGGTGGTGGGGTTGGTTGTTCTTCAGCTATCTTGTTCTTAGATTCCTTTTCTTAGCTCTTATCTCACGAAGAGAGCATTCAATTTCAGGATTGTATGGTTCAGGATCGAAGCACAAAGAACGTCTACCAAGCATATACCAACAAGCAACAAAGAGAAAAGAATGAAATCACCACAATAATAACCACCAAACAAAATAAAAGAGAAAAAAGAAAAGAGAGATAAGAAGAGAAAAATGAAAAGAAAAAAAAAAGAAAGATAAAAGGGAAGGGGGAAAATAACAAAAAATAATAAAGCAAAATAAAGCAAAATAAATTAAAAATAAATTAAAAAAAAAACAAAGGAAATAAAAGGGAAAGGGATTGTTAGATTAGGTACAATAAAAAAAATATAAAAGAGTTAGATTAGAAGGGAGATGGCAAATAGTTAGATTAGATGGGGGAGAGAATAACAAAAATAAAATGGTTAGATTAGGTGGGATCCGGGAATGAAACAAGAAAAATAAAAGGGAAAGGGTGGAGAATAAATAAATAAAATGGTTAGATTAGCAGGGACGGGAAAACAAAAATAAAAAAAAATAAAAGGAAAAGAAAATTCAAAAATCACTATTCGTTTCCCCGGCAATGGCGCCAAAAACTTGATGTGGATTTTATGTTCTAGTTTTAAAACCCTTTTTACTTGCAAGTGCACAGGGTTAATTGTAGACTAGCGAGTATTAGGGTGTCGATCCCACGAGGAACAATAGTGATTTTAGACTTGGCCTTTCCGATTATAAAGAATAATTTAATTTTCAGAGTTGGATTATCAAAATGAATTAATGAACAAAATGAAGAGCAAATGAGTAGCAAAGTAGAGAGAAATCAAATAGGAGAAAGTTCTAGGACTTTGGATTTCACCTTTGATGTCCATATTGATTTACTAATTTAAATGGGGATTCAATTTATCTCTTGTTCAACCCAAGCTACAAGCATTGAGCCATAAATTAAAAAGATTATTATAATTATAAAGTGAGATTATTTATCTAGTGGTTTAGCATGAACTATTCTTTTTAGACATAACTCATCTAATTTCTAGCATAAATTTTTCAATTTAAACAATTATAATTTTAAGCCCAAATTACATAATCATCATATTAGCCTACAAGGTCTAATATTCCTTTGAGATAGCAAATTAAACTAATGTCATCAACATGATTAAACATTAGTGTTAAGATGCACAGGTAGATGATGATCAAATATAAACTCAAGATTATGCAAAAGAGACAAAAATAACCCCTAAGAAATTAGCAAAAGAATATTATTACCAGGGATCCATCATAGTCCTAGAAAAGAGTAGTTTAGCTGGCCATAGTTAGGGAAAACACCATTGAAATTGGTGTATTTCACAACCTATGTACAAACTTTATACTCAATTACACAAAATTATGAGACTTAGTGTAAACTGTCAAATTTGACTCACAAATGAGATGAGAAGAGAAGAGAAAAATAGCTAACAAAGCTTATTTTCTTCCTAACCCCTGAACCCAAATGATCTTGTCTTACAAAGACTCTCTCAACTCTTTAAAAAAATAGAAGATAGAAGATGGGAGAATGAGAGAGAGAATGGATGAATGTATGAGTGTGAGTGTGTATGGATATGAGTGTGAGTGTGTATGTTTCAACCTATGGCCCCTTTTATAGTAGAAAATCCACCCCTTAGGATCCCCCCAAAATTAATGAAAATCAATTCCAATTAATTTGGGATGTTACATGCATGGTCATGGCTAGTCATAAGTATAATATTAATTTTGATTAATGGCATTTGACTAGGTTAAGAATTAGCCATGTGTGAAATTTAGGAAAAGGAGTGGGTTGCCAAAGAGAACTTGGATGAATGCTGATGGGCTACTAGAATAGGCCCAATTGATTTGTGAGAGAGAGGAAGAGAGGAAGAGGAGCTGGGTAGTGGAAGATGGCTGTTGGGCTTCGGTTGGGTTGTCTGAACAGGCCCACATGGCTGGTGAGAGAAGAGGGAGTTGGCGGGCTTGAGCTTGGACTTCAGGCCTTGCATATGTTGGAGGTTTGAGTAGAATTAATCAATTCCACCCAAATTCTTCTATATTTATATTACTTGAAAATCACATAAATGATGCATTATTTACTCATAAAAATATATTTCAAAGACTTAAAAGTAGGTAAAATAAAGGAGAAAATCACACATAAAATATGAATTATCAAATACCATACGATAAACTTTGCTTTTTGACCTACGGGCATTATCTTATTGCATAGCACACCTGAAGCATACTTCCATTTGTACTAATCCACTTTTATGCGATGGCTAATATCTTCGTCAATGTCCCCTTCTTGATGAATGATTGACCCTAGATATTTAAACTTCTCAACCTTTAGTATCTGCATTCCCTCAATGGTGATTACTCTCCTCGCATCCTCCCTTCCACTAAAATAGCAATGAAGGTATTCAGTCTTTGTTCTACTAATTCTAAAGCCTCTAGACTCTAGAGTATGTCTCCACCGCTCCAATTTTTGGTTAACTCCGTGTCTGGTCTCATCAACAAGAACAATGTCATATGCGAATAACATACACCAGGGTAACTCATCTTGAATCCCTTTTGTAAGTTCAACTAAGGCTAGAGTGAAAAGGAAAGGGCTCAAAGCAGAACCCTCATGCAGGCCCATCCCAACGTAGAAGTCGTTGGTAACCCCTCTCGGCGTCCTAACATTCGTCCTACCTCCCTTATACATATCCTTAATAAGTCGGGTATATGCCGACGACACTCCTTTCTTTTCCAAGCATCTCCATAACACCTCACGCGGGATTCTATCATAATCCTTTTCCAGAGAAACGAACACCACATGAAGGCCTATATTTCTATCTCTATACAATCCGATGAGCCTTCTCAGGAGGTAAATCGCCTCTGTGCTCGACCTGCCAGGCATAAAACCAAATTAGTTCTCTGTTACCGCGATATCCTTTCGCAGCCTTTTCTCAATCACCCTCTCCCACAACATCATGGTGTGACTCACCAACTTTATACCCCTGTAATTATTACAATCCTGAATATCACCTTTGTTCTTGTACAATGGGATGA
>JACYFF010031954.1:61707983-61737983 GCA_017589665.1 Selenicereus undatus
TATATATATATATATATATATATATATATATATATATATTTATGTATGTATATATTTATAAATATGTGTGTGTGTGTGGACGTTTGTGTGTTTATTTTCGTAAATATGCATATCTGTTATAAGAAAATTAAAAGTGCCAACTTTGTAGATGTTGTCAACATCTACACTAGATATGGTCTAATTGTGACAATTGTCTGGTAAAGGGAGTTTCTCTATTGAATTTGTTCTAGCTTCATTACTATTTATTATGTCACTGCTAGTACTATCTGAACTAAATGACAATAGTCTTCTTAATCTAGAAGCCGTTGTTAGTGCCTCTCATGAAGCGTATAAGTAACCTGATATAGATAGACAGGACCTGCAAAACCCCCTACCTGGACCAGCAATCAAGGCTGACTAATGCCTTTGTGATATGTCTAACCATTGCCTACGTAGAACAAACGACTCTATGTACAATACCTACACAGGTAGACAAGCATATATGTGTATGTATATCTGTGCGTGTGGGTGTGTGTCTGTGTCTGTGTCTGTGTGTATATGTATGTATATGTATAAATGTGTGTGTGTGTGTTTGTGCGCGCATGTGCATGCTTGTATGTATGTATGTATGTACATGTGCGTGTACACACACACACACTTACACACACACACGTGTTTTTTTTTATATGTGTGTTTGAATGTCTGTTTATATATATATTGTTGTGATCTTTAGTAAAGATAAATTTAGCCGTAGGTGCATGGCTCTCGTCGTTGCACTTGCTGGTCATTCCGCTTGGATAGGATTAGATTTAGGTCGGAAAACATCCTAAACTAATATTTGATTTAAGACTAAGATAAAATTTGTTAACCAAAATCCTAGTTTTGATCTAAATAAAACAAAAGGTAAAACCCGTCGTTGAACTAACCTAATGCCGTATAAACTATATTAATGTTGGTTTTAAATCAAAAGCATTTTAAACTAGCACCAAAGCACCTCTTAGAATTGAACATAAAAGTGAACGAAAGTAATAAACAATGAATTGATAACCTGCAAACACCATCACCAGACTAATCAAGCCAGATTCAAACCCGAGTTATGCAAACTGGCAGAATAAGGGAAGAATAAAGTAGAAAAAGAATAGCCGCAAGAACCAAAAACGCCATCACCAGACTAATCAAGCCAGATTCAAGAACCGAAAATGTGTGTGTACACACACACACACACACACACACACACACACACACACACACACACATATATATATATATATATATATATATATATGTCTCTCTGTGTGTGTGTATATATATATATATATATATATATATATATATATATATATATATATATATATTTATATTTATATATATTCTCTATGTGTGCTTTTTTTACATCTCAGGGTTCAGGCCTAGGGTGTAGTTCCTTTACAAATGGTCTGACTCGCTTGCTAGCTATTCGGGTTCAAAGTTGATTTTTTATTTATTTTTTGTCAAAAGAGATCATTCTGGCAGAATATGGGGATTTCACCAAAAAACTGGACTAGAATTCTTGAATAAGAACCTTGTCGGGTTCCTGGCTAGAGCTAGACCAATATCTTAGTCCAGAAAGTGACAATGTTTCGGATCCCTAACCCATTTTGCTTAGAAAATGAAATAAAAAATAAGATAAGACAATTGTAAAACTAATTAATAGAGTCACTAGTGAGTTTTAAAGAAACTTACAAACCAAATGCACTTTTTGAAATTAGAGATATAGAAGAGACACCAAGGGGACTATAGGCTTATCTGAGCCATAAACCGAAGGGACACAGAAAGGGACAGTAATCTCACTTTGAAAATGTTTTTGAAAGTCCCGCAGGTAATCCTTGGTGCAGGGATCATCTGATCCATTGGCGCAAGCCCAGAATCCAAATTCAAGGGCGAAGGTACATTGCCATGATGGAGTGTGTCACAACATTGCCTCTTACCACCAACAACCACTATAGACCGATACATTAAACTAAAATCTAATCACACTTAGTAAAGTAAATATGAAACATATTAGAATCGATTAATTCAAATAACAAAAATCAACATACAATGCCAGTCTAAAGAAATTAAAAAGAAACAATTCAAAATATTACAGCAGGCGGGGATTAAACTAAGCAAAATTTACATCTTTATCAAACACAAAATTAAATAAACTAAAATAAGTAAACTAGAGATAAAGTATTAGGGAGAGATTCAATTTTTCCCTTACGTTGAGCCACCTTATTCACCTAGGTAGGATGACCTACTTGATACACCTGGGAACCCATCAAAAAAACACACCTTAGGGATTAATCAATATTTGACTTTCGAGTGTTGGAGTCTTCTCACTTAAATTCTCTCTAAAATTCTCAGTTTCTCACTAGTGTTTCTCTCTAACTTTTCTAATCATTCACTCGAATGTTTTTCATTGTGTTTAACAATTAGGGACAATCCCCTTTTTATAGCTCTCGAATTATGTAGAACTAGCTAAGGAAAAGGAGTTTGACTTCAACTCCTAATCTAAATACGAAGCATATTCGGATCAAACTCTACAAAAGGAGTTTGATTTGAATAAGGGGAAGCGGGACCTGAGGACTTCTTGGGTCGAGAACCCTGTTAAGCCCAATGTATCCCATGCCCCCTTCTTTCTTTTTCTTCTTATTTTTTCCTTTTGGTCTCTAAACTTGTGATTTATTTTGCTGGGCCCTAAATGCATAGGTTGGAGCCTAATTTTTGCCATTAGGAATTTTATCAAATTAAAGACGCTATTTTTTAAACATCTACAATTAGCCCCCCACTTTGACTGAGCTTGACTAAGAAGAAGATCAAAGTATATGGAATTTGTGCTTATTTGTTTGGGTTGAACTCGACCTTTTGCCAATCTAGCGGATCTTGATGTCAACCTTTCTTCAGTTTAGCAGAGCTTTCGCTGATCTAGCGGATCTAGATGTTGACCTTTCATCGGTTGAGCAGAACCTTTGCTAGTCTAGTGGGTTCTGACTTCGACGATTTGACGGTCTAGCGCACCTTTCGCCAATCTAGCAGATTCTGAATTTGACCATTTATCGATCTAGCAGGCCTTTCACTGGTCTAATGGATTCTAAATTTGGCCTTTCATCGATCTAGCTAATTCTGAATTTGAACATTTGTTGGTCTAGCAGATTTGGATGTCACCCTTTTCCAGATTTTGCAAACCTTTCACCAGTCTAAGGAACCTTTCGCCAGTCTAGCGGATTCTGAATTTCACCTTTTGCTTTGTTAGCAAACTTTTGTTGGGTTAGCAAACTTTTGCTGGTTCAGCAGACTCTGAATTTGGCCTTTCAATGGTATAACAAACCTTTGACCGGTCTAATGGATTCTAGATTCGTCTAATTCCCTTTTTTCTAAACTAATTGAATATTTTAAACCCTAGATTCTTTTTCTTTTGTTTGCTTGCTTCCACTAGATTCATGCTTGTTACCTTCTTCTTTTCTTGTTTGCTAAGTATTTGTATGGCTATGGAGAACCTCACCGGTTCCCTTTACCTTGGCTTCTTCCTTTTGATTTCTTGTTTTATTCGCTTTATTGTTGCCAAAGTTGATAGAATACTTTTGCTTCATGCCCTTGAGAATCCTAATCGTGTCCCATGCATGCTTACGCCTTTGGTTTTTGCTTCTTTTGCTTACTAAAGATAATAATGATTTTAGTGCATGTGAGGCTAACTTTTCTAACGATCTCGACTGCATCCCCATGCTCTCTGTTTTCTTCTTTGTTTGTATGAATGATGGACTGACAAGCTTGGATTTTGCCTATTGATGTGCATGCTTAGAATCCTGGTCGGGTTCCACTTTCATTTTCCTTCTTATGTTGCCCTCATGTAATTCTTTGATGTAATTATAATACATGCATGTGCTTTGGTATATGAGACCCACCTAGACCCCCTGGGCCCACCCAAACCCCCTGGGCCCACCCAGACCCCCTGGGCACCTTTCTCTTACTTTCTTGCCTCTTATTCTCTTGTCGTTTATTTCCTGCATGTGTAGTGCATGAATGTACTTTGCATAAGGGAACCTAGGTAGGTACTCCCCCTTTTTGGCATCTTTGTCTTCTCTTATTTCTTTACACTTGTTTTGATGTAGGTGTAGCATATGCATATATTAAATGCATGGGGAAAACAGCCGGGTTCCCTCCTCTTTGGCCTTTTTTCCTTCTCTTCTTCATGTTTCCTTATACTTGGCTTCGTGAATGTGTAGTGCATGCACTCCAATGAGAACCCAGCCGGGTCCCCTCTTGGTTTAACTCTCTTATTTTCTTTCTCTTGCCTTTAGTTATAAATGGCACACACCTACTTTTAGAGAGCCTAACTCCTTCACCTTACCGGTGCTTTATTGCTTTCTCCTTTTCATTTCTTTGATTAAGAGTGTGTAATTTGTGCTCTAAAATCATGAGTGTAAGAAAATCACATCTACCCTACAGACCTAAACAAGGGAAACTCCTTCGAGATTCTTTCATTGACAAGGAATAGAGACCAATTGGAGCTTGGAGTTGAATACACCCCTTGGTGGAGGTAAGATGTCATGTATCGAGCCAGGCTTCCTCAAAAGCAGTAAGCATTCTTCTTTCCTTTTCTGTAGTTCATTTTTATCGAGATCACAATTTCAATACTGCTTGCTAATCTTTCTTTTCAAGAAGATCTTATTAGGTCTGCATGTGCTCCTAGTTAATTTACGATGGACCTTAGGGGTAGAGAGCCTCAAGTTTGATCTGTGTTACATAATGCTAGTTTGGGTGCCTTCCATTCTGGTCTAAAAGGCGCAGTAGATCTAACCGATCAATGTATGACTGAAGTGATGGTTGAGGGATTTTAGGATAACACTAATACTATTCATCTCCCGTTTGGGGATACGACTATAACCACTCTTAATTTTGCTATGCTAACGGGTCTCAACTTTTTTCGAGACCCGTTAGTTTATCAAGATGACTTCTGTCTTTAGCATGACGAACTTTTCTAGCCTTTTGGTCCCATTATGAACATAATTCCTCATGGGAATCATTTTCCGTACAACTCCTTTTTTATGCGATAACTGATGATGATCGCTAAGCTAAATGTTAAGCTAATTAGCAACCTTGTGTTATTATATCACTTCTTCTTGGAACCACTATTTTTGCCGATTTTGGCAATCATTGCTACTTTCAGTATCTAGTTAACCTCTTTGACCTTGATAGAGTAAAAAACTTAAACCTAGGGGGGTTTTTGCATGATCCATCCTTATTCGTGGTATGCAAGTTAGGATGCAAAAAACTAAGAAAATTCATGGGGATCGTAATACTAGTTTACCCGTGGGAGATTTATGGAGGGTAATCGAGGTAATGATATTCCTTGAAATATTTTATGTTCTTGATTTGTAGCCCTCATTACTAATTTCTTGTGGGTTTTTTTACAGTCTTGTTTCTACGAGCTCCGCTCGTGGAATCAGCCTCTCTACGGGCAGGATTGCTGGTAGAGGTAAGGTTGCCTACATCTGGATCTCCCCAGACCTCGCGAAAGCGGGACCCACACTAGGAGTTGTTGTTGTTGTTGTTTCTACGAGCACCCTAGCTTTCTCCAAGATCGGTTGTCATTGCCCTAAATGTCTTGTTGAAATTCATTGGTTTTAGTCTTCCTCTTTTTCTTTTTTCCTCTTTGTGTAGGTAAATATTCACCAGTAGGAATAGTGGGTCTCTGCCCTTGGGTGCAGGCGACTTGATACTACACCAACATCGGTTCCCTATGGAGGATCCATTTAGCTCTTTTTGGCACTTAGGTGGGACAGTCACTACCCACCACACCAACCAATGGTCTCTTTCGTCCCTAAGGATCCACCTTGGTCTATGTTTTATGCATGGATCCTATCTCTTGAGGACAAGGATGAGATGAAAATAGGTCATCACTTTATTGATTATATCAATTACGATTGTGACTATACTACTAATCTTCACACACAATGGCCTGTTTGGTTACCTCTCCTACCATTCTCCTCTTTTATTATATTTTCCAAGCTTCTGATCTTTGTGTGTCTTTTGTAGGAATTGAGTGCTAATGCTCCCATACCAAGTCTGAGAGTTAATATGGCCAAAGAGGGAGAAAAGGTCCTGTTTATAAATGTCCCACTGTTCTTGAAATCTAAATGCTCTGAGGTCCCATGTCCTTCTACCTTTAGGGGGTAAGTATGTTTCTTACTTTGATTCCTTGAAATGTGATTGTGCTTATGTTCCACTTCTTTCTTTCAGTATAATCGAAGAACAATTGAGCCTAATAATATGTCATTTTTCCCTCCATAAAAAGGCATTTGCGAACCTTTTTACTTGCTGGCATCCCCAAATGGATAAGGTAACCTACCTCATTTATTTTCTCATTATGATTTTTTTCACTTTTGCTCCTAGGGACCTAAAACAAGCCCTAGAAGAGCATTCGAGATCATAGATCTCATTCAAAGGGGCTTTGTTCAAGGATGCAAAATATCTTAAAGTCCTCTCATGCTGGAGAAACAAAGCCTCATCTGGATTCCATTGGGGAGCATTACATGTCTAAGATTCTGTATAATGAGTCATTCTTGGGCCTAAGTCAATTTTGGTTTTTTGTTTAGTTACACTAACTAGATTTTCGGTGGAAGCAATAGTGGGTTTCCAGATGATCAGTAGAATTGGTCTAATGGACTTATGTATGATGCTTTTTATCATGATGTAATGGTACCTACTAAGCAATGCAACTTTTATCCAAGACTTTGTATTAATGTAAGCTACTCTAAAAAATGACGCAATGCAAATACAGCCCCCTCTACCCACAAAATAAAGAACAAAAAATTAAAACATTAATAAGTATCAAGAGCTATGAGGTTCTGGGTAATAATTTGGAAATTTTACTGAATAATCGTTGGATTACAATCAGTCAGAGTTAGAATTATTCTAGTCAAATGAAAATAAAACAAGACTATGTGGTAGCCCAAACACCAATCCCTGCTGCATTCCCTGGTGGGTCCGATTTGGATCCCGATCGAGTTCCTTCTGGGCCCCCAAGCCTTATCCTTTTCGGATATAGCTAGGGACTATTCCCAAGACAGGAATTCGACTGGGTTTCGGTTGACTTGCCAATCTAAGTTCTACTTGGCTTTGGATTACTTGTTTTGTGCAACTATAAATAAAGGCTACAGGAGTAATTTGCTAGAATACACCATGTCTTTTGTAAAGGCCTTATCCTTTTAGTTGCTAACCCTTGATGCCAATGATAAGCACGAACTAAAAAACCTCCATTTAAGTAGCCTCCTTGTCCTTCCCCAAGTCAAAATCTTCTAGGAATTGCTTAGGGCCGACTCCACCTTTTGGGATTCTGTACTACATGTCTTTCATTTTAGGGAATGTGAATTATGCCCTTCGACCAAGATGTTTAGTGTTATCCTAGGTTTTTCACTTATTATCACCCGGTTGTGCTAACTTATTCAAGAGATATATCCTCCTAGTGTCATCATTTTTTAGGTATGAGTGAGTAGCGTATTTGCAACATAGTTGTTGGGGACGAAGTGGGTTTCATGTCCCTAATTTCTTATTTTGAAAAGGAGAATGTGTGAACTCTTGAAGGCATACATAGAAGTCAACCAATTTTCCTATGCCTCTTGGGAGTGTCTTACTCGTTAGTGCTTCTAGAAATAGGGGACCTACAATGTTGCTGAACATTACAAAATGGATTTGACTTGACCAAACTGCTATTCCCCTTGTTGTTGCGGAGACCATACTATGTTTGGATTAATTTCGCTACCACTCGGATCAGTTTTTTCTAGGCAATCCATTGTTACTTTAGGTAGACTTTTACGGTGTGTTAACCATTACATGGCTATCACATGGGCCCAAAATAAAGATGAGTTCCTCCTAGGCTTGCTTCAAGCTCTCACAGCTGCTCCCTTTTTCATATTCCTTCCCCTTGTTTTTCTACTTCGGCTTGGGCTAGACCATAGCAAAAGGTTGTGTTCTTGTTGTTTCTAAACCTTTCCCCACTTTTTTCTTTTTTTTTTGTTAGCATGGAGATTTGGTTGCTAGAACACCTCTAACTAGTCGAGCTTCCTAAGAATGCAGATACATACTTAGCTGCTCAATTCTACCAAAGGAAAAGATGCTTCAAGGATCAATCGAGGGCGAAATGGATTAACTTCCTATAGAAGAACCCACCTCTTTGTTGGGTGTTGCATTAGTGGAGAATTCGGTGATTTGTGATGCATGGGGGTTATAGTTCTTACGTTTGCCTCGTTGGCCTATCCATGGGAACTTGTGTCTTCCTTAGACGGTTGGTGAGATAATTTGTTCACAGGCGAACACCATTCTGACCCTACACTGCCTGCTTTTTAGGGGCTATATGAATTATCTTGCTTGTATCAAGTCCCGTGTTGATTATTGGCTTTATTGTCCCACCATTGTGACGTGGTCTGTCCCATGCTCTACCTATGTCTCAGAACATTATCTGAACTAGATGAATGAGAGTGATACTGATTTGAGAAAGGCTATTCGGGATAAAGAGACTGCTTTGGAGCCTTCGAAGACCGAGAAGATGGGGACCAACAAGAAAAAGGGAACTCGTCTTATAGTGAAAGGAAGAGAACTAGGGATCCTTACCCCCAGAAGTCAACAACCCAAACCAATAAGGATAAGAAGTCAAGGAAGGATTAAGAACTAGCTTTGCCTCTTACTTGTTTAATAAAGTGTTACACTTTTCATAGTAGTATGCTATTAGGAATTTTATTATATGTTGCTATGTACCCGGTCAGATTTTAGGCTTTCCCGTGGGTTGATTTAACAATGGCGTTGTCTTACTTTGTTCTGTTTTTTTTTCTTTTCTTTCAGAGGGGTGAATGGTTAGTAAAGAGTAATGGGGTTTGGACTATTAGGGTTTCCTATGTATCTGTATTGTAGGAGTAGGCCTTTATAGTTTATTACATCACGCCACTTGTTCAGCCTAGTATAGGCCTTGTAAGACAGTTGTGGCCCTAAAATAAATTTTACTCCTTTCTTTTGAAAATTGTTATGGGCTTTGGCATAGATTGATGAACTAAGTGTAAGACATTTTCAATTGATCTAGATTTGTATAGTGTTTGTATTCCTCTCCATCTATATCAATAAGTTTTATTACTCCGTCTAGCAACAAGGTTTTTATGATATATGGGCCTAGCCAAATAGGCCTAAAAATTTTCCCCTTGGTTTCTTAGATACTAGCCCTTATTTATTTTAAGATCATGTCTCCTTCCTATAGGTCTCTAGGCTTGATTTTCTTATTGAAACCTCTTGAAATCTGAGATTGGTATCATTAAACTTTATTTAATACCCTCAATCCCTTTTCATCTAGCATGCCCAACTCTCGATGTCGAGTTTCGCCCACTCTAACTCTATAATTTGATTTTCCATAATTACCCTAAGTGAGGGTATTGTTATTTTAATCGAAAGTGCTACTTTCATTCTATATACTAGGGAGAATGGCATTGGTCACCTTGAAGTATGAGTTGAAGTTTTATATCCCCACAGAGCGAATGGTAGCTTATCAAGCCAATATTAGCCATTCTTTTTGATTATCCTCTAGATATTTTTTTAGCTGCTTCTAGTACTCCATTTATTTGGGGTTGGTAAGGAGATGACTTATGCTGTTGGATTTCATGCTTTTTAAGTAGAGTTGCTACTTCCTTTTTGGAATGTCACCCTTGATCACTTATCCAATTATGTGGTACACCATACCTACATATGATATTATTGATAAGGAACTTTGCCACATCTTTTGAAGTAACAATTATTGCATAGGAAGCTGCTTCTACCCATTTTGTGAAGTAGCCAATTGCTAGAAGCACATATTCATGGCCGCCTATTCCCTCCGGCATCACCTTTCCAATTATATCGATTCACCATACTTGAAAGGCCATGGCGAAGTGAGTGTTGAGAGAAAAAAGCGAGGTTGATGTTGTAGCGTATATAATCATTTATGAAATCTTCTCATATATGAATGACAATTTGCTTCCATGGTATAACAATAGTACTCTATCCTCTGAACCTTTTTGGCTAACGTTTGGTCGTTCATGTGCAGCCCACACTCTTCACCATGAACTTCCTTCATGATTTCTCATGCTTCCTCCTACGTTACATAGAGTAAGTTTACGCCATATCTGTTTTCTTATATAGCTTCTCTTTGTCCTCAAAACATTGCAAAGCTAACAACCTTAATGTCCGTTGGGCTTTTGGGGACTCTGGTGGGTATTATTTGTTTGTTAAGTATTGGTAGACATCACAATACCAACTAGTAAGATCAATAATGCATGCTTCGATAGTATGTCGATAAGATGACTTATATCTCCTGTCAACTAAAAATGGCATCGAATGGATGCCATTTAGAATCTTGATCATTGAAGCTAACTTTGCTAAGGCATCAACAAACTGATTATCTTGACGAGGAAGGTAAGTGTAAGTAATATGAGTGAAATTCTTAGCAGAATCCACTAAATGAGCTGGGTATGGTGCCAAGGCTTCACTTCCCAATTTCCATTTTTCTGAGATTGGATTGATTATCAAATTGGAGTCCCTATACACATATATGTTCTTTACTCCTATGTCTATGGTAGGTTGCAGCTCGATAATATAGGCTTCATATTTTGCTTCATTATTAGTTACCTTAAAATCCAGCTTGACTGAGATGGGTTCATGTGCCCCTTCTGAAGGCACACTATAAGGATGCCTACCCCAAATCCTTTTTAATTTAAGGCCCCATCAAAATACATTGTCTAGATATCATCTACCTGAAGGACTTCTTTGGTGGGGAAATCAAAGGTTTCTTCCTTTTGATCTTCCATTTGTAGATCTACTAAGAAGTCAGACATAACTTTCCATTTAATGGACTTACGTGGGATACATTAGAGGTCGAATTCCGATAGTATTACTGTCTACCTAGCAACCTCGCCACTTGTCACTGGTTGTTGAAGCAAACACTTTATTAGGCCCGTTGGCACCACTAAATATACCGTATAATGCCTAAGCTTTATGGATGCGCACACTAAGGCTGGAGAGGTTTTCTCCAAATAGCGAATTTCATATTCAAGAAACTTTTTACTCAAATAGTAGATGACCCTTTCTTGTCCTTTTGTCCTTTGGGCTAGCATGGCCCCCCATTATCATTGTCATTGTTTTGAGATAAAGAATGAGGGGAATGTTAAGATGTGAATATACCAACACTTGTGGGTTAGATAAGTAATCTTTGATCTTATCAAATGCCTCTTGACATTCATCATGTCATTCTAGTTTTATACGTTTCTTCAATTTCTTGAAAATAGGCTCACATATTGTAACACCCCAAATTTCTAATTACTTTTCTTTATTTCTAATCATTAACCTACATGGCAGCGAAACCTAATTTGGGGGTGTTACCTCCGTATTTCCTTCTTGGAAATACCAGACTGCGTATCAAATAACAATTTATACAAAGGTTCTTCAATAAAACTTCAACTTAAAGGATTCAGATACTGATAAACAACTACTAAGCTAAAACAATTGTTCATTACAACTCTTTCCTCTAAACAACTAAGGTTGTAACCTTCAGCTTAAGCGTCGGGGCCTCACTCTACCTTTGGTCCCCTAATCCCATGCACAACTAGTTTACCTGAAAACAAAACATTTTATAAAAGTGAGATAAACTCAGTAAACAATGACCCCTAATAGTCAAACTACACATACAAATTCATTTTGAAAACATTTAGGGGTAGGAGAACAACAAGACCACACTTATTCGTTTTCCATTAATGTACCCCCCCATACTTACATGCTCTTAGTGATGCACACACATACACCTTAAGATCCAATTATAATAATCAGGTTTAAGGGCGAGCGACCCCCTGCACTTGGGTTTAGCACAACCGCTTAACTTAATCCTGGCCTATCGCTGACTAGGGTGGTTACCGCTTTATAATTTCCTAGCCTACCATCATCATGGATGGTTACCACTAACATGGCCCATGTCCCACCAGGGCACGTGGCTGCTCACATGCAGGCACTATTTCCCAGCGAAGGCTATTGGCCTTCAATCAACATAACCAGTTCACAGTGTCACTCATAATCAGCCATTACAGTCACTGTTATACTTTTCCAAATTAAAGGTCGATTTAACATGTATAGTTCATTTAGATTCAACCCGATCCCCCAAGTGCATCCCCACAGTACACAAACTTCCATTTTTCATCATAAACATTCAAAGAACCATCTCCATAGTCACAGCAAAATCATGCGATTCCAACTACGCAATCACGTTCAATTGACTCATGCCATAATTTCATTAAATAAACATTCAAATCCATTGTTACCATATTCAATGCACTTGTAATTTTTCATGCAACTCGGGGAAGGGTTAGGGCATGATTGTTACCTGGATTCCGTACAAATTACGGGCTCGGTTACTAGTTTAGGCCTACTTCTCTACACCTGGGCCAAAACATCGCCCATACTTAGTCCAAAACTTCATGTGCCGTAATCCTAGCCCCTACCCTACTAATAAGAATTTTTCTGAGATTTCTACCCGTGCCTAGGGCTCCCAACTGAAGCCCAACTTTGGGTTTAGATTCAACCAGAATCTACGTCCAACTTCCAGAACCTATGACTTTCGCTCCCAACGTAGAAATTTTAATTTCTTACCCATTTTAGAAAGGTCGGTGCGTCCTCTGCACTTCTTATGTTAGGGTTTGTCATATTCTAACCCGAAGTAGCTCGTTTTCCTAATTCTTTTCATGGTGTCACTGATTGTCCCGATTTAGACAGTCCTTGGTAATTCGACAATAACGTGGGTTACACTACTCCGATTCATTCGATGCAAAAACTAGGTTACACGACAGATCCCAACTCAGCTACCTTAAAACTTTCATGATTTTTGGGTTGTTGTTCTGTCCTGGCCGAATTTTCAAAGGAAGGGTATGTGCAGTTCCAAACCCAGAATGTTCTGCCTATGTGGTTTCGCTCCCAACGAGTACCATTGGCTTGGTTTTTCCACAATGATGGGTCACCCATCTACCTATGCCTGTCCTACAGGTTTCTATGTCTCCCAACCTACCCAAATCAAGCCAAAGTTAAGGACTTTAATCAACGAAACCAAAGAAAAATTGTCATTAAAGTTTACCTTGAGTCGGGTTTTGAATGGAAGATGTTTCTCCTCTTACCCCCTGCTCCAAAGCTGAAAATTTTGAACTTTATGTTAGAAATTATGATGAATTTACAAGATTAAAGCAACACAAAATGAATTAAGGGTTTCAAAAATTGAAATCTTTGAATATGGGATGCATGGGTGTATTACCCATGCACCCTCACCCACTAAAACACAAAAGGGGCCGCATGGTGGTGCCGGCGGCTGGGTGGCGAGGAACCGGGTGACACCGGTGGATGGTGGCGGCACTGCAGTGGGTCAGCGAAGGAGGGAGAGACAGTGCAAGAGAGAGATCATGAGGGCAAGGGAGAGAGATCGGGAGGGAGAGGGAAAGCGAAAGAGAGAGAGTGTGAAGGGGGTGTGGTGGCTGCCACTAGGTGTAGGGGGTTATTGCTAGGGTTGGGCGGGAGGGGCTGGTGGCCGGCAACGGGGAGGCGAGCTAGGGTTGTTGGGTTTTGGGGGGGGGGAATCTCCCAAAATTCAAAATTTCCCTTTTTTTTTCAACTGAGAAGAACAAATATTTGTTAAATAAATAAATTTTTAAATAAAAGGATTTAAACACCCAAATATATCTAAACAAAATAAAGGTGGAAATCACAAACAAATTTCTTTAAAACAAAATAAATGTACGGATCATAAAATGAAATTCATTTTTTTTTCGCCTTGGCTTGATTTAGGTCATAGTTTTAGATCAGCCCACATCACCAAAATTCCCAAAATGGAAGCTAGTTTTTCGAGGTTTTACATACTACCCTCTTGGGAAAGTTTCGTCCTCGAAACTTCAAAATTCACCCAAGTGCACTGGCTTACAAGAATAAAACTTTCGGGGGTTTTACACACTACCCCTCTTAAAGAAGTTTCGTCCACGAAACTTGTACGCCCCTGATTACAGAAATAAGTGGGGATATTTGTCTTGCATCTCCTGTTCTGGTTCCCAAGTTGCTTCTGACATTTTGTAATTGGCCAAGAGGACCTTGACTAAGGGCACCGTTTTCTTGCAAAGGTGCTTTTCTCGCCGATCCAGAATCTACATAGGCTATTCCTCATACAACAGGTCTTCCTGGAGCTGTATAAGATCGGGTTTGATTATGTGCGAGGGGTCTGAGATGTACTTCTGCAACTGTGACACATGGAACACATTGTGTACTTTGGGAAGTTCGGGTGGTAGCTCAAACCGATATGCCACCTCCCCAACCCTCTGTGTGATTGGGTACGACCCGATGTACCTCGAGTTAGGTTTCCCCGCCCCACCGAATCTCATAACTCACTTGGTTGGGGAAACTCGAAGAAACACCTGGTCTCCAACTTGGAATTCGAGGGGCCTACGCCTTCAATCGGTGTAGCTTTTCTGGCGGCTCTAGGCAGTTTTCATTCATACTTGGATCACTCTTATCTTATCTGTGGTGGCTTGGATTAATTCCAGCCCAATAGCTAGAGCTTCATCGATCTCCTGCCAACCGAGCGGAGTTCAGCACCTCCTTCTATACAGCGCCTCATACAGGGCCATCTTGATACTCGTGTGGTAGCTGTTGTTGTAGGAAAACTCAATCAGTGCCAGTTGTTTGTCCCATGCTGTCCTAAAGTCTAGGGCGCAAGCACTTAGCATATCTTCTAGTGTTTGAATGGTGTGCTCAGTTTGTCCGTTAGTAGATGGGTGAAAGGCAGTACTAAAGCGTAATAACGTCCCAAATGCTTCCTGTAGTTTCAGCCAGAAACCCGATTGGAACCTGGTGTCCCGATCTGACACTATGGAGCTAGGCACTCCATGTGTTCGCACTATCTCCTCGAGGTATGCTCGAGCTAACTGGTCCAGAGTCCAGGTATTCCTCATGGTTATAAAATGCGTCGTTTTTGTAAGTCAGTCCACTATCACCCAAAGCGTGTTGTTCTTTCTTTGAGTCAATGGTAAGCCCACCACAAAATCCATGGATACCAAGTCCCATTTCCATTCAGGGACATCCATGGGTTGTAAAAGTCCAACAGGTTGATGGTGCTCGATTTCACTCTCTGGCGGGTTAGGCACTTTGCCACATAATCAGCCGCTTCTTATTTCATGTTACTCCACCAAAAGGTCTGCTTAGGTCCTTATATAACTTATTTCCCCCAAGGTACACCGATTATGGAGTACTGAGGATTTTCTTTTTAAGTGCCTCTACCGCTGGAACACACAACCGGTTATGGAATTGTATGGTTCCATCTTCATGAATTACGAACTTGGGTACCTTCCCCACCAATATTTCCTCCTTGATCCGCTCGAGTTAAGGGTCCATAGCCTGTGCTACTCGAATTTCCTCCATGGGTGTCAGCTGTGCTTCCAAGGTAAATAGGCTTGGCCTTCAGGGTGATTACGTTAAGTTCTAACTTCTGAAATTCCTCACACAAACCCTTAGGCAGTGCTAGCAAGCAGTTCAGTGCCGGGTATGGTCAGCGACTCAATGCATCGGCCACTATATTAGCTTTTCCCGGATGGTGCTGGAAATGGACATCATAGTCCTTTAGGAACTCCAACCACCTCGTTCACCTCAGATTCAGATCCTTTTGTGAAAAGAGGTATTTCAAGCTCTGGTGATTGGTGAAAACCTCGCAATGTACCTCGTACAGGTAGTGCCTCCAGATCCTAAGTGCAAACACGACGACTGCTAACTCTAGGTTGTGAGTCGGGTTGTTCCATTCATGAGTCTTCAATTTCCGTGAAGCATAGGCTATAACGCGATCCTCCTACATTAGCACACATGCTAACCCACTCCTACATGCATCGCTATACACCATAAAATT
This sequence comes from Selenicereus undatus, assembly GCA_017589665.1. NCBI lineage: Eukaryota > Viridiplantae > Streptophyta > Magnoliopsida > Caryophyllales > Cactaceae > Selenicereus > Selenicereus undatus. The sequence goes on from JACYFF010031954.1 coordinate 61,723,909, forward strand.
CTTATCAGTGGTGGGTAAGGCCAGTATCGACGCACTTGTTAGTCTTTTCTGAAGTTTCTAGAATGCTTCCTTGCATTGTTCCATCCATTCATACTTAGCGGCCTTCCTGGTCAAGTTGGTGAGCAAGGTGGTGATCTTGGAGAAGTTTTAGACAAATCTATGATAGTACCCTAAGAAACTCCTCACTTCTATCGGGTTCTTAGGTCTTGGCTAGTTCGTCACAGCCTCTATCTTTTGGGCATCACAGACACTCCCTCATTGGATATTGCGTGTCCTAGAAATGCCATCTTATTCAGCCAGAATTCACACTTCGAAAACTTGGCATACAACTCATTCCTCCTTAACAATTCTAGGGCTATCGTCAGGTGGTGGGTATGCTCCTCTAGAGTTCTCGAGGAGATATCATCTATGAATACCACCACAAACGGGTCCAGGTAGGGTCTGAAAACTCTGTTCATAAGGTCCATCAATGCTGTCGGGGCGTTAGTGAGGCCAAAGGGCATCACTATGAATTCATAATGTCTGTACCGAGTTCGGAAGGCAGTTTTGGATATGTCCTCGTCCTTGATTCGGAGTTGGTGGTACCTCGAACGAAGGTCTATCATGGCGAAAGTCCCCACACCTCTCAGTTGGTGAAAGAGGTCGTCTATTCTTGGTAGTGGGTAACCGTTCTTGACCGTTATTTTGTTCGGTTCACTATAGTCTACACATAACCTCAGTGTCCCATCCGTCTTCTTCACAAACAACACCGAGGGGCCCCATGGAGATGTACTGGGCTGAATATACCCCTTCTGTAATAGCTCATCCAACTGTGTCTTTAATTCCTTAAGTCCCGCCGATGCCATACGATAAGGTGTCTTAGAGATGGGTGTGGCTTTGGGGGTTAGATCGATACAAAATTCTACTTCTCTAAGGGGTGGCATGCCAGGAATCTTTTCTGGAAATACATCTGGGAATTCCCTTACTACTGGAATGTCTTCTAGGGAGGATTCGACACCCTTGGTTTTCACTAGGTTACATAAGAATCCCTCGCATCCTCTGCCTAACAACTTCCGGGCTTTCATCATGGAAATTAGTTTCACTCCCGATCTAGGTCCCTTGCCTTTATGTACCACCTTCTCCTCATTGGGCCCCCTTAGGGTGATTTTTCATCTTAGACAGTCTATTTGAGCCTGATGTTTGGCTAACCAATCCATCCCCAGGATGACCCCACAGTTAACTCAAACCTATATAGGTCTGCCATGAACTCATGCTCATACATTCTAACAGCTCATACATTCTAATAAGGCAATCCTCACACAGTTCCTCACAGCTTACAGTCTTCCCATAAGGGAGAATCACACAGACAGGAAAGAAGGTTTACGGGTGGGAAGTAGTCCTAATGTCTCAACCAATTTAATAGAAATAAAAGAGTGTGTAGCACCCGAATCAAATAAAACATCTACTGGTTGAGCTTGGATAGAAAATGTACGCGTCACAATGTTTGGAGCATCCTCTTCTTCCTCCTTGCACATCACGTAGACCCTTCCCCTATTATTTCGGGGCGGTTGGTTGGGAGGTTGGCTTGAATCTGCTAATGTGCCCAGTTCTGCTGGTTAGGGTTGGTTGCCTGCCCACCCCTATTTTGCTAAGGCTGCTGGGATCGTTGTCCTTATCCTTATCCTTGTCCTTGTCCTTATCCCCCATGACCTTGACCCGTAGGAGGTGGGGGTGTGGGCAGTCCCGGATTTGATGTTGAGGGCTTCTGCAGTGGAAACACCTCTTGACTTAATGACATTCTCGGGCGTAGTGCCCCAACTTCCTATAAGCATTGCAGGTCACTTTAGGCTGGGCATTGGGGTTCTGGCCTCCCCGAGCATTGTTGTCTGAGTACTGGTTCCCAGAAGTCCTCTAGTGTTGCTCATACGGTTGGAAGTTTCCCCGGTTATCTCCCTTCCTCTTAACTCCCCATTGCTCGTTGAAGTAGTTACTCCTTTCCTTCAGTACCCTTTCTATGTTGATTGCAATATCATATAGATCCACGTAGGAGGTGAACTAGCGTACTGACATCCTCTCCTTAATGGTGGGATTAAGTCCAGCCTCGAACTGGTTTATCTTTAGCCTCTCGTCAACTACGAAGGTTGGGGAAAATCGGGAGAGCTCCATAAATTTTGAGGCGTACTCCAGTGCGCTCATGCTCCATTGCTGCAACCACATGAACTCGTTCTCTTTGGTTTTCTGGAGGGGGACGGGATAGAAATGATTCTTGATCAATTCTTTGAACTTGCTCTAGTTGAAACGAGGCTTGTGCTACCTTTCTCTCACTGTGGCCCACCATTGGTCGGCCTTGTCCTTTAGGTAGAAGACTGCAAAGCCCACCTTCCACTCCCCGGGGCATTGGAGTGTATTGAACAACTTTTCCATACCTCTAATCCAATCCTCAAAGGTTTTGGGGTCAGGGAGGCCATCAGAGATGGGTGGATTATAGCTCGCGAATCTCTTGAACATATAGGAGTTATCCTCCTTGACCCTCTTCTCCCTGACTTCCATCAGCTTCTGTAATTATTCGTTCTAGAGTCGCAGCTACTCTTCTTGCTTCTGCAGCATCTCTAGCAGTAGAAGGTTAGTAAGGTCTGCTCCAGTAGGTGCGTTTGTCTTCTCCACCTGACTACGAAAGTCGTTCCCGTTCCTAGGGTGTAGAGTTTCCAACCATTCTTTGAATACTGACATGGGGATTTCTGGGTTCACAGGTAGCCTGGTACCGCGGTGAAGTCCGGTTTGAGATTTGTCATTGTTTCCAGCCATCCTGGTCGAGAATTAAGTTGGTTTTAGTTCCTCCCCCAATAGTTCCTACCCTACTTAATATTATAGTTCAATAACATATCACATACTAGTGCACCATGTAACATTTTATAGGTTTTCAATTACATCACGTTGCCACATCCACATAGTCCAACCACCACATCACATGCTCACGCATTACATCATACAGGCATCACATTCACGTGTTCCACATACTTCACAAATGAAGAACGCTAACATCCAAATACTCAAAAAATTTAATTGCATAGAATTCAAAACTATAGGTGTTCCACACTAGTTCTCTTCATTACATCATAGTTTGTAACTTTATTAGCCTACAGTGGCTTCACGACTTAATAAAAAGATAACTACCAGCATTGTCCTAGAAAACAAAACTTTCTAAATACTACGAACTTCTACTGGTCAGGGGTGTCCAGTCGACAAGTGCCCCTATACGTTCGGCCACACCTGCCCCGCTTCCAGCAGGTCACCCCAGTCTCAGGCTCACCCCTCTTCTCCACAAGATCTATCTCATCACCCAAGGCCTCATGTCCCTTTATCTGGTCGGCCAGCACAATGGACTCCTTCCTTTCCTCCTCTTGATCCCCCTCAAGGTTCTCTTTCTCAATAGCCTCCATCTCACTCTCACTGGAGTCTCCCTCGAGGTCTTTATTTCGCATAAGTTTTCCCTCACTCACCTCATAATCCTCCTTAGGGCCCTCATCTTCCATCGATTTTTCCTTACTAGGATCCTCCTTGGGGTCCTCCTCGCTAGGGTCCACTTCTTCCATCAGTTCCTCCTCGCTAGAGTCCTCCTCAGGGTCCCCCTTCTCTATTGGACCCACCTCATCCTTAGAGTCTCCTTCCTCATCAGTGAGCTCGTTTCCAGGGGGTGGGGCATCCTCCTCACTAGCTGTGGGTATACACTCCTGGTCGTGGGGTCCCTCCAATCTAAACTAGTTTATCAAGTCAACTACACTCATCCCTGTAGACTCCCAGTCACACCAACAACACTTCCCCTATAGGCGGTGATCACGAGCCTGGCGGTGCAACTCATCAACTTGGTAGCACCATTCCCTTCAGGGTCAGCAGCAGAAAGATCACTCGATTCTCCCCAATCCTCAAACAACTATTGGGTACATCCTCTAAATATCTGGCTAACACCCACCTCACATGCTCAATGTGGTCCCACACATCCTGATTCGGTCTCTTAGCTAATTGCTCTTTCAAGCAAGGACCTCCTACACAACCACAATGCTAGGTACCCTCCATTCCTATACAAATTAATTACACATAAGACATGCATCCATACAGTAACATGCATTTATTTAATACTATATGCACATGCATGCAGCCCCTACCCTTGCTACTATCACTTTCCGAGCAGTCCTTAAGTCTACGAGTTTTCATATTCAGTTTCTGACAGTCTTTTAGGCGAGCCTTCAGGTCAGTTAACCTGAGCTCTGATACCACTTTGCAACACCCTGAATTTCGAATTACTTTTCTTTGTTTCTAATCATTAGCCTACATGGCAGCGGAACCTAATTTGAGGGTGTTACCGCCGTATTTCCATCTTGGAAATACCAGGCTGTGTATCAAATAACAATTTATACAAAGGTTCTTCAATAAAAATTCAACTTAAGGGATTCAGATACTGATAAACAACTACTAAGCTAAAACAATTGTTCATTACAACTCTTTACTCTAAACAACTAAGGTTGTAACCTTCAGCTTAAGCGTCGGGGCCTCGCTCTACCTGTGGTCCGCCAATCCCATGCACAACTAGTTTACCTGAAAATAAAACATTTTATAAAAGTGAGATAAACTAAGTAAACAATCACCCCTAACAGTCAAACTACACATATAAATTCATTTTGAAAACATTTAGGGGTAGGGGAACAACAAGATCACACTTATTCATTTTCCATTAATTTAACTGCCCATACATACATGCTCTTAGTGATGCACACACATACACCTTAAGATCCAATTATAATAATCAGCTTTAAGGGCGAGCGACCCTCTGAGCTTGGGTTTAGCGCAACTGCTTAACTTAATCCTGGTTTACCGCCGACTAGGGCAGTTACCGCTTTACCATTTCCTGGCCTACCATCATCATGGATGGTTACCGCTAATGTGACCCATGTCCTAACAGGGCACGTGACCGTTTACATGCATGCAATATTTGCTAAGGGAGGCTATTGGCCTTTAATCAACATAACCAGTTCACAGTGTCACCCATAATAAGCCATTATAGTCATTATTATACTTTTCCAAATTAAAGGTCGATTTAACATGTGTAATTCATTCATATTCAACTCGCTCCCCCAAGGGCATCCCCACAACACACAAACTTCTATTTTTAAAGATAAACATTCGAAGACCCAACTCCATAGTCATAGCAAAATCATGCGATTCCAACTATGCAATCACATTCAATTGACTCATTCCATAATTTCATTAAATCAACATTCAAATCCATTATTACCATATTCAATGCACACGCAATTTTTCAAGCAGTTTGAGGAAGGGTTAGGGCATGATTGTTACCTACATTCCGTACAAATTACGGGTTCGGTTAATAGTTTGGGCCTACTGCTCCGCACTGGGCCAAAACATTGACCACATTTAGTCCAAAACTTCATGGGCCATAATCCTAGCCCCTGCCCTAATTATAAGAATTTTTATAAGATTTCTACTCATGCATAGGGCTCCCAACCGAAGCCCAACTCTAGGTCTATATTCAACTAGAATCTGGGTCCAACTTGTAGAACCTATAACTTTTGCTCCTAACGTCAAAATTTGATTTCTTACCCATTATAGAAAGTCACCCTCTACACTGCTTATGTTTAGGATTTTGTTAGATTCTGACCTGAACTAGGTTGTTTTCCTAATTCTTTTTATGGTGTCGCTGACTGTTCCGATCTGGATAGTCCCCGGTAATTTGACCATAACTTGGGTTACACTACTCCGATTCATTCAACTCAAAAACTGGGTTACCCAACACATCTCGACTCACCTACTCTAAAAATTTCACTATTTTTGGGTTGTTGTCCTGTCCTGGCCGAATTTTCAAAGGAGGGGCGTGTGTAGTTCCAAGCCCAGAATGTTATGCTCATGGGTTTTCGCTCCCAACGAGTACCATTGGCTCGGTATTTCCACCATGACGGGCCACCCATCTACCTACTCCCATCCTACAGGTTTCTAAGTCTTCGAACCTACCCAAATCAAGCAAAAGTTACAGACTTTAATCAATGAAACCAAAGAAAAATTGTCATTAAGGTTTACCTTGAGTCGGGTTTCGAACAGCAGATGTTTCTCCTTTTACCCCGACTCCAAAGATGAAATTTTTGAACCTTATGTTAGAAATTATGATGAATTTGTAAGATTAATGCAACACAAAATGAATTAAGGGTTTCAAAAATTCAAATCGTAGAATATAGGATGCATGGGTTTATTACCCATGCACCCTTACCCACCCAAACACAAAAGGGGCTGTGTGGTGGTGCCAGTGGGCGTCGGGAAACCGAGTGGCACCGGTGGATGGCGACAGCACTGCAATGGGCCAGTGAAGGAGGGAGAGAGAGAGAGAGTGCGAGAGAGAGATTGTGAGGGAGAGAGAGAGAGAGATCGGGGAAGGAGAGGGAAACGAGAGAGAGAGTGTGTGAGGGGGGTATGGTGGTTGCCACAAGGTGTGGGGGGTCGTTGCTAGGGTTAGGGGGGAGGGGGGGGGGGCCGGCCAAGGGGAAGGGGAGCTAGGGTTTTTGGGTGTTTGAGGGGAAACTCCTAAAATTCAAAAATTCTTTTTTTTTTCAACTAGAGAGAACAAATATTTGTTAAATAAATAAATTTTTAAATAAAAGGATTTAAACACCCAATTATATCTAAACAAAATAAAGGTGGAAATCACAAATAAATTTCTTTAAAACAAACTAAAAGTATGGATCATAAAATGAAATTCATTTCTTTTTCGCCTTGGCTTGATTTAGGTCATAGTTTTAGATCAGCCCACGTCATCAAAATTCCCAAAATGGAACTTAATTTTTCGGGTTTTCACATATCGTAGTCAGCTTTGATATAAAGCGGCTGATGTACTGTAATTGCCTTAGGAATCCTCGTACTCCCTTCTCAGTATTAGACGGTGGCTTTTTCTTTGTAGCCTTGACCTTTGAAGGGTCAACCTTTATTCCTCTCAGGCTAACCGCGTATCCTAACAACTTCTCAGAAGTGACTCCAAATGCTCACGTCTGTGGGTTCAAGCACATGTTGTATTTCCTGAGTTTAGCAAAGAATTTTCAAAGGGTCGAGACAAGTCAGTCCCCGTCTTTGGACTTAAAAATCATATCATCTACGTATACCACTGACTCTTTATGCATGACGTCATGCAATGGGGCACTAGCTGTCCTTTGGCACGTAGCTCCATCATTTTTTAACCCGAATGACATCATAGTGTAGTAATATGTTCCCCCAAGGGGTAACAAAGGTAGTCTTTTCTGTATCTTCCTCTACCATTTTGACTTGGTTATAACTAGCATAGCCATCTATAAAGGAGATAAGAGAATGTCCAATAGTGTTATCAACCAAAACATCCATATGTGGCAGTGGAAAATTATCTTTTAGACTTGCCATGTTAAGATCCTTAAAATCTACAAACATTCTCACCATTTCGTCTTTCTTTGGAGTTGGCACAATATTTGCTACCCACTGAGGGTAGTGCTCCACCTTAATGATCCCTGCATGTAACTGTTTTTGCACTTCTTACTTTATTTTCAAGGCCTATTTTGGCTTCATACTACGATGTTTTTGTTTTACTAGTTTAGCATCTAGATAGAGAGGAACCTTATTCTTAGCTATATCTCGGTCTATGTCAGGCATGTCTTCCTATGATAATGCAAGTACATCACTAAATCCCCGTAGGAGAGAAATGAAGCCCTCCTACTCCTCAACAGTTAGCGAATTTCCTATTTTAAGCCCTGAGGGCTCTTTAGCAGTCACTAAGTTAATCAGTATTGCGTCTTTGATTATAAAAGTTTGATTTGCATGATCTTCCATTCCTTGATTAATTCTTTTAGGGTCATATGTTTATTTTTAATATTCTTAGAGGTAAGACATTCAAAGGAAGAAGAATGACACAATTGATAAGTAAAAGAGTTCATCTTATTCAAATAAGAAATGAGTACACCTAATGTAGAGTTTTGGGAAACAGAAATTGTCGACTGGCTCTTGGACTCTATCCTCGACTTTCCTAAATTACCCCCTATAGCTACAATTAACATTTTTCCTTCATTCTCAACTATCGAAGTCACTTCCTTGTAGACTTTTGCATTGGCTTTGGTAAATAATGCTTGCACGGTCAAAACCATTATCGGACATGGCAAGGGACAGAAAGGCAACGAGGTCTTCTTGTTTTTTTATAATCTTGCACAAACAGAATCTCAGAGATATTGCGTTAAGTTAGATAGGTTCAGTCTTAGATGGATTGTTCCTTACCTTCGACAATAATTGCTTACCTTTCTTATAGTTAGCAATCACTAAATATCTCTATCCCAAGTACCCAGATTCCTTTCTCTTTCTATGTAGTGGATTCAGGAAAGTCATAGAAAATAAAATTTTCTCTATCACGAAGGAACTATTCATTAAGAGTGATGGGGTAAGGGCTTATATTGTAGTACTTCTAGTATCCCTTTCTGGCAGCAACTTGTCACAGTTATACCTCTTGTCTGGCTTTAACCACTTTCTCTGAAGTGGGTTGATACTCTAACTTGAACTTGTAATCCTCTTTTTAGGTTAAGGAAAAGGTAGCTTAGCCTTGTGCTCTTTGTCCCAAAGCCATTTCTATGGAGCATCCCTATTTTTTAAGAATTACATTCACATTTAAGTTTGAATAGGGATCAAAGTCAAAAGGAGTTTCGTCCTTCTCTAGGACTACTACTATTTCCAAGTTATAGAGTTCCTCATGATTATGATCTTGCTCTATTTCTAACATTGGCCCCCTGTTAATGATTGTAGCACACAAGTTGTCCCTTTTAATAGTAATCACCTATCATTTTTACAACATTTTTACCTTCTAGTGCAAGGTAAACGGAAATGCCTAGTATTCATAAACCCTTGTTCTGGCTAAGAGCAAGTTGAAGGTAGCTAGAATGTCTAGAACTTAAGATTCCACATTCCTTTCAGTAGGGCCTACATTAGTGGGGAGACACATAGTGCCCGATACCACTCTCTTTGAGTTACTATATGCTCTTAGATGAGTTGAAGGTGTTGAGAGTTGATCTTCCTTGATTCCCAACATCTTGGCAGTTCTCTAAGGGTAAACATCCACTGCTAACCCACTGTCAACTAGGGTGAGTGTTAGTGCTTTTGAAGGCATATCACAGTAAGTATAAGGCTTTGTTTTGCTGTGGTCCCCCTATTAATAGATCCTCATTACTAAAGGTTATGGTGCCTTTAGCAGTAATAATTGAAACTATCATTTCCTTGACTGTAGCTTCAGAAGCAGAGTCAATCTTTTTCAATTCATCTATTAAGAGTTGCATGTGCATTAGAGAAGCCACTATGAGTTGTTAAATAGTCAATTCTACTATAAATTTATTTAATTATTTCAACATAGGACCTTCTTCTTGGGTCCTCACCGACTTTTCTTTTTCTCTTTAACTTGAGGTCATCCAACTTTCTTGAGATGTTGTACCTTACCTTGGACTTCCTCTCCCCAAAAGTAATCTTCTTTATTCTCTCCCCAAAAGTCATCATCTCTTTATTCAGCAGGCCAATAACCTCCCTGAGTTTCATATGTATCCTCCTCTTCGTTTTCCCGTAAGCCATGTACTTTTGAATGCTGTGTAAGCATGCGAGCTTTTGGCTTTGACCCTTGAATGCTCTACATGTATAAGGATAGGTCCCACTCCTTTTCTATATGGTCATCAATAGTAAAGATGCCTTCATGATGTCATCATTGTTAGGCTTTTGAGCTACTTTAGACAAAGGGAGCTACCCTGACTTCAACATCCTTTCCAACCTGTACTTGAAAGTCCACTAGTTCTCAGTATTATGCACCCAAGACTAATGATCTTTGTAATATTTTTTGGATCAAAGTACTTGGACTACCTAATAGCTTTAGTTTCTAGCTTGGTCTCAAGAAGATAGATCTTTCCTTTGGGGAGTAATCGTCCCAGAGCCTAGGAATAAGTGGTCCCAATGGGGTATACTCAGTGTAGCAATTTATCGCATGCATTTCATTAGAGTTGTTGGCCTTCTTTTCCTTATTCTGGTAGTTGCCTTTCCAACTGCTACCAATCTTTGCAAGTGCTTCTCAAGCTAGTTCTTCTACAAGCATACCCACTTTCCTCAATGTAGTGGAATTTTCAAACGGCGATAACTGCAAGTGCTACCTATATGCTAGTTGATCCACCATGTGAGCGGCCTTTGCTCTCCACCTAGCAACGTCATTAGGAAACCCTTCCTTTTCTTCTCACTTGATGAGTTCTAAGTCCCTAACTGTTATTGGGAGGTTAGCATTGTATAAATACTGACATAAGAACCCCTACAAAGATCTTCCTAGTTTATGACCTCATGGGTCCATAGCGTTATACCACCTCATCGAATCCTTGTTTGAGGTCTGGGGAAATATGAGCTAAAAGATGTCATTGTCAATCCATTTAGAGGCATAGCACTAACAAAGTTCCTCACATAAAAGTGAGGATTTTCAATTCTGTGGAACTTGATGTCTGGCATGGTGAATTTTAAATGTAACTTCCCTTTTGTGATTGAAGTGAATCCCACATAGTCGTTAAAGTAGTTTTAAACATAGAGGATTCCTTAAGTAACTATTATATACTACTACTCATGGATCAATTTGAGGATTTCTCTTTCCCACTTCTTCTTCCTTATTGTCCAGCTCTCCCTTTCGAGCACCTTTTCCTTCTTCATCATGGGGTAGCTCACTATTCTCCCCTTGGGGTTACTTAGTAAGGTTTTGGAGTTCGGTGGCCATCATCTCTGTCTTCTTTTCACTCTCCTTTATTCTAGTTGGTACTCTTTCAATCATTCTCATAAGTTGAGCGATCTCGTTGTTTCCAGCCATGAGAGTAGTGAGGGGCTAGACCTTTATTTGGATTTTGACTTTGACTTTGACCCGAATGGTGGAGTTTCCTTAAAATTTTCTCGAGATAGAAGTCCCTCGCTTTGTGGTCTTCGCTCATACAACCTCCTAGTCTTCCCTATCCTGATTGATTAACAAAGAGTACTTAGCACTAGCTCATCTTATTACTTTTCAGAAGAAGTTTAAGACCATCGAATGAAGTATGTTGACTCATAAACTAAAACCTAAAGCTTGAGGGCCTAGGAAACTGACTTTACACCATGAATGCAAATTAGACTTGGACTAAGGTTAAGCAAATTGGACTGGACCCATGCCTGGATTCTGGCCAATTCCCTCCTACGCCTTGAGGTCACTGTTGTGCTTTTCCTAGACACTATCGCATGCCTAGACTCCATAGATTCCGTCCGAGATCCTATGGACCTAAATTCCACCCGTTCTCCTAAATGCTAGGTAATATGTGAACTACTTTTTTTGTTTTTTTTTGGGACAAAACTCGATCAAGTTGTGCCCATTTTCTACTTTTTTTTAACTCGAGACCATTGTTATGACTTTTATGGACTAAAATGGGTCCAGAACTTATTTAAGTTTTGAGCCTAGAGCCTTTAAAGCTCAGTAGGCCCGAAAACCATTTTCAGTCCTTAACCTATTATTACTAGACTTGACCACTCCTAAGACAAAGAGCATCAATGCATAGTCCTTAGGGCTTGTGGTTGTTAGGGTTACACAGAATGCATCCATGCACACAAAGGAGTTACACCCTAAGCTAAAGTTCTATGAGACAAGGGGTTTAGGTAAGGCTTATAACAGCCCTCTCATGACCCAAATGCTTCGTACGTCAAACAAAGGGTACATGGCAAGACTAGAATATTTCGGTGGCTTCCTTGTATCAAGTGGGCCAAGAAAGTGTCGTGAGTGGTTGGAGAAACTACATGTTCAGTTAGATGTGTAATGGACCGACCAATTAACTAGTTGATCTCAAGAGGGGTAACAGCAAGGTTTAACCTAGAGGCATTATTAATTCAATACCGCAACAACTTTTAATGCAAGAATGCCTAGTGCAAGCATAACTAGAAAACAATTTCCTATAATGAATTTCAAATCTCATCCTCTTTCATTTTTTTTTAAAAAGTCCCCAATGGAGTTGCCATTGTAAAGACCACATCATTGTGTTCACCGGCCGGGTACTGTTCGGGCTAATTTGCTAGGTTCTCGGGTTCAAAATTGATTTTTCAATTTCTTTTTCAAAGAGATCAACATGGAAGAATAGGCAATTAGACCAAAAAACTAGACCAAAATTCTAATACAGGAACCCGACCGGGTTCCTAGACTAAAACCAGGTCCAGTCTCCCTGTTTGATTCCTAGCGGTGTTAGTCGCCTGATATAGGGAGCTGGGTATCAGCCTGATCTAGGAGCCCAGCCGGGTTCCTAGGACGAAGCTAGGTACAGATCCTGGTCCAGATAGTGACACTGCCTCAGATCCATAACCTATTCTGCTTAAAAAATTAAATAAAAATAAGATAAGAAAATAGTGAAACTGATTAATATAGTTGGTAGTGAGTTTTAGAGGAAACTTACAAACCACGTACACTTTTGAAATGAGTGATACCGAAGCGATAACAAGCTCATGTGATCCACAAACTGAAAGGAACAATAAGCTAGCTTCGAAAAGGTTTCCGAAAGGCCCCCGAGTAATCCCTAGTGTGGGAATCATCTAACTACATTGGCACAAACTGGGTATCCAGATTCATGGGTGAAAGCACAGTGCCATGATGGAATGCATCATAACATCGCCCGCTATTACCGATGGCCTATTCTAACCAATACAGGAAACTAAAATCCAATCACAGTTACAGCACACATGTAGCATACTAGAATTAGCTAATTCAAATAAGAAAAATCAAAATATAGTACCTATCTAAAGAACTTAAAATGAAACAATTCAAAATATTACTAGGCGGGATTTAAAATAATCAAAACTTACATCTTTATCAAACCCAAAATAAAGTAAAGGAAGAAAACTGGAGAGAAAGAGCAAATGAAAGATTTGATTTTTGCCTTCAGGGCTACCAAGTAGATTCACCAGGGAGCCCGACAAAAGGATTATCTAATATTTGCCTCTTAAGTGTCGGAGTCTTCTCACTCAAATTCTCTCTAAACTTTCTGGGCGTTTCACTAGTGTTTCTATCTAACTTTTCTGATCCTTCACTCATATTTTTTCCTTACATTTAACGCTAGCAGGCATCCCCTTTTATAGTGCTCCAAATATATGAAATTAACTAAGGAAAAGGATTACGACTTCAACTCCTAATAGACTTAACAAAATAGGTAGTATATTTAGATCAAACTTTACAAAAGGAGTTTGATTCGAATGAGAAGAAGTTGAGCCCGATGACTTCTCAAGTAGAGAACTTGGTCAAGTCCCTGGCAAAAAACATCGCTAGGTTCCAAGTCGGGTTAAGCCCACTAGGTCTCCTTTTCCCTTATTCCTTTTTCTTCTCCATTTTTAATCTTATTGGACTCCGAAATTGTGATTTATTTTGTTGGGCCCCCAAATGCATAGTTTGGGGATAATTTTCGCTATCAAACATTTTATGAGATTAAAGACACTATTTTTTATGCATACACAATTAGCCCCCGCTTTGACCGAGCCTAAGTTAGGTGAAGATCAAAGTAGATGGCATTTGTGCTTCCTTATTTTGGTTGAACTCGATCTTTCACCTGTCTAGCAGACTTTTACCATTCAAGTGCATCTTGATGTTGACCTTTCACCAATCTAACAGACCTTTTGTCTGGGTAATGGATAAGTCAACATTTCACCAGCTTAGCGGAACTTATGCCGATCTAGCAAATCAGGATGTCAACCTTTCTCCCATTTGGTGGACCTTTTGCAGGTCTAATGGACCCTTCACCCATTTATTGGACCTTTCACACGTCTGGAAGACTTTCAATTTGGCCTTTTACTGGTCTAGCAGACCTTTTGTCAGTCTAGCGGATTCTGAATTTGACCTTTTGCCGATTTAGCGGATCTTTCGTCGATCTAGCTAATGGAATCTAAATTTGACCTTTTGTTGGACTAGTAGACCTTTTTGTCGCTCTAGTGGATTCGAAATTTGACTTTTCGTTGGTCTAGCAAATGTGGACGTTAACCTTTCAGTAGTTCAGCGAGAATTTTGCTGGTCTAACAGACCTTTTGCT